>JAPPVO010000059.1:180523709-180866831 GCA_030407325.1 Camellia japonica | reverse complement strand
ATAAAATACATCATCAAACTAATATAAGAGTGCAAACTGGTTCATTTGGGATATGAATTGGCTTTTTAATTTTTTGACTATTTTAATTTGGGGCTAAAAAGCCTCGTTTAGGATAAGTTTTTTGGTTTTTTTGACTTTTGTAAGAAAAAAAATAAAATTATTATGATTTGAATGTGATGTTTTGTCTTATTGGACAAAAAAAAATTTATTTTATCTTTTTGTGACTAAAATAATCAAAATACAAAAAAGCCTAACATGCCAAACGAAGGTTTTACCGTGCTTAGAAACAAAATAGTTAAGTTTACATATTAGTAGTGCCTAAAATAATAACAAAACTCAAAACAAGCTAAACATGGTACAAGTATAAATCCGCAAAATAATTAAATATAGCTTAATGGATTAGCTCTCAAGTTGCTCTCAAGCTGCTTATGTCCTAATAAGAAAAGGACCAGCATTATTTATAATATATAAATATATGGGCTGTATAAAAAAAAAAAAAAAAAAAAAAAAAACGAAACAAAAAAGTGCTAAAAATTTGACTTTTAATTTATTTCTCAAAATAAGTCTTTATATCTTCTAAAAGCTAACAAAAAAAAGTTGCGAGTAGTATTATTTCAATCAACAAAAATTTGAAGTGATGCTCCACATCATTCACCATGTAATGTTTGGTTTTAAAAAATTGAGTTATTTTATTTTTCATATTTTTCATTTTTAGTGAATTTTGTTAACATTTTACATAATTTTTATTTTTATTTTTTAGATACATTTAAAAAGTATTATATTTGTAAAAATTAAAAAAAAAATTAAAAATTCATCAACAAAAAATATTTAAAAAAATATGAAAATTAATACATTTTCGTATTTTATTGAATTCAATGAATTTTTTAAAAAGATTTTTGTACTTTTTTTTTTTTTAACTTTTTAAGTATATTAAGATTAAGTGGATCTAAATATTTTTTTAAAAAAATGATTAAAATATTTTAAAAAATCATTAAAATTACAAAAATACAAATTGAAAATTCAAAAAACTATTTTTGAAAACTGAAATCCAAACCGGGTTACATTTTGACACTTGTTCTCTTCTCTCTTAAAAACAACACAAAAATAGTGAGTCTTAGTATTTTAACCAATAAAAAATGAGAAAATTATAATTTAGTGAAACGGTTAAAAAATAATTACACTATAGATAAAAAAAAATAAAAATTGTGCAACTCTAACATATAGTAAGGACTTGCACCAAGCACATGAAAGACTTGCACTATGCACACAAAAAATTTACACCCCATGAAAATACCAAGGCCTGGTTTGGAATGCCCAAAAAAATCTAAAAAGTTAAAAATTACTAAAAAAGTTAAAAAGTTATCACTATTCATCAAAAAAAAATATAAAAAAATTAATTTTATACAAAATTATTACAAACAACTTTGACGTCCTCACACGGAGCTGACTTTTTTGGAAAAATTGCACAGGTGGGATGCACAAACAACACGGTGCTGTTCGGCCCGTGGGGGCCCATCATGGGCCTCGTTTTGATAATCTGAACCGTTCAATGTGTAGAACTCGTCGAGTATTATATGCTTATAAAAAATGATTTTGATCAGATATCGCTAACTACATGATCAAATCAGTTTTGTATAAAAAATGGATGGTGTTATAGTTAATGGTTGAAAAAAAACTAATCTGATCAGATAGCTATCGATATCCGATCAACGTGATTTTTTACAAGCATATAACACTGGACGAGTTCTACACATTGAACGGTTTCGATTAGCAAAATGGGAACTGTAGTGGCCCCACGGGCCGAACAATACCGTCCAATTCAATGCCCGAAAAGGAAGAAACCATCTCTTAGCCTATACTTTGCACACGGTGTCCCTTATTACATCCCATCGCACAGCCTATTTTATCCCAATCTTCTCCTATAAACTAATTTATACAATTTTTTAATACACATTTTTTCGTAAAAAATCAAAAAGTTATCCCAAACAACCATATTTGTTTTTCTCAATTTTTTAGTACAAAAAGTCAAAAAGCGAACTTATTTAGGACACTCCAAACTAAAACTTCATTTGGCATTAGCTAATATAGTTAATTTTTTTTGTATTGGAACTTTTTTAGCCTGATTTTTTTAACCTTGTTTGGTTTGGATTTTTTGAATTTTTTTGACTATTGTGAGAGAAAAAATATAATGATTATGAGTTAGATGTGATATTTTATCTTATTAACTTATTTATATATTTTGTTATTTTACACTTTTTTAATCCCAAAATGATAGCCAAACCAGGGCTAAAAAAAAAATTCACTGTCCCCAATTATTTGCAATTTCTCCATAAAAAAATTAATTTGAAGACCACACAAATTTACTCTAAGATCATAATACAATTTCCCAACCACATATATCTCCTCAATGAATAATATTATACAAACAGCACCTTTTTGTTAAGCTCTCAAGTTGCTTATGTCCTAAGAAAAGGACCAACATTATTTATATAAATATCGTTTGTCTGGGATGTGAATTGACTTTTTAGTTATTTTAGTCTGGGACTAAAAGGTCTCATTTGGGATAGATTTTTTGACTTTTGATAGAAAAAAATGAAATTATTATAATTTAGATATGACATTTTATCTTATTGAGTTAACAAATCTATTTTATCTTTCTGTGATTATTCTAACTAAAAAGTCTCATTTTAACTTATACCAAAAGAAGGCTATATGGGCTATGTTGTGTGCGTTGTCAATTTTATTACTACAAAAATCTTGGGGGATTGACTTCAAGTAAATTTGGAAAAGTCTAACTTTTAAATTTTTTCATTAAAACATGTGATGAAAAAAATATTAATATTTTTGAAATAATTATTTGATTTTTTATATTAAAAATGTACAAAAAATAGAAGAGAAAAAGAATCGTTAATTTTTTATATAATTTTTCAACTTCTTAAATTTTTTAATTACCTTTTGACTATTTTATTAACTTCCCATACTTGGTTGTGTTTAGTTGGCAACACACATGACACCTTATTTGGTAATCTTTGTTTTGGAAAATTGGTTAAAAATTGATTTTTTGAATTTTTTTTGAACTTTTTTTTAAAAAACATGTAAAAAAACAAAAAAAGTGATGTGACTCAAAATAGATTAAAAGTAAAAATTTGGCTTTTAACCACGTTTCCAAATTAAAAGCAACCTTTTAGGCCTATTTTGAGAAGTAGGTTTTGTTGAATAATTTTCTGTGTAAAATAAATAAATTGAAATAAATCAAACAAATAAAATAAATTACGTACCGAATTTATTTTTACCGTGCCGAATGAATAATTAAAGACCAAGTCGAGTGTGTGACACTCTGTCCTTAAAACAGATTCGCCTCATTACGGTGCTTATGGTTAAGTGGCGTCTATCTCCCAGATAGAATGATCTTCACAAATTTGTAGTAGCACTCCAAACAAAATTGTCCGGCGAACTAGAACCTTGTGTTCTATACTCTTTTTAATTTTCTCTAACACTAGAATGAAGAATAAATAATTCAAAAGAGAAAAATAGGATAGCAAAATGTAATTTCAGTCAATTTCTGAATCTCAAATCTGCTGGAATAGGGCTGGTATTTATAGGCAAAAAACAGTCCCGAAAAGGTATGAATTTGAACTTGAACAGGTGTAAAACTCTTGAACAGATTCAGATTTGAAACTGAACAGATATGGTAACTGTACAGTTATGTAATTGTTCAAAAACTGTAGAAACTGCCCGAGCAGTTTTGAATTTGAATCTGTCCAAAAATGAATTTGTCAAGGTGCAACAGATCTGAAACTGTTTTGAATAAATATGCAAACGTTTGGCAGTTTTAAAATTGCTCGGAACTGCTGAGCAGTTTTTTCCAATCTGTTGGACAGTTTAAACATGTTGAACTGCTAGAAAATGGACTGAAAACCGGATACAGTTTGGACAAAAAATTAAATTCTATTTTGGTACAAAATTTGAATTCAATTTCATTAAGAATTTTGGAAAAAATTCAAATAAATTTTCTCCAAAAAATTAATATTAGAACTGACCCGATCCACACTCGCGCCCGGCACGGCTCGGCTCGGCCGCCGACAGCAGCGGCGCACGCGCGCGTGTGTGGTGGTTTGGGTTAAGGTTCATTTTGTCCATAACTCCTCATTTCTACAAACTTGGGGTGCCCCTTGGGGCCCAACCCAAGTATTGTACTCTAAAGCTTATATACATACACAATCTCTCTTAGAGTTTCAATGTAGGACAACCCATTTCAAGGAAACCCACATTTAATTCTTTAAATGTCCAATTCTACGAACTTGAAAACGACGTCAATTTCACATTTACTCATAAATGGTTTTGATGAACCGTCTTCACCGTGTGACTTACCACGTGGTAAGGAACACGTCACCTCTTCGGACCCGCCCCAAAAGACGTTTGGGGCCCACTCAATTTTGTGCTCAATGATGGCCCAAAATAAGCCTATATAAAACTATTTTTCCAACAATCCCCCACGTGAATGGAATTTGACGGAGAGAAAATGTAACAACATGATCTAAATACAGAGAGTATAGAAATTGGAAATATTCTGCGAAAGATAGGTAGCTTTTGGCTTTGAACCTTCCCTTGTGAGACACTATCAGATTTACTAGCTAACCAGTGAACATGATGTCGTGAACTGTTCAGCCATTTGTGTAAACCAAGACAATAGAACTCACATAGTATATCACCAACACAGTTTAGTTCTCACTATTGTGTTCATTTTGACCCTGAACAACCTGGTCTTTCATGAGTGATCTAGAGAATTGTAGCCCCTCATAAATCTCATAGAACCGGCCCAGTTCACACTCACATAGGTGATTCTTATGAAGAGTATCCTGCCATACTCCACTAGCTTTACCTAGATATAAGAATCATTAAAATTTTACTTAACCTAAAACACTGCAGACATCACTATTTCATCCTAGAAATGGGTAGGAGTTGGACTCCCTAGTGATTCTTCTGAGTCATACACAACTCGGTTGTCCCTTTGAACCTAGATCTTAAGATCTCCAGTCAACTAGATTGGGTTGCCGTTGTGGTAACTCTTATTTAATAGGCTTAAGTTCCATTCCCCTCGATGAATTCTCATCTAACTCTCTTGCTAACCCTTTGGTTAGTGGATCCGCTATGTTGTCTTTAGACTTTACATATTCAATGGAAATAATTCTATTAGAGAGTAGTTGTCTCACGGTGTTATGTCGACGGCGAATGTGTCGTGACTTATCATTATACATATGACTCTGTGCTTTACCAATTGCTGATTGACTATCACAATGTATGCATATAGCAGGTACCAGTTTTGGCCACATTGGAATATCTACAAGGAAGTGGCGAAGCCATTCTACTTCTTCCCAGCTTTATTTAAAGCTATGAATTCTGATTCCATAATAGACCTAGAAATAAAAGTCTGTTTAGAAGATTTCCAAGATACAGCCACGCCACCAAGAGTAAAAACATACCCGCTGGTGGACTTTGAGTCTCTAGTATCTGATATCCAATTTGCATCACAGTATCCTTCAAGTACTGCTAGATATCTAGTATAATTCAGCCCAATATTACGAGTAAATCTGAGGTATCTTAGAACCCTTATAATTGCTTTCCAGTGTTCTACTCCTGGGTTACTCGTATATTTACTTAATTTACTTACTGCATAAGCTATATCCGGGTGAGTGCAGTTCATCAAGTACATTAAGCTTCTAATAATTTGGGCATACTCTAATTGAGAAATACTTTCATGTACATTCTTAGAAAGAAACAAATTAACATCCACAGGTGTTCTAGCAAAATGATCATCATCTTTGCTAAATTTGTCAAGTATTTTCTCAATGTAATGAGATTGTGACAAAGCATATCCTTATGATGTTTTGATAATTTTCATACTAAGAATTACATCAGCAATGCCCATGTCCTTCATGTCAAAATGTTTATTCAACATATATCATTATTACTACCTATGATGAGCATATCATCCACATAAAGACATACAATGACATAACTTTTGTCTGTGTTTTTAATATAAACACATTTGTCACACTCATTAATTTTAAATCCATTTGACATCATTGCCTTGTCAAATTTCTCATGCCATTGCTTTGGTGCTTGTTTTAAACCATATAATGATTTAACCAATTTACACTATTTCTTTTCTTTTCATGGAACAGAAAAACCTTCTGGTTGTTCATGTAAATTTCTTCATCTAACTCACCATTTAAGAAAGCGATTTTCACATCCATTTGATGAATTTCTAGATTGTATAGAGATGCAATGGCAATTAGCATTCTAATGGATGTTATTATAGTAACCGGTGAGTATGTGTCAAAGTAATCAAGACCTTATTTTTGTCTAAAACCTTTGACCACAAGTCTTACCTTGTATTTGTCAATTGACCCATCTGCTTTCATTTTTCTTTTGAAAATCCACTTGTACCCAAGAGGTTTACAACCTAGTGGCAAATTAACCAATTCCCAAGTGTGATTTTGCAAGATGGATTCAATTTCACTATTGACAGCTTCTTTTCATAAAGGAGCCTCAAGACTGGACATAACTTCTTTAAAAGTTAAAGGCTCATTTTCTAACAAAAATGTTAGAAAATCTGGACCAAAAAATTTTGAGGTTCTAGCACGTTTACTATGCCTAAGTTCCTCTTTCTCAATTTGATCAAACTCTTTCTCTTGTTCTTGATCTTGACAAGTAATAACATCAAAAGATCTTTTATTATTATTAGTCACTTGTCCAATCTTATTTGGAAATACATATTCAAAGAAAGATGCATTATGAGATTCAATAATAGTATTTATATGCAGTTCGGTATGTTCTGATTTATAAATCAAAAACCGATATGCACTACTATTTTTGGCATAACCAATGAAAATGCAATCAATGGTTTTAGGACCTATCTTAGTCTTTTTAGGACTAGGAATAGCCACTTTAGCCAAACACCCCCACACTTTTAAGTATTTGTAGGATGGTACTCTTCCATGCCACAATTCATAAGGTGTTTGATCCAATTTCTTTCGGGGTACTTTATTTAAAATCTAATTTGCAGAAAGTATTGCTTCCCCCCACAAGTTCTGAGGTAATCCAAAACTTATTAACATGGCATTTATCATTTCTTTTAAAGTCCTGTTTTTCCTTTCAGCAATTCCATTTTGCTGAGGTGAGTAAGGAGCTGTGGTTTGATGAATTATTCCATGTTCTTTACAAAACTCACCAAATGGTGATTCATATTCACCACCTCTATCACTTCTTAGTTTTTTGATTTTCTTACCAAGTTGATTTTCAATTTCATTCTTATATTGAATGAAAGTTTCCAAAGCTTCATCACTAGTTCGAATTAAATAAACATAACTATATCTAGTATAGTCATCTATAAAAGCAATAAAATATTTTTTCCCACCTCTAGTTTGAATTGATTTAAAATCACAAATGTCACTATGAATTAATTCAAGTGGTTTTGTACTTTTTTCAATTGAATGAAAAGGAGTTTTGGATAATTTTGCCTCAACGCAAATTTCACATTTATGATTTGAATCAATGTCAAATTTAGGTAAACATTCCATATTAATTAACCTATGCAAAGATCTATAATTAATATGTCTAAGTCTGCCATGCCATAAATTTGAAGACTCAAGCAAGTAAGAAGAAGATGTATTTTTATTAATAACTGAGGGTACAACGGTCATTACATTCATCTTGAAAAAGCCATCAGACATGTAACATTTTCCTACATACATCTCATTCTTAGTAAGTACAAATTTATCACTCTCAAATACTAGCTTAAACCCATTCTTACTCAACAAAGATCCTGAAACAAGATTCTTACGAATGTCCGATACATGCAGCACATTGTTGAGAGTGAGTTTGTTTCCAGATGTCATCTTCAGAACAATCTTCCCTTGTCCTTCAACTTTGGAAGTTGAAGAGTTGCCCATAAAAAGTTGTTCACCTTTGTCCACTGTAGAATAAGATGTGAACATCTTTTTGTTGGCACAAATGTGGCGAGTAGCACCAGTGTCCACCCACCATTCTTTAGGATTTCCGACAAGATTTTCCTCGGAAACAACTACAGAAAGATTGATGTCATCTACACCATTGAAAATATTGTCCACTTCGGTCATATGAGCTTGAGCAGGCTTCTTGCTTGTTCTTCTTTTGCTTTTGCCTTTGCTACGACAATCTTTGGCCCGATGTCCCTCTTTGTCACAGATGTAACACTTGCCATTAAACTTGTACTTTTTAATTTCCCCTCCTTTAGAGCCTTGTGATGAACTTTCTCTAGAAAATTTCCATTTCTTTGCTTTTGGAGCATGTTCCACCACATTTGCCTTAGACTCCATAGGATGCTTACCAGCCCGCTTTTCAGAATTGCGATTGTCCTCCTTAATCCTCAAACGCACAATTAATTCTTCTAAAGACATTTCTTTACGCTTGTGTTTGAGGTAGTTCTTGAATTCCTTCCAGCCTTGTGGTAATTTCTCAATTAAGGCTGCAACTTGGAAGGATTCACTGAGAGACATGCCTTCTACGTGAATGTCATGCAGAATGAGTTGGAGATCTTGAACTTGGCTGATCACAGTCTTAGAATCAACCATCACAAAGTCCAGAAATTTGCCAACCACAAATTTCTTTGAGCAGGCATCTTTCGTTTTGTACTTTTTCTCCAAAGACTCCCAAAATTCTTTTGCTGTCTTGATAAGACTGTAGACGTTGTATAATGTGTTGTCAAGTTCGTTCAAGATGTAATTCTGGCAAAGGAAATCAGCATGTTTCCAGGCATCGACCGTAACAACCACTTGCCGGTCAGTTTCATCCTCTTTCAAAATAGGAGCATCCTCACAGAGAAAACGAGCCAAGTTCAAAGTTGTAAGATAGAATAGCATTTTCTGCTGCCATCTTTTAAAATCAGTTCTAGAGAACTTCTCTGGCTTCTCACCGTGATTTACCAGTACTGTCACAACAAGAGAGGGTTGGTGGAATTGCAGCCACCACACTAGTACTTGTTTGGGCATTAGTTTCAGTAGCCATGAATTCTAAAATATAAAACAAAATTATAATTAGAATATATACTACACAGAAAATTAATCCAAATTCACAGAATTAAAAACTGTAAAAATAAAAGAAACAAGAATCTAACTTTTATTTTTTCAATTAAGTTGGAAATAAAATAAAATTTTATTTAACCAAATTAATTCCACACAGAAAATTAAATTTCTGTAACACTTCAATATTTTAAAAAAACTAAAACAGATTTTTTTAATTAATGAACACTCAGAAAAAAAATTAAGAAAACCAAAATTAATTTCTGACAAAATTTCACAAATAAATATTCTGAGTTGTTAATGACACCAGTATATTACTACTAGTTATCAAAGAAAATAGACAGTATATTACTACTATCTGTCAAACAGTATATTACTACTATTTGTTTTCCAACCAAAATATTATTTTGTAAAATCACAGAAAATAATTTCTGTAAGAAGAAGAAAGGAAATAAACGAAAAATTCTATAAACAGAATAATTCAAATCTGTTTTAAGATTGTTGGAACAATCTTCTGTGTAAAATAATAAATTGAAATAAATCAAACAAATAAAATAAATTATGTACCGAATTTATTTTTACCGAACGAATGAATAATTAAAGACCAAGTCGAGTGTGTGACACTCTGTCCTTAAGACAGATTCGCCCCGCTACGGTGCTTACGGTTAAGTGGCATTTATCTCCCAGGATACAATGATTTTCACAAATTTGTAGTAGCACTCCAAACAAATTTGTCTGGCGAACTAGAACCTTGTGTTCTATACTCTCTTTAATTTTCTCTAATACTAGAATGAAGAATAAATAATGCAAAAGAGAAAAATAGGATAGCAAAATGTAATTTCAGTCAATTTTCGGATCTCAAATCTGCTGGAATAGGGCTGGTATTTATAGGAAAAAAACAGTCCCGAAAAGGTATGAATTTGAACTTGAACAGGTGCAAAACTCTTGAACAGATTCAGATTTGAAACTGAACAGATATGGTAACTGCATAGTTATATAATTGTTTAGAAACTGCTGAAACTACCCGGACAGTTTTGAATTTGAATCTGTCCAAAAATGAATCTGTCTAGGTGCAACAGATCTGAAACTGTTTTGAACAGATATGCAAACTGTTTGGCAGTTTTAAAACTGCTCGGAACTGCTGGGCTATTTTTTCCAATCTGTTGGATAGTTTAAACCTGTTGAACTGCTGGAAATGGACTAAAACCGGATATAGTTTGGACAAAAAATTAAATTCTATTTTGGTACAAAATTTGAATTCAATTTCATTAAGAATTTTAGAAAAAATTCAAATAAATTTTCTCCAAAAAATTAATATTAGAACCGACCCACGCCCGGCACGGCTCGGTTGGCGGCGGCACGCGTGTGGTGGTTTGGGCTAAGGTTCATTTTGTCCATAACTTATTTCTTCTACAAACTTGGGGTGCCACTTGGGACCCAACCCAAGTATTGTACTCTAAAGCTTATATACATATACAAGCTCTCTTAAAGTTTCAATGTGGGACAACCCATTTCAAGAAAACCCACATTTAATTCTTTAAATGTCCAATTTCACGAACTCGAAAACGACATCAACTTCCCATTTACTCATAAATGGTTTTGACGAACTGTCTTCACTGTATGACTTACCACGCAGCAAGGAACACTTCACCTCTTCAGACCCGCCCCAAAAGACGTTTGGGGCCCACTCAATTTTGGGTTCAAGGATGGCCCAAAATAAGCTTATATAAAACCATTATTCTAACAGGTTTGAAACTAATTTTTTGGCCCTTTTTTTTCTAAAAAAAAAAACATGTAAAAAAAAGTAGAAAAATGATGTGATCCAAAAAAGTCAATAAATTGTCTTTTAACCTAATTGCTATAAGATGCTTAGGTCTCTTTTGGCAAAGAGATTAAAAGTTACCTTTTCGCTTTTAACTTTTTTCGAATCACATCACCTCTCTTCTCTATTTTTTTACACATTTAAAAAAAAAATCAAAAAAAAAAAGTCAAAAAAATTAACTTTTAACCTAGTAAAATTCCACACCTTGCGTTAGTTGGCCTTTTATGGTCTAGTTCATAAGCTGGTCTAGTTCATGGTGTAGTTCAATCTGGGAATGGCCTAGTTCATGAGCTGGTCTAGTTCATGATCAGGATGTGGTCTTTGCGGTAAATGGTCTAGTTCATGAGCTGTTATTAGGTGCAATTTCAGTTTGAGATTGAATTTCATTTTTTTTTTTCAATTTCATAAGCTGTTATTAGGTACAATGCTCATGAGATTGAATTTCAATTTTTTTCAGTTTGAGATTGAATTTCAATTTTTTTTTAATTACCTGTTCATGAGCTGTTATTAGGTGCAATTTTAGATGATAAAATAACATGCCAATGGTTCTTCACTGCATTGTCAGTTTTTCCTGGGAAAAGCCTAGCAATCATGGCCCACTTGTTTCCATACAGCCTATGAGTAGCCATTGGTCTCTCTTCTTCCTCTTCACTAAAAGCTTTTCTGTTGATCCTTGGGTCCAATTAGTTGAACCATCTCAACCTACAACTCTTACCTTCATTGAAGTGTAAATTAATGGCTTCATTGAAGTGTAATGAAGCCATAGATCTCTTAAAGAGCACTGATACAACTGTTATTTTTGGTCAGGTATCTTATTATTCCTCTCTTTCTTTCTTCTTTTTTTTCTTGTGAATTTTTAGGGAGATAGATTGTAATATTTTGTGCAGAACAGGGGCTTTTAATTTACACTTCAATGAAGCCATAGATCTCTTCATTGAAGCTGGCATTTAGATCAATGGCTTCATTGTTCTCTCCAAACCAATGGCTTTGGGTTCATTTAGATCAACGACTTTGGGTTCTGCATGGCTCTCTAATTTATTTATTTATTTTTCTTAAAACTTGGCACAGTTCAACCTTAATTTTGTGTTCTTACCAAATTTTTCTTTGCTGGTGTAGAAACTAGTGGACCCAACAAAGATCGATCGCTAGGCTGTCGTGAACTTTTCAGCTCGCTGCGATATCCATGGCCTTGTTAGGGATTTGATCAAATGTGGAGACATGAAGGGAATTGTATGTCCTGTCATTTATGCTAGCTTAACTTAGGTTCAGTACTGTATGATTTAAAATACAAATCTTTTTTATTTTGTTTTTGTAGCAAATTGATGCTCTGTTCGATGTATTTGAAGAGAGTCCACAAAATAGGCGGGCCCCATCTCTTGTTAGAGTGGAAAAAATGTTCGAAGATATACAATCCAAACTTCCTGGGGTCCTCAATTTCTTCTTTGTTTGCTTCCAGAGAGGAAGAACTCTGATCTATATGGTTTGTTTGATTTGATTTATTCCTTTATCACACTGCTCTCTCTTTCTTTTTTTCTTTTTTTTTTAACCAGTGTTTAATGAATAAATCCATTTTAATTTCTAAGGTCCATGGAAATGAAAGAATCTTGCTAACTTTGGCATTGTCACTCAGTGCATTGCACCTACAAGAGTTAATGACCAGTATCTTACTAATGTTCTCCTTAAGATCAATGCGAAGGTGAGGTACTTACTGTATAAAGGTGTGATTTCCTCAATGAGACAAGCATTCCCTCAATTTTCAGATTATAAGTTTAGACATTCTGAGACAAGCATTCCCTCAATTTTCATATTATAAGTTTGGCATTTATCAATGGCTTCATTGTTAAATTAAGCAAGTGTTTTAGTAAATAAATTTAATTTTCCCATCGTGTTTACACCTTCAAAATATTCTGTAAATGACATTTGATGTAGAGTTTTGTGTACAAAGGACATCTTTTTTGTATGATTCTCTATTTGTATGGAATTATTATTTTGGGTTGGATTATATTTGATTTGTATAGAATTTGATGTTAAAAGACCAAATTTTTGTATGGTTGAAACGAAATAGAAATGGATATATGTATTATTTTGTTTATATACAGGGTGCAGGTTGCACGGAATAAATACAAGTTGTGGAGAAATTAATTATAATAAAAAAAACACTAAATAAAGTTTTTGGCGACTAAATGTTTAGCAGCCAAAAAAAAAAAGTGAATTTGTTGGCGACTAATCAATTGGTAGCCAAAAAGGAAATCAATATTTTTAGCGACTAAATATTTGGTAGCTAGAAAGAACCCAAAGATTTTTGGCGACTAACAATTTAGTAGCCAAAACTATATGAGACTTTAGGCGACTAAATATTTTAGTAGTAAAAACGAGACAAAAAATAATTTTTTTTGGGGATTAAATATTTAGTAGCCAAAAATAAAATGAGACTTTCAGTGAACAAATGGTTAGTAGCAAAAAATAAAATAAAATGAAAAATAATTTTTTTGGCGACTAAATTCTTTAGTCCCTAAATGCAGCAATATTGTGAATAAAACTTATCTACGACTAAAAGTTTTAGCCACTGAAAATTAAATTAATTTTATTTGAACACTTTTGGCAACTAAATATTTAGTCGCCAAAAGATCACCTTTCCCGACTACTCAAAGTTTCGTAGCCAAATGTTCACTTTTGGCAACTAATGTTTTCATCACCAAAAGATAACCTTTGCTGACTAACCAAAGTTTAGTAGCCAAAACGTTCACCTTCGGCGACCAAAAATAGTTTAGGCGCCAATACTATCGCCGACAGAATATAGGCGACGACTTTGGCGACAAAAAAAATTAGTCGCTAATTAGTTTCAGCGACCAAAAATGGGGCTTTTGGCGACCAATGTTTTGGTCACCAAAAGTGTCATTTCTTGTAGTGGATCATATCACCTCTCTATTTTTTTTACACATTTAAAAAAAAAAAAATCAAAACAAAAAAGTCAAAAAAATTAACTTTTAACCTAGTAAAATTCCACACTTTGCGTTAGTTGGCCTTTCATCTATACTATTATATATGTGAGTACATGACTTGGCATCTAATAGTGTGATGGCTTCTCCTTCTGCCACATGGCAAATTTTTCTACCCTAAAATAAAAAAAAATATTATTTTAAGGCGTGAACAAAATTTGAACCCAAAATCTTGGATTTTATTAAAAATGAACACTCTTACTATTTAGACAACATACTTATTACGATATTAATTTCTTTATTATTTATTTTTATACTTACTTATTTAAATTACACACACATTGCGTGTGACACTAGTCTTCTAAAAGTTAACAACAAGTTGCGACTGGTATTATTTCAAGCAACAAAAATTTGAAGTAATTAATACCGCAAGATTTGATTCAGATTGTAAACCCTCTCTACTTCTAGAAATGGTTTACAAAGTAAAATAGTTGGAACTGTCCCAACTAAAATTGAGCTCAACAAGGAGTTTTAAGCAAATAACCTGTAACATTTTTAATTGGAGAAATTTGTAATGCACACCCTTTAAAATAGTGAACATCGTAAAAAAAGTTATGATTTTATATGATGAATATTATGATTATGAAAAATACTTGGGAGCACTAATTAGTGCTCCCACTAATTAGGTGGCAGTGGGTTCCGCCAGAAATGATGTGATGTTTTGGTCTTGGAGTTGTATTTTTTTTTTTCTATTTTTTTAATACATTAGTGCTATTAGTGGTGGTGTTTTTAGTGGGATGAATCATTGTTGTATGATTATTTGTGATGTGTAGTATAACATTTTGTGGTAAAGTTATGAATAAGAAATTTATGATGTACATTCTAAAATTACGAATAATAATATTATGACACCTTATAATTTTTGTTCTGACATTTTGAAATTTTATTATGACATGTTTGAGTGAAAAAAAAGTTGAGTTTTTTAATGAAAAAGTTAGAACATTTTGTGTTTAAATTATATATTTTGTGAAAAAATTATGAAAAATATACCATATACACCTTTTAAGGGTGCACATTATAATATCGCCCTTTTAAACTTCTTTCAAATAATGCCAATCTTGACTCCTTAAACATTTCTTTGCCAATTTTTTTTATAATATTCTTACGATTAAATGTTCTAGTACAAAACAAATGTCTACAATTTTAAAACTCAATGAAAACACATATATAAATTAAATATATTCATTTATCTTCTTATTAATAAACGACCGCCCAACATAATTATATTCTAAAAAATTATGTATTATAATTTCCAACAAAATACATCATAAATATGAAGAAAAAATATTGCAACAAGGTTTTGATGCTAAAATTTAGGACTAATTATAATTTTAAAAAAAATCTCAGAATTTGACCTTTGTAGCATAATAAATCCTAAAATTTTAATTTTGTCAATTTAAATCTAATATTTTAATTTATTTTCAATCTAAATCACTTTTCTATTTCTGTTAAACAAAACTAACAAAAAAAAAAAAAAGAAAAAAAAGAAAGAAAGAACTTTTAGCTATTAAACTGAATATTGGTGTACATAAAATATTCTTTTTTATTGTTTTTAACTACCAAGTATCATTTTTTTTCCATTAATTTTACTTAACGAAAATAAATAGATGGTTTAAATTGAAAATAAATTAAAAAATTTAAATTCAAATTAATAAAATGATAAATTCAATATTTATTTTGTTATAAAGGTTAAATTCAATTTTTTTTTTTTTAATTTTTATAGTAACTTTTGAAATTTAAGTTAAATTACAAATACATAATCTGAGATTTGTTTAAAATACAAATTGTTCCTATGGTTATGTAAATTACACCACATCCTTTGGGGTTTTTAATTTCATAACAAATAGTCCGTTAATAAAACATAGAGTCAATTAATAATTTTTAATGATTTCATAAATTTATTTCAATTAATAATTCAAGTAATTTTATTATTGTATAAGAAAATAATTAGAAATTTTATTTTTTTAATTAATTATGTTAAATAAAAAATTTTAACAATAAAATTATTTTTCAAATCACATAAAATAATTTATATTTTAAATAAATATAAAAAATGTATATTTATAATTTACTCTAAAATTTATGAGTTGACGAAGACTTGCTTTTAAGTGATCTCATGCATCACTCATCATTGAAATATTTATTTATTTATTTATTTATTTTAATGTAGATATTTGTCAATTTAGAGAAAAGTCAAACGAGAATGTGATTGCCGTATAATCCAATCTGTCATTGCAAATTACTAGTGACAACCGTGCTGTGCACAGATGTGAAAAAGTTAGTAAAATATGTTTATATAAAATAATATAAATAATTAAATTTTTATATATAAATTATGAAAATAAAAAATATTAAAATTTATAATTTAAGTTTTATAGTTTTATCACAATTGAATTAATTTTTAATTTATCACAACTTCAATCATGTAACTTTTAGCCTCCTTGTTAGAGTTGTAAATTTGAGCTAGTTCAATATGAACATTTGAGTTAAGCCTCTAAATTTTTAAAGATTGAACAACATAATTTTTAATTTGGTAAAAACTTATGTAAAATTTAAAATTTTAAATAAATTTAAATAGATGTGGGTAGAAACACTAAATAACGTGAGCAATTGAAACAAAATTGTATGTATAAATATATAAAATTATTTGCTAATGAACAAAAACAGATACACCTTTTAGAAAGGAATCATCGAATAAGTTGATATTAAAAAAAAGTACATTTTATAATGGCATAAAATAATTTAAATATGATTTTTCAAAATTTATTTTTAATTTAAAAATTACAATAAAATATTTAAATATAATAAAATTAAATTTCTTACAAAATAAAGTATCTGGATAAAAATTTAAAAAAAAAGTAAGAAAAAAAATTTAGAATGACATTCTTATTTGAGCTGAAAATAATTTTAGATAACTAATAAATTATCAGCTATAATCCTCATTTTTTTTTTTAAATAATAATAATAAAAATATTTCACAAACCATCACTTTTAATAGAAAAATAACATTTACTTATATTTGTTTTAGCAAAGTCACTTTTTAACAATTTGAGTCAAAAAAATTTCACTTTTTTATTTTAGTTTGTTTGATTGGCAATTGAGATTAAAAAAATAATAATAACAGAATCCACCATGTTTCACAAGTGCTAAAAAAGTATAAATAAACAATAAGAAAAATGTTTGAGACTCACAAAAAAATCCACAATTGTACCCAGAATGTTGTGATATAATGTGTTAAGTGTTGATTTGTTATACACAATGACATGGGATACAACTCTCTTGTTATATCATTGTGAGTGAAAGTGTGGGTCTGTTGTTGGAACAATAAATTATCATGTGTAACTCTATTTTATTTTTTTATACCAACTATCACTTTTAATAGAAAAAAATGTTTATTTCTATTTGATTTTAGCAAAAGCCACTTCTTAACTATTTAAGCCTTTTTTTTCCTAGTTTAATTTTTTTAATTGAAAATTGAGATAATTTTTTTTTTTAATAGAATCCATTATCTTTGGCAATTGTTAAAAAAGTCATTCATTTTCTTAATATTTTTGCCTTTCGTTAAAACAAATATTTGTATTAAAAAAAAATTATTGTTTAAGTCCTTATAGTTTAGAAGAATATAAAAAAAAATTATAAAATTTAAAACAAAAAATGACGAAAAATAAAAATATAAACTTTTAATAGCGATTAATAATTTGAATACCTGTATTTAATAACATATTATCTTTAGACCAATAATGTTATGAGATATCATTTTGATACATGTGAATATTGATCTCATTCTAATTGTAGTAGCATAATTTAAAAAATAATTTAAATTTAAAATTTTATTTTATAGTTTAATAAAAGATGCATAAATTAAGCGATGAATATTGATTTTATTCTGGTAACATAATTTAAGAAAGAATCTAAATTTAAAATTTTATTTTAAGAATGTAAAATTTATTTATACACCAATCATATTGTGACACATACTAACAAAAATTAAACAAAATCAAAAAACATAAAAAAAAAAGAAAAAGAATTGCAACTTTAAGATTTAATAAGATGACAACGTTTTACATGGATTTTTGTATGAGGTTTTGAAACTCTTATGATATATATATATATATATATATATTTTTATCGGCAAATGTTAGTTGTTAGTTGTTAGATTAACACTTATAGGAGAAAATCTCTCCACCCTTGGCAAAACACCTAAATGCTTGCACTCCCTTAATTCAACCCCCCTAAGGGGAATTGAACCCATGACCTCATTGGGACTAAGGCCTAAAGAAGGCATAGTGGCCAACTAGACTAGGCCTAGTCGGTTAAATATCTCTTCTTAAAAACATTTTTTTGTAAAATATATAAATATATAAACAATTTCAACGTCATTCTTATTACTCCTTAATACAAAAATTATGAGCTAATTATAATAATTTTAAAGTTGTATTTAAAACTTATAAATCATGGGATAGATTATTATAATTTTAAATTTATAATAGATTGTTTTTCATATGTAGGGACCCTTAAATTTGAATTGTGAAATGGATTAGTATACTTTCTATTTATTTTTTATTTTTTTATTTTTAAGATTTGATATACTTTCTATTTGAAAGTTATAAATCAAGGGATATCATCATCATCATCTTCTTCTTCCTCTTCTTCTTTTTTGGGCTTGAATAAGAGCTAGCCAATAATTTTTTTTATTTTTTAAAATCAAAAAAATTAAAAAATTAAAATTGAGATATTTAAGCTTTTGAAGGCGTTGTGGGTTAAAAACCCTTGTTTATATAATAGGATAAGGGGTCACTGCTGTGCGTGAAGCACAGCAGTGACTGTGGTGCCTCTAGTACCGTCCATTTTGTAGGGTTTGTTGAGTACTTCATGCCTACCAAAATTCATATTAATCGGATATCAATAACTATATGATCGAATTGCATATTATTTATGTTATTTCTCAAAATAAAACTTATTATTTTTTTTTTTGGTGATCGATCATATAGTTGTTGATATCCGATTAACATGATTTTTGGTAGGCATGAAGTATTCAACAAACCCTACAAAATGGACGGCTTGGATCATAAAAATAAGGCCATAATACATCTCAAATGGAGGCACCACAGTCACTGCTGTGCTTCACGCACAGCAGTGACCCCTTATCCTATATAATATATAGATTTCTTGTGGAACCAAACTTTGAATTATTCGCTACTTGCAAAAAAGTGGAGCACTTTGGCCTATTTTGGCAAGACGGTTAAAAGTTAGTTTTTTTTTTAATTCTTTGTTACTTTTTCATACATTTTGTTTTGTTTTGTTTTGTTTTGTTTTTGTTTTGTTTTTTGAAAAAATGTTTACAAAAAAATAATAAATCAAAACATCAACTTTTAACCTACTTTCCAAAATAAGGCTATGCACTTAAAATTTTAATGCAATTATAAGTTGACCTTTTATTTTTAATATTATTATATTTTTGTGAAGTCATGATCCAATAGTTTTTTTTGTTTTAATCACAAGTCATTACATTTTATATGCTTTTTACTTTTCATAGATTGTGTTTAAATCATGAATTTAGTTATGAAAAATCTGAAAAACTCTAAGATAATGATTTGTAATTATGTTTCAATTTTTAAACAAAAAATAATAATCCCAATCAAACAATCAAACAAAATCGACACAACAATTTAACATAGAAAAACCACAATTGGAGAGCCTTCAATTGTATAACGATTATGGTTTAGACCTGACCCATTTATTGTTTTTGGATCCGAAAACCCATGTATTTAACTACTGTTTAGCTCATATCCATCTTATTGTTTGTTGGGTTTGGCTATTGGGAGTTTTGGTTGTGTTTGAAACAGGTTGGGAAGTTAGTTTTTTAAAATGTTGTTGTCCAGAATTTTGCTTGTTCGCTCAAGCGACCATTCTTGTGCTCGAGCAGTCTTTTACAGTTTGCAAAACTACTGAGAGTTTGGATTCTTCGCTCGAGCGGTCTTTCTTGCGCTCGAGCGAACTTTTGCAGGTCTGAACTACTAGGAGGGGGTCATTGTGCGCTTGGGCGGTGGTTTTGGTCGCTCGAGCAGTTTCTTCTTTCGTGTCTTTTGAATAGAAATAGCTGTTTTGGGCTATCGGTGGATAATAATCTTGATTATTGTAGACATTGCATGAGGATTAGGTTGAATTGAAACTAATTTCTCATCCATTGTGCATTGAGTATCATTACACATTGAACATTATAAATGTATTGGTTTTTGCAAAAAATGGGCGAATACCTTAGTGAATCTGGTTAGGAGGTGTGGTTGTGGTTATGATGTTGGCCTGTGTGTCCTTGGTGAAAGTCTAGAAACCCGTGCGGTTAGGTACCGATCCTTCCAGCTAGTACTGGTAAAATGGCTTTGGTAATGCTTGTATAGATTATTGGCAGACACGTACCTAGAGATTTCCAGTGTTTTGTATCAACTGTCCTATTTTCTGTTATAAAAGGATTATTTTGATGAAATGATATATAATCTGGCATTGCATTGTTTTCAGATAGAAAACAAGAAAATGTTGGAAAAATGACATGCATATGCATTGTAACGCCCTGAAATAATTACAACAAACCATCCACAATATTAATTACATAATAACATGTGATGGAATAGTTATTTTCCATTAATCCCAATTACTTGTACAAAAGGGTAACATACGCAGATATACATTCACAAGTCTAACCGTGAATCTATAGCATATGTTACAACAAGAGATAAGATATGAAAATAAAACAGATAATAAATGCCCTAAACCCTTACAACTTTCCAAGACAATGCAGTTAAAAGCCCTTGGCTTGTACAAAACATATACAAAAAATCAACAAAATGAAACTCTTCCTCCAAGTCCTCCTAAGCTATTACCTTGGTGGCGGTATATCATTAGCACCTGAAATGTTTTTCCACATAGGGTTAGCCAAAGCCCAGCAAAAATAATCTAACACAGTATATAAATCTTAACAAAGTCATAAGGTGGAAGCATATGCAATGCTTTTTATATCTCTTTCCAAAACCATGTAATGCCACATTAATATCATAGTTCATGAATCATTTAAAATAAGGCAGTGAATCACACTCTGACAATCTCATAACCAATACAACCTTTCACAGAAATTTCGTTTGTGGGAAATCGTGAATCGGCACCCATGTAAACGTAAACTATACAAGCACTACTATTGCCATTTTATAGATAT
The DNA here is from genome assembly GCA_030407325.1 of Camellia japonica. Lineage (NCBI taxonomy): Eukaryota > Viridiplantae > Streptophyta > Magnoliopsida > Ericales > Theaceae > Camellia > Camellia japonica. Next base: position 180,845,741 of record JAPPVO010000059.1, on the reverse strand, counting down.
TTCATCCATAGGATCGGCACCCATGTATACGCACAGTTTTTAGGACTTTCACTATAGACACTTAGGTTAACTTATTTCAACAAGTCAATACATACTTCCCAGATTCACCCCTTTTTCTCAAAATGATAAATATTTCTAATGTAAAAGTGTAAGATGATGCTCAATGTAATTGAATGAGAAAATAGTTTCAATTCTCCTGATTCTCATGCAATTTCTACAACAATCATAATTATCTTCTACCGATAGCCCAAAACAGATAAACAATTATCAATAGCTTTATCTTTTTAACAAAGGCACACGGGTGAAAAGATCGATGGATCTAGGCGGATTTCAGTGAAATAGATGAGTTTTAGAGAGAGAGTGAGAGAAAATAGGGTTTTGAAATATTTAGAGAGAGAGAGGGATGGACTTAGAAAAGTGACTTTATGAACTAATATATGCACAGCTCGCTCGAGCGCAAGATGTGTTGCTCGAGCGACCATACACAATAAGTTGCACCGCTCAAGTGCAAGAAGCTTCGCTTGAGCAAAGAATACAAACTCTCAGAAGTTTTACAGATAGAAGACCACCGCTCGAGCTCAAGAAGCTTCTCTCGAGCGAAGAATGCCAACTTCCAATAGTTTTACAGACCTGCAAAAATACTAAGAATACACAAGGACCACTCGAGCGCAAGAAGTGTTGCTCAAGCGAAGAGGTAAAATTCTGGGCAACAACAATTTGAAAAACAAACTACCAAAGGGAAAATAAGACATGAACAACTATATAAGATAATGAAATTCGGATCCAAGACATCAAATGGTTCGGGTCTAAACTAGAATCACTATATGCATTCACATTATGATTTTACTAAGATTTATATATTGTGTTAGAGTATCACTATTGGGCTTTGGCTCACCCTATGTGGAAAATAACTTTCAGGTGCTGATGAATATGCCTCCGCCAAGAACATAGTTTGGGAGGACTCGAAGCTTAAGGCTTCTTCTTGGGTTTGTTTTGATGTAATTATTTTGTTTAAGCCTCAGGATTTATTTGTATTGAGTTTAAACTCATTTTGTTGTAACCAAGCATAGTCTTGGAAAGTTGTAGCCATTAGGGCATTTCCTTATTTGGTTTTATTTCCCTCTTTACTCTTGTATCCAACTCACACCACTCACACCAGGTTTTTTTATATAATAGGGATGCCTTGTACGGCTGGTGTGAGTTTACTGTTCTTTATTGCAAAATGCCTTGCTAACCCTCTTTCCGTTTCTAGGCAAAAAATGTTTTCCTCATATACTCACAATGTCCTTGCCCAAAAGAACGACTCCTAGATCTCTTGCAATCACTTCTCAAATTAGCCTGCCTACCATACTACATACTCATCGCAAGAGAGCTCCATGAAGATGGAAACCCATACCTCCATGCAATGGTGCAATGCACAAAAAAGATCCACATCTCCAACCATATATTTTTCGATCTCACAGGAACCAATGGGAGGAGCTACCATCCAAATATAAAAAAACTCCATTCTCCAACAAGAAGTTGACAGTATATACAAAAAATGGGGCGATTTCATAGAATGGAGAGAATTTTCATCCAAGGGGAAAAGTCCTTCGAAAAACAGAGACGAACTCTAGCGGGGAATTCTTGTAAAAGAAAAATCAGAGAAATAATTCTTTGCACTCTGCAAAGAAAGATGTCCCATTGATTACGTCACAAATTACCCCCAATTAAAAACATTTTCCAGCGATCATTACAGACGAGAGAGGCCCCCCATATACAAGCCCCTTTAATTCATTTCCTTTTCTTTAATGAAGAAGAAAAAAATTAGACAGAAAATAATATTTTGTTCGTAATTCAAATTTTTGTAAAATATGAGCTATGTCAAAATTGTTGTCTCTCCATTTACAATGAGAACAACTGGATTATATTAGGCATACACAAAAATAATATACATGATTTACATACTAACGAAGAACTCTCCTTGTCCTCTAATAACAGGAACCAGAACAACAGCCCATCCGCCTAATCTTCCTCTACCTCGAAGGACCTTTGAGAACAGGAAAAACTGCCTGGGCCAGAAGTCTCGGACGACACAACTACTTCTTTGGCTGAATAAGTTTCAAGGACTACGATCAAGACGCCGTCTACAATGTCATAGACGACATCAAATACTCAACAATCCCAACTGAACTAATGAAAAATCTAGTTGGATGCCAGAGAGACTTTCATCTATTCGTTAAATTTCAACCAGATCTCACCATTAGAGGATGAATTCCTTGTATTATATTAACTAATGGGGATAGTAGTTGGTTAGATGCGATGCCCAAAAAATGAGAGAATGGTTTGATGTAAATGTAACTACTGTAATGATTAATGAAAAATATTATTAATTTTATTTATGCAACCACTTAAACATTTATTTATTTATTAAATTTCCCTTATCATAAACAACAACATCGTCATTCTTCTTTACACTCATGATTACATTTCGTAAAATATCAGAAAATTCTGGACCGTCCATAACAATAGACGATCTCTTATCAACTTCGCCTTTTCTAGTAGCACCAACCTCCGAAATCGACAGACCAGGATCAACATCACTAGCACTATCACCACCTCTATGTACATCAATCTTGGACAAGCGAAGATGACCTCTACGTTCATCAATAACTGAACCACTTTCCCTGAAACCTCCTAACAACAAATCTCTTCACCTCTCCGGTAAACCAACGGACTTAGTCCGCGATAGAATCGGAAGAACTTCGGTTGGAGCACAATGCCAAACATCAACATTCGCCTTCGTATATTTTTTATCCAAGACAACAATAGATAGGGGCCTCAACTACGAATCTCCTGGCATTCACTTGTAGAATACTTCAAATACCCCTTCATTTTACAATATGTTACTCCCCTTTTAATATTCGAATCTTCGAATCAATACTTCACCATCCATGGCACCTATTTTTCATTAATGGAACAATAACCATTACCATAATACACTAATTTGCACTGATAATCTCCAGGGAAAATAACATACGCCTGCAGACTGTCACTATCATCTAACCTCCGATCGTACACATTTACTCTAACCAACCCACTTATAATGGGCGCGCAAAGGAGGGAATATTTTATCAACCTTAATACTCTTTTGTTTGTATCTCAACCTCAACTGAGAAAATAAATTAGGCAATGCAAGTTCTATATAACTGAAATCACTTGTTGAAACACCTTCAACAACATCAGTTTTTATATCCTCAACCTCCATCCACCTGAACATTACAAATAAAATTACTTATAAAAAAACAATTCTAAACAATTTTTAGAAACATTTGACACAACGAATTTTGTATTCTTTTCCGCTAACAGTAACAACCACTAAATATATCGCACCTTTCTAAATACTCCCCATATTTCCCAACAACGTATCTTTGTAGTCTGTCCAAACATCCACTGGGCAGAACTGATCCACAACCTCTATCCCGTGTCGAACGTACCCTTTGTCTTTGCCACTAACAATCTTGAATCTCATTTTCTTCAGCATACAAAACCTATCGAACTGATCAGGATCTACAATCTAGGTTTCAAGATTACCCTCACCAACACCAATAAATATCTTGTCAGGTGTGGGGATGAAGTCTGATGGACTATTATCACTTATGATGAAAAAAGGAACGAGATATACCACAGCTTCCTCTTTTTCGTTTTGTCCTAATTGAACATTCCCAATTAATTTTATACCCTTAACCACAATTTTGTTCGATTGGCAGTTTTATTTCCCAACTCAATCCCATTCAACAATCTCGCCACACCTCTATTATCAAATGTAACTTCCCTTAATTGTTCATCATATAGTTGTAACTTCCTTACTCCCCTCTTGTTCTTTTTAATGTATCAAGGAATATTTTGCACATACCGTCTGCGAACAAACGCCACCTTAATAGGTGCATGACCACAGTAACTACGCTTATATACACTGATTGCCGGTGTTCTTAACCTCCGATACGCAAGAAGAGTCCGATACTGGCTGCTTACGGTCGAATCTAGATAAGTTTTTGGGGGATCCAAAGGAGCCACTAAAGGCGGATGAGTGGCTAGAACAGATGGTGAAGATGCTCGAAATGCTTGGCATCGAGGATGATGGCTTGATAGTGATCTTTGTATCTTTCCAGTTAAAGGGCGATGTGGGTTAGTGGTGGAAGTATGTGCGTGGGCGGATTAAAGTGACTTGGGAAGCTTTTGTCAACACCTTCCAGGACAAGTTCTTGTCTCCCACTACTGGGGAGAAGTTGAGAGATTAGTTCTTGAAGCTCAAGCAACTAAACACGCTTGTAGGTGAGTTTAAAGCAGCTTTTACTAGCCTCTCTAGGTCTGCACCGGAGTTGGTGGCATCGAAGGAACGTCGTTGTGTGGAGTTTGAGAAGAGATTGAGGACCGGGCTCCTATTCAAGATAGCTGAGTCTATGATTAGGGATTACGGTCGTCTTGTGGAGGTAGCAACTCACTTAGAGACCGTGATTTGGGCTAAGGAGGAGAGGATGAGAGGCTCCAAGCAGAGGAGTTAGGAGGTTCAGGGGGAGACACGGGACAACAAGAGGCAGAAGGGTTCTACCCCCACAACAGTTCCATGCAGCACAATTTAGATCCACTTTTTATGTACTGAGTTTTGGTTTAGGGAGAGCAAGCTTGAGTGGGATCACTTACTTTAAGTGTGGCTAGTTGAGTCACAAGTCTTCAGTTTGCCTGCAGAGAGGAGGATGGCAATAGTTGGCACCATCGGTGGCTTGTTCACAGAGCCAAAGTCAGGAGAGAGGGAAACCGCCTACCTGTTATCAGTGTGGGCAGTCAGGGCACTCGAGGAGTTTTGCTCTCAGGCAGGTGGCACACCTGGTGCGTTTGGTTTGAGACAGACACAGAGCCATCATCCTACCTAGTCAACTCAGGTCTTGAGGGCCACACAGGGAGCCTCTTCAGCTCAGTCAGTTTACCAGTCCTATGCTCTGAGGGGTGAGTAGGTGGAACAAAGACCTACCAGGTGTGTGTATGTTATTACCATGTCAGATCAGTTAGTAGCACCCTCTATTTTGAGAGGTAACTTCCTATTGTTTAATTCTATTGCCAATATGTTGATTGATACTGGTGTATCTCATTCTTTCATTTCGTCTGCATTTGTATCAGTTTTGGGGTTGGAAGTGACTCAGTTAGTGTCTTCGCTCAAGGTAGAGTCTTCAATAGGGGATAAGGTTGATTTGAATAGAGGATGCCATGGTTATGAGATAGAGGTTGTCGGGCGCCGACTTCCTTTTGCATTCGTGTTGTTAAACATGTCGAGTTTCGATATCATTTTAGGCATAGATTGGTTGTCTTCATATCGAGCTATTATTGGTTGTTACTGTTAGAGAGTTATGGTGTACACCTCAAGTGGTGACTGCTTTTATTTTCTAATTAACCGAGCTGATAGTCTTATCACCAACTTATGACCCTGGTGGTAGGGGCAAGCTTAGTTGTCTTATTGCAACTCTCTTGGTAGTGAGAGTGATGTGGTCCGAGTGGAATTGCCAAGGGTAATTTGTGAATACTGAGATGTCTTTCCCGAGGATCTTACTAGTTTGTCATCCCACAGAGAAATTGAGTTCTCTATTGACTTTGTGTCTGGCATGGCACCAATTTTCATGGCATCGTATAGATTTGCACCCACCAAGTTGTATGAATTGAAGATTCAACTCCAGGAGCTGTTAGATAAGGGCTTCATTTGCCTTAGTACATTGCCTTAGGGAACACCGACTCTCTTTGCTAAGAAGAAGGATGACACTTTGTGATTGTGTATTGATTATCGGAAGCTGAACAGGGTAACTATTAAGAACAAGTACCCATTACCTCGTATAGATGATTTGTTTGACCAGATAAAGGGGTCTTGTTGTTTTTTTAAAGTTGATTTGAGATCGAGTTATCACCAGTTAAGGGTGAAGGAGAAGGATATTCATAAGACAGCATTCCGTACATGGCATGGCCATTACGAGTTCCTAGTGATGCCTTTTGGGCTAACCAATGCACCGGCTTCGTTTATGGATTTGATGAATCGAATCTTTTGTGAATTCTTAGACCGTTTTGTGGTTGTCTTTGTTGATGACATTTTGATCTACTCACCCTCCAAGGAGAAACACAAAGAACACTTACGGGTTGTACTTGAGTTGCGTAGAGCCCACAGTTTGTATGCTAAGTTCGGGAAATACGAGTTTTGGTTAAAAGAAGTTAAGTTCTTAGGCCATGTTGTATCCGGGGAAGGAGTGACCGTAGACTCTTCTAAGATAGAAGCAATACAAGATTGGGAACAACCTAAGAATGTGTAGACGCACCCTCAGGCGTCAGTGCTACAGTTCGGACTCAAATGTCACGGTTCTGAATCTGATCTCGCAAAGTGCAATGCAAGACTGATAAATCACCAAAGAGCCTAAATTCGGCAAATCGTTTTGGAAAACTAATTTTTGTAAATAAGTGCCAAACATGGACTGCTTTGCCAAATACAGAGTCGCCACCTAAATATTTTATTTTGGGGGAATTTAGGAAACCCTGACTCGTTGCCTAAGGCCATGTGTCCGTCATCACCAAAGTTGCTCGGCTCGGGAACTTGGGTACGATTGGGGAAGGTCATCTATGAGCACCCCCGCTCGCCCGATCAAAGATCGGCCACTACTAAACATGATATCTTGTTTTTTGAAAACACATGTGTTCTTATTCTGGTTAATTAGCTAACCTTACTATGTGATGCGCACAGCAAAAACAAGTATAGACTAGATCGCCTAATTTGGAACAAAGCATTGCATATCCATTTGTTTGGAAAATGGTTTGAAGTTTGCTACTCGTAAGTAGGCTAAAATGGATTTCAATGAATTGTTCTAATTCAAGTAATCCAACCTTCACCCACAAGCATTCAGGCAGTTAAACACTTAAGAAAATAGCCTCATGGCAAGCATGCTATCATGGCAATCAATAACACACATGCAGTATGCTAAAGCGTAAACACTCACAGTGTACTCCGAGCCAAAACAGAAACTAGTTAGTATTCAATACATAATCCTAGTTCATGTTAAGATGGCTAATGCAACACATGCGAAATGCAACTAGAAATAGGCTCGGCTATTCTAAACATATGAGATGCAACATTTGATACATGTATTCAACTTGGAATTGAAATACAATGCAGTTAGTATGATGCGCCGAGCCCGGTGCATGTAATGTAGATTAATGATGCAAACATGCATAGCATGAGGATACTAAATAAAATATGTCCTAAGACTAATCATCAAAAGCAGGTAAGTAAAAGAGAGAAAGATGTGAGGTTGGAAGACATGCACACACGCACGCACACTTATTACAAAATTCGCCCTCTCGACGGAGGGTCCGAATAAATAATACATGCCAACTAATTAACTAACTAACAAGCTAATTAATTATTACATAATCGAATGAATAATTAGCTACAACTAATTATTACAAAACTTAATTAATTAACAAATTAACTAATTAAATTACAAAATCAAATGCTAACTAACAAGTAAGCAATTGAACAATGCTGCCTCGGCAAGTTGAAGAAGGTGAACATGCATGCTCGATTCCCGTCCCGGTAAGCTCTCCGGTTGCTCTTTAGAGGCTCTGTCTGCAGGGTGTCCTTGAGACCTTGCTGCTGGAACTTACCAAAACCAGTCTGGGGAATGCATCAGTGGCCTACCGGCCATGGAGAGATGCTGCCGACCACCTGCCGGCCAAAGATGGTACACTGCCGGCCAAGAATGAAGGACTGCCAGCCATCTGTAGGGCACTGCCGACCACTGATGTGCTGTGACACCGAGCTGCAACAGAGCACAAAATAAAGAAAATGGAGGGTCTCCCAGGGGTATATATGCACTATGCCACTCCATATCACCTCAAAACATCAAGGGAGAGGCATAGTCGGATCCAAGACCATCAATCACGCATCCCGATGCATGATGGCCAAAGATCCAACTTGTGCAAATCAATGCGAAATGAATGCACAAATAAAACACATAAGTGCCTAGAACTCTATCATGGATAATCAAGAGCGTCGGTGACCGAGAATTGAGACACGTCTCATCACTTGAAGTATGAAACGTTCCTCGTTTCTCGTGCTTGGATTTAACACATCCAAACAACAATGCAATGCAAGGATGGCATACACAATGCTAACTCGAACATGCAATCATGCAATATAACTTAAGCATGCAAAATGCAGTGTAATAAACATGCAACAACATGTGATGGAACTAGCATGCGACAACATGCAAAGATGGAGCGAGCATACAACAATATGCAAGACAAGCATGCAACAACATGCAAGGGATGGAGCAAGCATACAACAATATGCAAGACAAGCATACAACAACATGCAAGGGATGGACTTAAACCAAGATGGGCAGACCTCAACTATGCCCAAATTAGTGGCCAAAATGCAAAATAAAGGCACCAAAAGACAAGGCATGCATGCACAATGCATTGGCCAATCAACTAGGCCTAAGAGCACAACTCTCAAGAGTGCTCAAGGAGTGATAAACATGGAAGTGTGACAACACTACATGCTCTGAAATAATGTATGAAATGATGCCAAATCATTCAAACAACACAAGCATGGCATGCGAGGGTCCTTAAGCATTAAAGCTAGTAAAGAGGACTACAAAGGAGGCATGCAATACATGGCACAAATACATGAACCAAACATGGACAGAGGTTAAATAGGTCTAAACAAAGACCTAAACATGCTGAGAGAAAGGCTCAAAGGTCAGGTATGCAAGCATACAAGCTAGGCCACAAATAAGGCAATAATGCACAATACTCAAAGACGCTTAAAGCATGATTGAAGTGGGAATATAGCAATGCTATAGGCTCTGAAATGAAGTATTAAGTGATGCCAAATCATCTAAATAGCTCAAAGATAGCATGCGTGAGTCAACAAAACACAAAGCTTGCAAGGCCAATTACACTACAGCTATACAAAGCATGAAGGATATGGCAAGGGCAACCCAAAACAGTCCTAGTACATGTTAATATGAGACTAAAACATGCATGGAAGGGAGCCGAAACAAGCTAGCATGGTGAGCATGAGGCATGATGCATACAAGGCAAATAAGGTGGATTATACTACACCTATTGAGACCAAGCATGGGATGACTCGACTAACAAAAATCAGAGTTAAGGCATGTCAAAATAAGCCCAAAAACCCACTGAGATGACATCCCAAAGACCTAAGCATAGAGGCATGCACAATGATCCATTCATGAGGCATAAAACACAAACTCTCTACGACATTGAAAGCATGTCAAATGCAGGTGTATGACCACATTTTATGGACTGAAATAAAATTTGAAATGATGGCAAAGCATGGAAACATCACATGCATGGCATGGTAGGGGCCTCAAAACCCAAGGCTAGCCAAAGCATTTACACTATAGCTATACAAAACATGAGTGATATGACCATGGCAGCCAAAACAGTCCTAGAACAGCCCAAAATAAGAATAAAATCATGCTGGAGCAAAGCCAAAACATGCTGGAATGATGAGTCAAAACATCATGCACATAAAGCTAATAAGCAAGATTTGTTCTACAAGTATATGGAGCATGCAAAAGATGACCAAACCCACTTTAGACAGAGTTATGTCATGGAAAAACATCACCAAAAACATGCTGAAATGGACTCAACATAAGCTAGGAAAACATGCTACTTTGATAAGCCACAAATGGGATTACACTACACATACAAGAAGCATGCAAAATATGACCAAACCAGCCATGGAAAGAGTTAAGGAAGGTCCTAAAAGTCACAAAAAAGGGCCTGAACTAAGCCTCAAAAGTAAAGGGATACATGCTCCTTTGATAGGCCAATAATACAAGCAAACAAAAACAAGAAGAGAGGGGGCCACCCCCTCTGATTTGGGACCTCAAAACCACATTCCTACCACTAAAAATCCACTGGATTTCAGTGGCTAAAAGGCCAAACCAAGACTACTCGAAGGCCTTAAGGCATGGCCCAAAACAAGGCCAAACAAAGCAAACAAGAGGGTTGTACACCCCTAACACCAAAAAGACCTTAAACAAACTTCAAAAGCACTTAAATACAAACTTTTTCAGTTTAAATCAAGGCCTAAAACAACATGCAAGGATGGCCAAAATGAGGTACAAATAAATGCTAAAAAGGGAAAGAAACTCACCCTTGAAGACCAACTTCGAAACCTGCAATCTCAGGGGCCAAAAACCAAGTTTCAGAGCTCAAGTAACCCCCTCAAGAACCTCAGCCCAAAGATGGTGGTGTATCTCTATGTGTTGTAGTGCAAAAGTGCAAGAAAAATGGACTTTAGAGCACTATTCTATGCAATATAGAGAGAGAGAGTGAGAGAGAGAAATATAGAGAGAGAGAGATCTTTCTTCTCTAAAATGGTTGAACCTCTGCTAAAGAGAGAGGGCCTCTCCTTATATAGAAGAAAAACAAAGCCAAGCTTGTTAAACAAGCTTGGAAAGAGGTTCATCCCTCCATACGTGTATGGAGGGGAAAGGAGTGAAAACCAACTGGATCAAAAGATCTGGCGTGAAACCTGCTGAGACAGGGGGTCTGTCGGCCATCAGTGGTGGCCGGCAGTGGCTCATTGATGGCCGATAGGCATCATCAATGGTCGGCAGTGGCAAAGGCAAGGCCGGCAGGGCCAAAAAGGGGCCAGCAGTGCCTTCCACAAAGCATGCAGAAAGGGCCAATACAAGGTCCAAAAATGGGACAGGAAGGATACAGGTTTGGAAAGCTCAAAGCTGTGACGTTCCGCCACGGCAGTCAAGTACTCGGCGAGCAATCGAACTAGTTGTTGGGTGTACCTGCAAGCACAACCAAGTCTTGAGGACGGTCAAAAATGGGATGTCTACAGAATGCCTTCGAGATCCGGAGTTTCTTGGGCTTAGCCGGGTATTACTGACATTTTGTGAAGGACTTCTCTAGATTGGCCTCACCGTTGCCTAGATTGACGAGGAAGGCGGTTAAGTTTGTGTGGAGTGAGACTTGTGAAAAGTCGTTCCAAGAGCTTAAGGTTAGACTCACCACTGCTCCAGTATTGATTATTCCGGAGAGGGGTTTGGGTTATTCAGTTTATTTTGATGTATCATGGGAAGATTTGGGTTGTATGTTGATGCAAGAGGGGAATGTGGTAGCATATAGTTTGCGGTAGTTGAAAACCCATGAGAGGAACTATCTTACTTATGACCTAGAACTAGCAACAATGATCTTTACCTTAAAAATATGGACGTATTACTTATATGGTGAGAGGTTCGAGGTATTCTCTGATCACAAGAGTTTGAAGTATCTATTCTCATAGAAAGATTTGAATTTGAGACAGAGGATGTGGATGGAGTTTATGACTTTGAGTTACACTATCATTCGAGAAAGGCCAATGTAGTAGCCGATGCTTTGAGTAGAAAGTCAGTAAGCAGTGTGGCTAGTATTGCTATGCGAAAATAGGAGATATTGGGTGCTATTGGCGAGTTCAACTTGCATCTTGGCGAGTCTGTTGAGTCGACCGTTTTGTTCACCATAGCTGCATAACCTACATTAGTGAGCTGAGTTATAGAAGCACAAAGGGGTGATCATGATGTATAAATTATCTGAGGGAAGATAGCCAATGAGAAGGTAAAAAGGGCTTGAACGTGTATTCTGACTCTAGTGTGAGGTATTTAGACCATCTTTTCGTGCCAGAATCTTATAGAGAGGAAGTACTTCGAGAGTTTCACCATTAATGCCTTGCGGTATACCCAGGAGGCACAAAGATGTATCGTGACCTTAGCTGCCAGTTTTAGTGGAGGGGGATGAAGAGAGATGTAACCTTATTTGTTTCGAGGTGCCTTACTTGTCAATAAGTGAAGGCCGAGCATCAGTGACCAGTAGGTTTGTTACAACCCTTGCCTATAGCCAAGTGGAAATGGGAGCATGTCACGATGGATTTTGTTATGGGTCTTCCGAGGACTCAATGGGGTAATGATGCCGTGTGGGTAATAGTCGACCGGTTAACTAAGTCAAAACATTTTGTACCTATGCGCATGAGTGACTTGATAGATTATCTTGCCGACCTTTATGTTAGGGACATAGTTCGACTTCATGGGGTCCATGTGACTATTGTATCAGATAGAGATCCTCGTTTCACGGCTCGGTTGTGGCAGAGCCTACAGAATGCCTTGGGTACTAGATTGACATTTTGCACTACTTATCATCCTCAGACTAACGAGTAGTCTGAGCGGACCTTTTAGATCTTGGAGGATATGCTTAAGGGTTGTGTTCTTGATTTTAAGGGGTCGTGGGAGAGGTATTTACCTTTAGTGGAGTTTTCTTGTAATAACAATTTTCAGGCGAGTTTTGGTATGGCACAATGAGGCCTTGTATAGTCGACCGTGTAGATCTCTAGTGTATTGGGCTAAGGTGGGTAATGCATTTATGTTAGGTCCTAAACTAGTTCGGGAAATGACTGAGAAAGTCGGTTTATCCGTAAGAGGTTGGCTTCGGTTCAAAGTCGCTGGAAGAGCTATGCTGACCGTAGGAGGAAACTATTGTCTTTTGAGATAGGGGATCATGTGTTCTTGAAGATATTACCGAGACGGGGTTTGATGAGATTTGGGAAGAGCGAGAAGTTGTCTCTTAGATTTATTGGGCCTTTTGAGATTTTAGAGCGGATTGGGGAGGTAGCTTATTGTTTGGCCTTACCGCCCCAACTTTTCGGTTTTCGTGACGTGTTCCATATCTGTATGCTTCGGATGTACGAGATTGATCCTTCACACGTGTTGGATTGGACTGAGTTAGAGGTAGATAAGGATGCCTCGTAGGAGGAGAGACCGGTACGGGTTTTAGATTTGCGGGACCAAGTCTTGCGAGGCAAGACTATCCCATTGGTTAAAGTGTTGTGGCGATACCACGGGGTTGAGGAGACAACTTGGGAGTATGAGACAGAAGTCTGTGAGAAGTATCCGGACCTATTTGTTGATGTTTAAAACTTATGTTGAAAATTTCATGAATGTTGTAATATATGAACATTGTATATGTTTTAAGGAAATTGAACTGTGATAGTTGATGTTGAGAAACTTAGTGTATCTTGTTACAAATCTGGATGTATGGACAGTGTTTCACTTTCTTTTAATGAACGTTGAATTTAAATTTCAGGGACAAAATTTCTTAAGTGGGGAAATTATAACAATTCTGGTTTAGACTCGACCCATTTACTGCTTTTAGATCTGAGAACCCATGTATTTAACTATTGTTCAGGTCATTTCCATCTTATTGTTTGTTGGGTTTGACTATTGGGAGTTTTGGTTGTGTTTGAAACAGGTTGGGAAGTCAGTTTTTCAAAGTGTTGTTGCCCAAAATTTTGCTTGTTTGCTCGAGCGACCATTCCTACGCTCGAGCAGGCTTTTACAGTCTACAAAACTACTGAGAGTTTGGATTATTCACTTGGGCGAACTTTTGTAAGTCTGAACTACTGGGAGGGGGTCATTATGCGCTCGAGCAATGGTTTTGGTCGCTTGAGCAGTTGCTTTTTTTGGGTCTGTCGCTCGAGCGACCATTCATTTGCTCAAGTGGTCTGTGCGTATATCAGTTTGAGAGGAAGCCATTTTCAGTTACTTTTTCATCTATTTCTCTCTTTAAACATTCCAAAACCCCAGATCTACTTTCTCTCTCTTTAGTTCTTGAACTCTTATACCATATACTCTCAATCCGTGAGTTTCTTCACTCTAGTCCTTTGGAGAAAAACGTTGAACACGTCGAGGGCTTCGTTTTAATCGAAGCATCTAGTGTTTTTGACACCATCAAGTTCTGCCCAACTTTTCTTTGTATCTTCTACTTTGAGGTAAGGATTTCTTTGACTCTTTTATATGATTTTTAGCTTAGTAATTTGCTCTTTGAAAAGGGTTATTTATTTGGAAATTTTTGGTAAAACCTAGGGTTTGGTTTGAATTCAAAAGAGGGGTTTTCTAAATTGATTCTTGAAAATGGTTGTGGAAATATGGTTATGAATGAGTTGTGTTGAAATGATGGAAATCTTTTTCCTAAAATTGATTTTGAAAGAAAATGGGATTTTAGCCCCAATTTTGGATATTTAGAATTTTAAAAGGGAAATGAAAAATGATGTTGGATATTGTGAAATTGGAATAATGGTTATGATGATGATGGTGGTGGAGTTGAATATGTAATATCACTTCCATTGTAATTGATGAAAATGTTTTTTTTTTTTTTTTAAGAAATTATCTATGGAATAGAAATAACTATTTTGGGTTATCGGTGGAAAATAGTCTTGATTGTTGTAGACATTACAAGAGGATTACGTTAAATTGAAACTAATTTCTTATCTATTGTGCATTGAGCATCATTTCACATTGAACATTGTAAATATATTGGTTTTTTAGAAAAATGGGTGAATACCTTGGTGAATCTGGTTAGGGGGTTATGGTTGTGGCTATGATGTTAGCCTGCCTGTCCTTGGTGAAAGTCCAGAAACCTACGTGGTTAGGTGCCGATCCTTCCGGTTATTACTGGTAAAATGGCTTTGGTAGTACTTGTATAACCTACTGGCAAACACGTACCTAAAGATTTCTAGTGTTTCGTATCCACTGCCCTATTTTTTGTTATAAAAGGATTATTTTCATGAAATGATATATAATCTAGCATTGCATTGTTTTGAGATAGAAAACGAGGAAATGTTGGAAAAATGGCATGCATGTGCATTCACATTATAATTTTGCTAGGATTGATATACTGTGTTAGAGTATCTCCACTGAGCTTTGGTTCACTCTATGTGGAAAACAACTTTCAGGTGCTGATGATATGCCTCTGCCAAGGACATAGCTTGGGAGGACTCGGACCTTAAGGCTTCTTTTTGGTTTTGATTTGATGTAATTATTTTGTTTAAGCATCGGGCTTTATTTCTATTGAGTTTAAACTCATTTTGTTGTAACCAAGCACAGTCTTTGAAAGTTATAGCCATTAGGGCATTTAACTTATTTGGTTTTATTTCCCTTTTTACTCTTGTATCCATGTCATATGCTATAGATTTAGAATCTAGGATTTGTGAATATATATCGCATATCGCATCTTTTGTAATCATCAATGATAAAATGAATAGAAGATATGAAATTGTTGATCAAATGCGGCACTGCTATGTAATGGGTTAATATTAATTATATCGGGGCGTTACAAATTGTGATAAAAAAAAAAATCACGGGCGAAAGTGCAATGTGAAACAGAAAGAACACAAATGAGTCCAAGTCCGACCAATCTTTAGAAAATCCATTTATCATCGGAAATGTCGAAAATGGACTGCATTGCCAGATTTCAAAGATGTCACCTAAATACTTTTGAAAATTTAGGAAACCCGTGACTCATGCCAAAGGCCACTTGTCCATCCTAACCAAAGTGTCCGGCTTGGGAACTTAGGTATGAGAGGGGAAGGTCATGAATTGAGCACCCCACTCACCCGATCAAAGATCGGTCTCTACTAATCATGATGTGATTCTTATGTACAGTATATGCTCTTGTTCCGATTATTATGCTAACTTACTATGTGATGCACACATGTATAGACTAATTCACCTACTTTGGAACGTTTTTGATTTTGTGTTTGTTTGAAAAGAGTTTTGAATATGTGCTACTAGAAAAAGTAAGCTCACATATACATTAATCAAGTCATCCCAATTTAAGCGAAAAAGCCTTCATCTATCGGCATTCAAGAGGTATATCAACTAAGCACTTAGCTTCATGGTAAACATGCTTGATATGGTAACACCAACACACATGCAATATGCTAAAGCAAGAAATGCTCATCTAGTACTCCACTGAGGCAAGCCAAAAGAAATGAAACCATTAGAAAAATGCATGCTCTACTATGCAACTGACCAATGCAACACATACAAAATGCAACTACAAGGTTTGGTCTATTAACATGGCACATGGCTTAACTCAAAGCATGCGATTAGTGCACGTTTCGAGTAAGTAAGAAATGACAATATGGTTAGAATGATGAATCGAACCTAATGCATGAAAAAATGAATACTTTACATATAGTAATGATATGAAATCAAAATATGGATGCAATCATCGTAAGCGAGTAAATAAAAGGGAGAAATAAATGGGGGTTGGAAGACATACACAATATTATAATTTTGCCCTCACACGGGATGGTCCGAATAAATGCCCTAATTAGCTAAATATTACAAACACTAAATGAATGAATAAACTAAATTTAACTAATTATTACAAATTTGAATTAATTTAATTAACTATTTACAATACACTAATTAATCTAAGAGCTACAAGCTAATGAATTCAAACGGGAGTCGAAGAACCACATGGGCAACTGAGAATATCATCTCGGAAACTCCTCTGTTCTGCTGCTAGATTCTATTCTATCTGCAGTCAGAAAATAATTCTGTTTTTGCCTCAGCTTCTGCTTTGTTCTGTCATGAAAATGACACTATTTGTCCAAAATAGAGTGGCCGGCCGGCCTTGACAAGTGGTCGGCCGAATGGAAGAGTGGTTGGCCGGCCACTATTTTTAGGTGCTGCCCTGCTGCCACAGATTTAAAACAGAGCAAAAATAGAGGTTGAATTTGGTAGAGCTTTAGAATTATAATTTGATAATAGAGTTGTATTTTGAGTTTGTGAGTTTTGGAATTATGATTTGAAAAGAGAAAATTTGTTTGGTTATGAGTTTTGAAAAGAGTTTTCAAAATTTAATTAAAAAAGTTATAACTCATAACCAAACGCATAACTCAAAACTCTATTGAAAATTCTATTCAAAACTCATAACCAAACTCTTTTTAACATTCAATTCAAAAAATAATTTTTCATTTTGATCTAAAAAAACCAAATTCTATATTTAAAAAATATAAAAAATAAATATAATTTTTTACACTGTTCCGGTCAACCTCAAAACTCGACACCCTAGAAGATCTAGTGCTATCCTAGCACATAAAATCTCTTTCACATCTCTCTCTCTCTCTCTCTCTTCTGTAGCTCTGCATATTTGCAATTTCAAATGCCCTTATATATATATATATATATATATGTACATACATGATAGAATATACAGAGAAAAGTGAGTGAGTAAGAGAGAGATAGAGTGTGTGTGTGTGTATGTGTGTGTGTGTGATTAATCTTCATTTGAAAGGGTTTGCCCAGTGAGACCATGGCTCCTCAGTCATCAAGTAATATTTCTAATTAATTGTTAAGGTTCTCTGTATACTTTCTTTCATGAAGTTCTTTTTCGTCTAGCCTCATGTACATAATTTGTTTGCAAAAAAAAAAAAAAATACACTATTCCGGTCAACCGGCAAACGTCCGGGAGGATGACCGGGTAGACACAAAATTCAAAAACTCTTCGGAATAGGGAAGATGAAAGAGAGAGATATGCCACTACTAAAAAAAGTACATTTTGCGAACGTTATAAGCCGTCGCAAATAATAAAAATACAGTCGCAAAAGACTTTTTGCGACGGCAAATGAGGGTTGTGAATATGAGGGTGACAAATAATTTTTGCGACGGCAAAACAACAGTCACAAATTATTTGCGACGGCCTAAACTACTTATGACGACCGCTATTTTGCCGTTGTAAATAACAAAGAAAAAATTGCTAATGTGTTTTTTAGCGACTACCTTGTTACCGTCACAAATAGTTTTCAGTGACATTTGTCGCAAATAATTATTTATTATAAAAATTATATATGCATTTGTTACAACAAAAATATCAATAGCATGCACTTAACAATTTTTTTTTATTATACAAAATTACATAAAATTAACAAATTAATTTAAACACATAACAGAAATATCAATCTATCTCACATATATATACCATAAAAGTTACCAACCCCAGATACATCTTATAAAGATAAAAATTTCTTACTACAACAATTTTTCTATATATTGCGACTAAAATAAATTTGAAAAGAAAAAAATAGAAAAATTAGAGATCAGGAGTTTGGTGACCTAACAACCTTATCAACACACAATGTTCACCAAATCTCCTTGTGTTTTTTGGATAGCATTTTTAACCTTGATGAATTCTTCTTGCATTTTTCAAGGAACTCCAATTTCCTACTCCTTTCTGAAACAAAATCTTCAGATGGTAAGGCTATGACACCAATAGTATCGACAAGCTCATCTGGAAGTGAAGACAATGTAGCCACAACGATTTCCTCTAGCTTTAACTTTCCAGAAACAGTGAAGGCTCTGTGTATGGTATCAAAACAGGAAAAAAGTCAAATGCAGTCCAAGTTATGGATTAAAACAAACTGGTGTGGCTTCCGATTTTGATTACAAAAATTAGAACTAAAAAGGCCTTTAAAGTACTTAGAGAGGACCAAAAGTGAAGATGGTACTGAGTGATTAAGAGATAAATCCAACCAAACACGGAGCTAAAGAAAGAAATTATACACTTACATTAAACTTCTGAACCAAATATGTTAATTTATCAAGAACACTGTAAATGTAGCTGGGTTGTAAAATTGAGAGAGAGAGAGAAAGAGAGAGAGAGAGAGATTCATGTGTAGCTAATGTCAAGCAGCTGCCTATGCCAAATAATCTCCATCACACAAAAATACCTTTCTAATATTACAAAAAAAGATAAGAATGTTTAGCTATATCCTGATGTCCTTGGATTTGGGAATCAAGATATATCCTATAATTAGATGCATATCAACACCCAACAAACATCCAATTCCATTTAATATAGATGTTCTTGAGCATCTTAAAAGCCCTCCTCAAGCTGAATTTACGAAACTGCTTTTGTTATGGAGACACTGGGTAGACTGCTTTAATCAATGTGTCAATTAGAATGCTATCTTCTTGAATTTTATCTCAATATTGAATTACAACAGCATGTCATGCTCTTAGGCTTCAGTCAAGGATTTCTTCATAAATATGTGCAGCTAAATTTTTTAGTGAAGAAGCATAAAATGAAAGCACAAAATTCTACTTATACCAAAAAAGTATATAGTACCTTTTTATGGAATAAGTATATCAAAGATCACAAACCCTGTATGTGTCCAAGGGCATTGCTAACACCTGGTCGAACCATATGACTCCTTTTTTGCTTGTTGTCATTTGTAGTCTTGAGTTATGATTGGTATCATTCGCTACTAGAAGAACCTTAGCCCTTGTCCCATTTTTGGCAACACAAAATCAAGATTAATGAAAGAAAACCTACAAAGATATAATGTTTGAGGGACAACAGGGCAACGAACATATGAGATACAATTTACAAAGACCAATATGAATAGGATAGTGTTTTGGCCTTACATGGGTCAATTCTCTTATCAAACGTGCTTCTGAAAGTAAAACTAAAACTTTTGCATTTTCTAATGGTTGGCAAGAAAAATATGTTAAACTAAATCACATTCTAGGTTCTAATTTGAGAAATCCAAATAAAATTTATAAGCTCTAAAAGCTCGCCTCATCAGAATGGCTTCTGGGGTAAGCAGTAAACACATGCCCATTTCATTTTCACATATCACATGAATCCATAGAGTGCATTTATTAAAAAATTATTTATTTATTTATTTAAAACGCAAAGTCTATGCTGTAAGAACATTTCAAATTACTAGTTTATATCATTAAAGGTTTAGAGAACTGACCTGCCTATAATTTAATACCCCATCAGATGGGCTCAACGTAATGTTCCCAAAACGTTGTAATTCACCTTTAGTAAAGCTTTGCCCTTGTGAACATTTCATGATATACATATAATCAGTAGGCGTAAGTGCAAATCCAAGGCTGTCCCAGTCTACATCAGCTAATTCATATAATAAATCATTGTCACAAAGAAAGAAGCCTTGTCAATATGTGAAATCAACAAAAATGAAAGGTTTAAATCAATGTTAATAGCAACTAAATTGGTACCACTTTACTTGAATCAAAGTTAATGCAAGTGGAGTAGTAACCACTTTATCAAAGCATCTAAGATGCAACCATTCAAATATACTTTGAGATAATTAGTGATAGCAGTCATAATATCAACATGTACATGTATATGCGTATCAATAACATGCCCACAATGGCCATCTTCACCAAAGTCATAATACATATGATGAAGAGTTTACACAAATGAAGAACCCAAGGCTTCTACAGCATTGAGTCGTTCCTCATCCATGTCTTCTGTCATAAGTGGTACATCGTATAACAAGCATAGAGAACAAGTCAAGATTGTTTCTATTGAAAATTATAGGGATTAAAAAAAGTAATTGGAAAATAATCTTAGTCTACTTAAGCTAAAACAACCTGCGTAAATGGAGCATGCAAGTTCTGGTCTGATTTAGAAGCATCATACCCACAACACCAGCCGATCCCTTCCTGATACAATCTGAAGGCCTTAAATTAGAAGATATCACAACATCCTGAGTCTCAAAATTAATCCTCAATACAGAAGTTTTAGGATGACATGAATCATTTGACAGTGAGCCACTGCATAGTGAGCACAAAGAGTATGAGTGAATCACATGAATGGGATATAAAAAAGGGTAATAAGCAGAAAGTCCAAAAATTAATGAAATCCTATCATATCTATTTAATGCAAGAAAGAGTTTATACAATAAGCTCTTTACCTGCAGCAAGGGAAGAAATAGAATCGTGTATTCCATCAACCTCACTACCACCACTGGTTGTTTGTACATGATTATTATCATCCTCAATGTCGTTATCCCCTTCCATCTTTACATTATCCACATCATGTAATCTTTGAAAACAAGAATCATGACCAGATACAATCAGAGTGGGAAAATATAGCTCACTCAATTAAGATATTAAAAAGAGACCAAGATGAGATTGAAGCCATATAGAACATTACATTCACAAATGAAAAGCTGTGCTTAATACAGAAACTAACACATGTTTTTCTTCTCTGCTAATTATGACCTAATAGGTTTTTCTTTGAGTGTTTCATTGGTTTCAAGCATGGAATTGTCTGGTGTGTTCATAATCCTTGTAGAAGAAGAACACATCTAACTGAAGACTCAATGGAAATTGCACGCATATGCATCCTAAATCTTCTCTCAGTTTTTCACACGCTTTTCAGGTGTCATGTTTCCCCAAATCTCTTGTATATTCATTAACAAATAAATCTAAGGAAATGCTTGAATCAAATAAATCAAAATTCCAATCTCTAACCAAAATTCATTGACCTAGTACAACCATATGCATTTATCTACCATCAGAACAACACTCCCTATCTTGTACACGATTGGTGAGCTCCGCCTCAAGGTTCATAAAATTATTATAATTAAGCTACTCTACATCCCCAATAAACAAACTACATGCATAAGTGGAAAGAGTTTAGCAAAACATAGACGATTTGAATCTGAGCACACAAAAGGACATTAAAATTCATCAATGGAATCATTCAAAATCAACTGAAACTGAATCTCTGTTCAAAATCCTTGCTCAAATCATGAAACGAGAGAGAGAGAGAGAGAGAGAGATGATTATAGCAAAAACGAAAAACAATAGCAAGATCAGATCGTGAAAATTGAATCAAAAAACACATATAGGCAGACAAATTGAAGATTGATTGATTTACCGGTAAAAACAACCTCTCGAGTTCACGATGCTTCCCTTAATGCTATCTCTAAAGAGCTAGATTAAAGAGAGAGACAGAGAGTGGAATTGATTAATGTTTCAATTTACACACTACAGATTAATTGATGAAGATGTGTCAAACATTACAGAGAGTAAGATTCGAGTGATGAAGATGAATCGATGAACATGTGTCAAACATTATAGAGAGAGTTGAATCGATGAAGATGTGTTAAACATTATAGAGAGAGTTGAATCGATGAAGACATGTCAAACATTACAGAGAGAGACAAAGAGAAGTTTTTAGGCTTACCGATTATGAATCTCGATTATGAATCAATCGAAATCTTCATCAACAGCAGATTGAAATCTTCAAATCTTCATCAACAGTCGATCAAAATCTTCAAATCTCCATCAAAGTGAGAGTTGGGTGTGAGAGACAGTGAGATTTGAGCGAGAGAGAATGAAGAGTCAAAAGAAAAAGTCGAGCGAGAGACAGATTTTGAGAGAGAGAGAGAGAGAGAGTTTAGATTTGGGAAATAAGAAAAAAAGGGAAAGTAGGTCAAGTTTTTTTTTAATTTATTTTTTATTTTTTTATAAGTTGAACATGATTGGGTCAAGGAAAATGAGATTTTGATATAAAAAGTGATTTTTTTGTGATTGTTAAACAATCATTCACAAAAAAATAGACACAAAAAATCATATTTCTAGTAGTGTGTCAAACGTAAAAGAGAAATATGTTTTGAAATGTGTAGTGGAATCACATTTTCAAAACTTCATCCAAACGGAGGGTGCAAACAAATGGGTGGAAATATGTTTACAAAGCTGCACCAAACATAACCAAAGTGTTTCCAGGGGATGTGTATCCTCTCTATCTTTCCCTATCATGAAACTAATCAAGAGAGGAGTAGAATCAGTCCACAAACCATCAATTGTTGCCAAGTTGTTACGTAATGATCTATGAACCAATGGGACAAAAAGATCAATGAAATGAAATAAAAAACCAATAACACCTCTTCCTATCATGGAGTTGCCTCAAGGAAAGGGGTGGGCATTGCTTCTTGAACCATTGAACGTCATTAAAGAGTACGCAATGAATCAAGGCGCAATAGGTTCAATATGACGTCCGATCGAACCCAATTTGATTTTATTACATCTTTCACCACTTTTAGTTCCATTTTATTAGTTCTTTTCATTATCTTTCCATTCTTTATTCATTTTTGTCCAAAAGTGATAGTTACATCTACTAATGAAGAGAAGTGTCAAACAAGAAGTTGTCCTTAACATGAGAGAGATGTAATGCCTTGGTAATGAACCTCCGAAGAGATCAAACCATTAAGCATGGAAGGTCTCTTTCTCATGCCTTAAACAACAATCAATTGTTTGAAACAACTCTTAAACAAAGAAAACCAAGAAATGAGGGAGGTTGCAGAAACGATTATTACAAGTGTGAGTATATGTATGAAAACTATAGAATAAAAAAGTTATCAACTCAAATAAATTGGTGTCTAAGGCCTAAACCACCAAATCTATGAGGACTTACAACAATACAAGCATGATATTCAAAGCATAAGTTAAACAAACAATTAAAACAGACGCCAAAACAATGAAATCAGTGCTGAAATTACTTTGAAAAGCTAAAAAAGGTAACCAAAAAAGGATAGAACAAAAACTAGTAAGCAAGCCTAAGGAGGGATGGCTAATGCCTCCACTTTTTGGACCTTAAAACCACATGTTTTAGCCTTTGAAAACTCTGAAAATCAGTAGCTAAAAGTTTAGAAACAAGTAGGAAACACAAGGATGAAAGCTATGTAATGAGGTTCAAGAAATGGCGGTTAACCCCTCCACCTTGAGTAGCTTTTAAATCATAAGTTTCAGCCCACAAAAACAGTCCAAAATAGAGTATAAATACCAAGAAAAAGAGGAGTGAAGAGTAGGCAAAAGTTGGCAAGAGTTATACCTTTGAAGAGAAGACACTATTTTGTTCACAAACCACAAGATGCTCACTCTCAAGGGATGAAATTTTAGCTCAAGAATCTCAGCAAAGAGCCTCAAAATATTGGTTTAGGAAGTGTATGTATAGTGTATGTATATTGCAAGATAGAGAAGGAGAGTGTTTGGCAAGATTTGGGCTCTTGGAAAATTTTTCTAAACTAAAACCATGAGGGATAGTTAAGTATATATAGAAAAATAGGTGCCTATGTCGAAAATATCTGTATTGAGCTAGCTGGTGCAGTACATGCACATGGGGGAACAGTTGGCAGTAAAACATCTACCAACCGAGAAACATAGTCGGCCAGCTATGTAGGGGACGGACGGCCACTAAAAATTGGCCCGTCGGCCACCTGTTGGCTAGCAGGCCTCTGAGTGGTCAGTCTAGAAAAAAATTAGATTTTGGTTCAAAAAATGGGGGTGCAAGGTTTTAGGCTCTCAAACTCAAAACCAAAGCTTCTTACTGAGGAAATCAAACGTTTGTACAGCGTTTTATTTCATCATCGAGTATTTAACTTGAGGTACCTAAGTCTTAAGGGCGATCAAAAATGGGGTGTCTACAATATGATTTAATTTTCTCACATTATTTTTATTTCCATCGATTGATTTACTTGAGGGAAATCATCTATTTTCCCTAACAATCTTGAAATTGTTTCACTCCGGTTGTACCTTCACAAGAGAACGAAAAGTAATTTTAAAACAGTGACAATGCAATTTTCAAAATCTCACAGCTTTGTTTCAGTATTTTTGTTGTTTCTCTAAATATTTATTAGTTATTGCTATTGTGATTATAATATTCATACTAAGCCCTCATTTGGTTTTCATTTTGGGGCTAACAAAAGTCCAAAATAGGTTACATTAGTCAATAAGACAAAATGTCACATCCAAACCATAATCGTTACACTTTTTTCTCACAAAAGTCAAAAAAGCCAAAAAATCCAAACCAACCGAGTCTAAAAAAGCCAGGCTAAAAAAGTCTCAACACAAAAAAAGTTGGTTATATTAACCAATACCAAACAAAGCTTAAATATCTTGTTTATTATGCTTTGCATCAATAAATATCTTCTTTTCTGTCGATTGAAAAGATAAAATATAAAAAAAATTAAAAAAATAAAAATCTATCATAATCATAATAATCACTTTATTATCATGTCTTTTATATAAGATTACATTAAAGTTCTCATTAAATCAATCTTACAGCCTAGATAACATTTCATATTTCCGTGCAATTATTAAAATTTATTAATTTATCTTCTTATAAATAAATGTACCTCCGAACATAATTGTATTCTAAAATTTTGTAGATCGTAATTTCCAACAAAATACATCATAAATATGAAAGAAAAAGATTACAAAATAACTTAATGTGAGGCCAATATAAATCACAACTAAAAATTAAAGTTTATATTCTTGTGGGATATCTTCTTTGAGAAGTGGTATGGAGGAGAGTACTTTGCTATATTCTTCTATGTTTCCTTGCCATTCAATTGCTTCACCATGTGTCTTCTTGCATTGAAAATACAACACTGTGAAGCTCATTCATTGAAACACCATCACAAAGCTGCTAAAAACTGTCATTACAAGTACCATAACTATCTGTGATTTTTTGTCTCCAATCATTACAATAACCATCACTACAAGAAAAGGTAGCTATAGCAACGTTTCTTTTATGGCGTTTATGAAAAACGCCGTTATAGATTTGTTAAAATACAACGTTTTCGAAACGCTGTGTCTGATCTCAGTAAAACGGCACCGTTTGGGTCAATTAGTTGACACCGTTCAATACTCCGTCCCTTCCAAAACGTCTCTCACTCTCACTCTCACTCTCACTCTCTCACTCTTCCACAACTCAGACTCTCTCTCTCGTCAGAAACCCATTCGATTTGAAGCTCAAAAACCCTCACTCACTGATTTGAAGCTCTCACTCTCGCTCGACCAGATCTCTCTCTCTCTCTCTCTCTCTCTCTCTCAACCCTCTCTAAGCTCCATCGAAGATTCAGATCGAAGCTCCATCGAAGTTTCAGATCTAAGCTTCATCGAAGATTCAGATCGAAGCTCCATCGCCTGCGATTTCGAAGCTCCATTGAAGCGATTTCGAAGATTCAGATCTGAACTCTGACCCCTCGATTACTCGCATTTCAACCTCCATTGAATAGTCTACTTTGTTTCTGAACTGTAATCGGTACTCGCTCTCTCTCTATGTCTCGCTCTATTTGTGGTCTTTGGGAAAAATGAAGATTGTCTAGCTCTCTGTTTCTGAACTGTAAGAGGTAATGCTTGCTTTCCTTTTGTATTCGGGATTAACATTTAAGATTGTCTAGCTCTCTGATTAATATTTTTCACTTACTCAAACAGAGCATAAGTATTCAGTTTGATTTAATTTTTGAAGATTTTTTAAAATTTAAGTTTGAGAAAATTAAACTTAAATACAAGGTGGATGCAGATAATCGCAATCATGCCAAGTGGTTCTAAGCAACAGAAATTAGATGATGAATTTTTTCAAATAGTGGAGAATGATGTAGTCGAGATTTTAGGAAATTCATAATCATAATTTTATTATTTTGAAATCTATAGTTGATTAGAAAAATGTAGGTTTAGAATAGAATATGCTACAATAATTACATTCCCTATTTCGTATTGATTTAGTTTTCCTATTTTATATGTTTTTGTTTTATAAACTAGGGTTAATTTATTATAAATAATGATATGAATAATTTTTTTTTTACTTTTTTTTCAATCTATGAGATACCAAAAATTCATTGGAGAGCCAAGCTTCAGAATGTGCCTTGCTAATCCATCCTTAATCCAAGACTTTGAGGTTCACAAGTGTAGGTACAAAATTCAAAATCTACTAAGAGAGTAGTCAATACATTTATTAGCAAGGCCATTTTATTTTATTTTTTCTTCCTACAAGTGATATCATGAGATGATTTGATTTCAAGCTGGAGTCATCCTTGGAATTTCTAAATTCTTGATATTCTTACACTCTTTGAATCATAAATTTCAAAAAGAAAAGAAAAAATAAAATAAAATTATTTCATTCACATTTGTCTTGCATTTTTTTTTTTTTAAATTTTATAAATCTCGACCTAAATTCATGATTCAAACAGGCTTAATGCATCTGCAAGTTTTAGAGACCGAAAAATAAATAAATAAATAAAATTGTTTCAATATTCATGGGTGAATCAACAGACTCAAAATTGTGTTCCTACTCATCCTTTTTACACCCATGCTGCATCAGCTTTCAACCCCAAACTAAGAGAGAGAAAAAGCAACACGAATAAAGGAATCAGCAAAATAAATTAGAGAGCTAGACAATCTTCTCACATGAGTGACAAGTGGATGAAACATGCATACCATTTTGTTTGAGCTGATTCACACCATTGAGAGCTCGGACCAATATATTCTTTTGAGCTTGCTGGAAATTAGAGAGCTAGACAATCTTCTCACATGAGTGTACCAGTGGGAATGTTGTTTTGCTATCAACATTATGATTAAACTTTGAGTGTTTGTTCTTTTGCTCCATCAGAAGATTTTGTTGTTTCTGCATCATTCTCAAATATCAATGCCAAACTACCTTTTTTTTTTTATATATATTTTTTTATGTTGCTGGTGAGAAAGATGCTTTTAACATACTTGTTTCCGCTAGACTGACATGTTCTGTTATTTTGTAGATTAAATGCTCTCTGAGCTTAATGCCTAGGTTATATATGGTCTGTGGTTTTTTATTTGCAAGGTGCAAAAAGTTGAATTTCTAATGAAGGAATGGAGATACTTCGTTCATTATCCTGTAAGCATTCTTTTTCCTAACTAATATTCCACAAAGTTGTATCATGTTATAGTGTGTTGGTTGTGGAATTGACTTTTTCATCCATTTATGTGTTTGTATTGCAGGGGTGGAACAAAAAGTGAGTACATCCTCTACATTATAGTACCTAATTTCATAGTAATTTTCAGTAGTTGTCCTTATGCATATGCTGTTTTTGTCAATTGGAACTCTAGTTTTATTTTTGCTTGAACTTCTGAATGTTTCTATATTTGAATACATATACAGTTCTATTAGAAGAGGGAGGGTGGGAGGTTTGCTTTTGGTTTTAACGAGTGTTTATGCTCATTTTGTGTTCTTGTCATATAGGCTACGGATCGGAATGCAATATTTGTAGTGACTGTCAATTTCTGGTTTATATATCATGTTAAGTTTTAGAGGAATCTGATATTCATAAGTTTGTGTATGATGTCAGTGCTCACCAGACAATAGCAAGAGAGTTCAAGCTTTCACAAAACACTTCTTGAAAGACAATAAGGAAATTTCTAATTTTGTAGGTACATATGTTATAATCCCACATTGGTTAAGAAAAGATTTTAAAATAGCCTTTGGAACACCTTGTTCTCTGCTCTCTTAACTTTTTCTGGGGGCTTTCAAGCTCTTCCCGCTTGGATCGGATCTATTATTATCTACCATAATGTACCCCAACCCCCTTTTCCTACGCCACTTGTATTACATATATTCATCCTTATTAACACCAACAAACAAACCAACCAACCACTTAAAAACATATTCTATTAAAATATTCAAAAATATATATATAAAAGAAAAATTCCACATTTTCCTACCAAATTTTCTCTCAGAAAACACGAAAAAATTTCATGTTCATGGCCTAAAACCTCGTTGATTCGGTCAATTGGTGGGTGTTCTTTGGTGGGTCGGCTTTAATGGGCAATGTAACATCGACTGTGGCTGCGAAATTTGCATTCTTCCCACCTGACCCACCAATCTACGATGTGTACAGAGACGATGATGGGAGGCTCGTCTTCACGGGACTCACCGCAGACAAGAACGTTGATGTCCATTTGCTACACACCAAGGGTGGTAACAAGATTGTGGCCACATTTTGGAGACACCCTTATGGGAGATTCACGCTTCTCTACTCTCATGGAAACGCTGCTGATTTGGGTCAGATGCAAGAGCTCTTCATTGAGCTCAGAGCTCACCTCCGTGTCAACATCATGTGGTACTATTATCTTGTGTTTGTGTATTTGTTTGTTTGGGAATCTGGGTTTTGTTTGTTGGATGATATTGAAATGGGTGTTTGTGGGATTTTTCATTTGGTTTTTTGGGGTGATGGGTGGTGTTGGGTTTTTTATGCTTGTTTGGGGTTTATGATTTTGGAATCTGAGTAATGATTGTTTTTTGAATGACGTTGAAATGACTTGATTCTGGTTTTGTATTTTTCTTTTGTGTTTGTTGATTTGGTTGGTGTTTGGCTTTTGATATAATTGAAATGGTTGTATGTGGTGGTTGTTCTTCTATGTTGGGCAAAAATTGTGATTGATCTTTCATTTCCATTTGTCAGGTCAGTTGAATTGTTTGATACCTTCATTATGGTATATTTTCTGTGTGTGCTTGAGGGCACAGGTGAGTCTTGTCTACTTTTTGTGTCCGGGTCCTTGATGCTCTATTTGTTGCTTGATTTTATATTTGTTGAATATCATTTTCTGATTTGTGTGTCTCTATGTTCTAGTTTGAATTTCTGCAAGCATGGTAGGTGGTTTTGTTTATATTTGTTCATCCTATGCTTTGCCTTCCCCATTTCTTTTTTTCTTTTTTTCTTTTTTTCTTTTTTTTCTCTTCACACATGCATGTGTTATATTATAGGCGTGTTGGTGAAATGGGTTAAATCCCTAGATTCTAGTTTTGGTTTGCACTTTCCAACTTTTTTTTTAAGGTAGCTATATGGGGTTTGTTGCTATTATTCATGGTCTGTATTCTTGTCTATTTGAGTTCTAGTGATGGATGTGCCAACAACAAAGCAAAAGTTTTGTTCTTTTTCTTTTGATTTTGCATTTTGGTCTCCTAGCTTGTTTTTTCTTTTTTCTTTTTTGCTCTTTTGCAAGGTTTATAACTGTTTCATATTTCTTTTCCCTGTGAAATGTACTGGGATAATGAGTCTATACTGACTGAAGTTTTCATACAGTCTGTGCAATGGAAGAAAGAGGGTTCTCTACGTATTTTTTTGGTATATATTGTTGTGAATTTGTTGCTTTAATGAGCTTATTATTCATATCAACCATTTGGATAAGTTTGTTTGAAAATGCTTGTACTTCTTTGATTATATAGGTTATTAGTCTGTAAAAATATTTGGTTAATACCCATTTGGAATTTAACTTGCAGATTGTATGATTCTTCAGTAGTAAAAACCTTTATAGGGTGCCGATTTGATGCATTTAGTATTGACTGAGTACATTTTTCTATTTTGCAGTTATGATTATTCAAGGTATGGAGCATCTTCTGGTAAGGTAAGAATAATATGAAACCAATCTTCATATGGAGTTAATTTTTTAAATTGAAAATCTAGAATGCTCTATATGAACTCATAATTACACATTAACTTTCCTATTCAAAAGATTCAGGAAAATAAGAGGAAAAAATAAATGAAAGAAAATTCTATTTGTTGCCATAATCTATTTATCCAGCTCCTTATCGCTCAAGGTACTTTTTTCTTTTTTTGGGGGGGCCTAAATCTGTTCCTGATTAGTGTTTACTGCTTTTATTCTGACAGCCATCTGAGTTCAACACATACTATGACATAGAGGCTGTCTACAATTGTTTGAAGAGTGAATATGGAATTAAGCAGGAGGATGTGATTTTGTATGGCCAATCTGTTGGAAGTGGGCCCACACTACACTTAGCTTCTCATTTACAGAGGTTGAGGGGTGTTGTTCTTCATAGTGCTATCCTTTCAGGCATACGAGTCTTATATAACGTCAAAATGACATTCTGGTTTGACATTTTCAAAGTAAGTTCCAAGTGGTTTTTCTTCTATTCTCTTCTGTTCCATGTTTTGATTACTCAGTTTTATATTAAGAGACCTCTGTTCATATCTTCAGAATATAGACAAAATACTCAGTTTTATTCTCAGCTTGTTGCTATTTTCTATAAGAATAACTATATTTCATTGTTTGATTGGTTTATTATGATTATTGTAAGCTACATTCCTCAAGTTTTCATGTTACCAAATATTGTGTGCTGTGTTGAGAGAACGAAGTACAAGGCAAGGAAATTTCAAAATTTTTAATTGAGAAATGATGATCCCTCATGATGATTTGTGACCTACATACAATTTTAAGAAAATCTACAAGTATTGGATTTTTTATTTTTCGTTTTATTATGTTAACTCTATAGTTGCTTACGAGAAAAATGGGTGTATCACTATCCTTAGTGAACTTAGCACTCTGTTCTCTTTGCTCATATATTTCATTTCCTATATCCTTATGGCTAGTTTAGTAATTGTGAAAATGCTGCATTGACTTAATTTTTGAACAATTAAACTTGTGTGGGAAAGTGTTTGCCATGGTTTCAGGTTTTAGCATTGCATTATTTGAAACTGGCAGTGACATTAAACTTGTAGTTTTTCTTGATCGTTGTGTTAATTATTATTTTTATTATTATTATTATTTTATGTATTTATTTGTTTTTTGTGGGGTGCACATTTGATGGAAGCAAAGCACCTCAAAGATCCACAAGGGCATGCTATGGAGGTCTGGTACTACTACTAGAAGAGAGAAGGAGAGTTTGGCATGTGAATTAATAGTGTAATAGTACACTTGTCATTTTTTATATCACTCTTAGTTAATCACTTTATATGTCAAGGTGCCTATAGCATTATTCAATAGCAATACACATGTTGACATATAAGATGATATATTGAAAGTAATATAAAAAGATGATAAGTGTAACATTACTCAAATTAATATGAAAAAAATCACAAATAAGTTGGATAGTGAAAAAATATTTTCATTTTTATGAGCAAGTTTTTTCCATGTATGGTGTAAATATTTTTTTATAACTCTCATAATTTTTTTTCTTATCTATAATATAATTATTCTTTCACTATTTTATTGAAATGCAATTACCCATTAATATATGGGAGAATTACATCCCGTCACTGCAAGAAAAGTTGCCTATTGCAACGTTTCTTTTATGGTTTCATGAGTCTTATTTTCTTTTTGTGCCAATGATACAAAGATTGCGGAACTTGTTAGTTAATTTTTTCCTGACAGATTGTATATCCTGCTCAAATTCTTCGTCTAAGAGTCCATGGCACCAAGACAGATATCATGCAAGATACATCATCTGAGGAGATTTGTGTTGCAATGCCCGGTCTGATTGCTCATTTTGATGGATCTCTCTAAGATCTTAGTGAATCAGGTTGCCATTTTTGGGATAAGTTAATTTTTTTTCTTAACATCAGAAAATTTTTGTGGTCAGGCTCTTGGCATTTGCTTCACTTTTTAAGGGTTTTAACATTTTATTTTGCATGAGGGGGATGAGCATGAAGAATCCAACGGTTTGCACAAAGCTAGTGGTAATGAGGTTGGGGGAAAGGAATATAAAGCGCAGAAGAGGAAGTTCTCTGATTTTGATGGACAGCTGAATGCTGCTGATACAAGCCTTCGGGCTTTGAAGAAATTAGTGGGAGCAAAGAAGCAAGATGCATCATCAGACCCAACAGATGGCATCCTTTCCAATGAGGACTTCCAACGAATCAAAGAACTAAATGTATGTATTGGTCTTTCATTTCTGAACGAAGTTACAATTTTAAATACCAATGTAAATCTCTTAGTAAAATCATTAAAAAAAGAAAAGAAGCACTAGTTAAAAATTTTGTTAGACATTGTACATGGTTTTGGGATGCTTATTATCTTTTAAACTTGTCATTTATTATGATTAGGCAAAGAAGGAGGCAAGGATTGCTTTGGCTAAGCATGGATTGTTAAGAAATGGTTCAGATGCCAAGTCAACAGCTTTTAAGGTTCCGAGTTCTGATCAGCTTAGCGTTAAGAGAGTGGATCCTGCCAAACTTGAAGTGAGTTTTCTATTTCGTAATTTCTTTATTTTCTTTTGTAAGTTATTCAGTTTGCAACAGTGTGATTTTGCTGTGTTGCTTATCTCTTGTTCTGTGCGTGCTAATAAGGCCCACATAAAGAAGAAGCTAAGCAAGGAGGAAAGACTGGAATTAATAAGAGCAGGAAGGGAGGAGAGAGGGAAGTACCAGGCTCGAGCAGCTGTCAAACAAAAAAGGGTGCACCTTGCTATTATGATATATACTTTATTTCTAGATTCGTACACATAATAAATTATAGTTTTTATCAGAACTTGGAAAAAATTTAATCAGCTTTTTGTGAACATCATTCTTTTCTTGGAAGACTTCACCTTGATTCTCATAACAACTTGTTTTACATTCTAATTCTATATTGTGTCTATATGGCTATGGCTAGGGCTAGGGCAATAGAACCGCACCACCGTACTAAATCCTTATTGTTTTGATATTTTCTTGGTAGGCTCTGTATATAGTTTATTTTGTTTCACAATATGGTTGTTAAGCTAAGCCTTCACATTTTCACTCTTTATGATTTTCATTAATAAGCTATTTACTGTGATTAACTTAATCCAGTAATCGAAACGCAGCCCAAGAGTTTGTCATATAACCTGTGGAGTCTTCAAGAAATCCAACACAGCATTTACAGACTTCTTTTCACGTTCAAAAGAAACTACTTGAGATGTCACAGATGCCTCTGTAGTTCTTTAGTTTGTACTAACTTTGGTGTTTTTGTTGTCGGGGACAGACTGGTGGCTTGAGCAATCGGCAAAAGGAACACAAGAAGGCTATGCCTCTTGCTGCAAAGAGGTCTAAGGTAGCAAGATCTAAGCAAGAGAAAAAGAAAAAACAGCAGCGTTCTTCCAAATAGTTTCACTTTTTATGGGTTTAACATTTTAACCGAAAAAAGGAAAAAAATAGTGCAGTGACCATGTTCAGTCTATTTATTTTGCATGCTAACATGAGTTGTGTTGAGGTTTCATTTGATTGCTAAGCATCTCATTTCTTTCACGTCTATGTTTATTATTTGGGGCATGTGTTTCTTGTTGGTTTCCTTTTTGAATCAATAGTAAATGGGGTGCACAAATTTATCAACAATGCCCTTTCCTAGACTAGAAGTATTTTGACATTTTGTAAACTAATAATTTCAGGTTCGTCAAGAAATTTCTCCAATAGTGATGACAGTCATTTCTTGCTTGATCCTGATTCTTCAACATGCTGAGGTGATTGTTTCTTTGCTATTTTCCAGTCATGCATGTGTATGCGTGCACACACTTATGGGCATGGGTGTATGTTTCGGACTGTTATCTCTAATTAATTACATTTCTTGATGTTGAGAGGGAGGTCAATAAGTCACTTATAGAAAATAGTGCTACAACGCTTGGTCGAGTTGCCTGGGTTTGTCCAGGGGTTGTATCACCACACATGGAGCATTGTCTTAGGAGTTTTTGAGTTGTTTGGGAAAATATTGAAAGCTGGAGAAGGGGGTGGGATGGAAAACTTATGTTTGGGTCCCATATTATAGTGCCAGGTTGATGTAGTTGCATGTCTATTGATGGCTAATAAGAGGGGATCCCTGCCAACCACATAACTATATTGATTTTGTCCGATCTCTCTCTTTGCAGATTATTGGAAAAGGTGCTTCATATATGTGTGTATTTGATGCACACTACTCTTTACATGTAACATGACATTTTTTTATTTTTCTATATGATGAAATTTAGAGAACAGAAATGTAGCCTTCAGTTTTTTGTTCTTTGATTGGAAGATCACATTCAAATAATAGAAATTCTTTAGGGGGCCAAATTGTTATTCATTTTTGTGCCTCTTGGTATTCTAGTTTTGCACGATGGTGGAGAGAGAAGAAGAAAAAAAAAAAGAAAAGGTGGCGTTTTTGAAAAAACGCCATTAAATGACGTCATACGTTAGTCCGTGACGGAAGTTATAACGGGAGTCAAATATTTTGTGGCGTTTTAAAAAAACGCCGTCTAATGTTTTTAACGACGTTTTTCAAACGTCGTAGAGCTATTGCGACGGCCGTATCAGCGGCGTAAACATTAAACGTCGCTGTATTTTTTTACGGCGTTTTTCAAGCTTTTAGCGACGTTTTTAAAACGCCACTAAAACTCCAATTTCCTGTAGTGCATGAATACAATCATCATTGGTAGCGCGAAGACAAGATTTAGGGAAAACCCTTGTAGCCTCCTGCCTTTAACAAGTCTTGATGCTTTTCTTAGAGCTTGAATTCCATAACAACTCTCTTTAATCACCTAAATCACCATTGCCAAACTCCAAAGAACAGATAAGTAGATCCAAAAAATTGAGGTTAAAATGCAAAGTGCTATATTGATGAGTATGAATGTAAAGAGATGATCAGTGCCTATGATTGCTAACGAAAACATTAAGGCCAAAACAAAGACTATAATGTAACTTATGACAGTAAGTTTTAATTGGAGAAAAGTGACTAATGGTCTTACAAATAACTTGAAAAACCTTGAAAGCAATGTAAGTATGTTTCCAGAAAGTGGCCCACATGCCACATTAGTTTTATTTATATTATTGTAGAAATATTATTTATATATCTATATATATATATATATTAAATCAGCATTATTTGGGTAACTAACGTGTATGATACCCACTACCCAATATGGTGGAGTCATGGAAGTTATAACTTCCCTGATGGTGGGAAGTTATTAAGAGTTACAATGGATCATGGGTCCAAGCCTATCTATATATATGCTTGTGATTGTCATCAAAAGACAGACGTTATTTTGTGAATATAATAGGTTTGAAACTCTGTTCCTTTCACTTTTCCCATATGGTTCTATGAAAGTGTTCTGTGAGTGTGTTTTGTTTATACATTCAAGATTTGATCATTCAAGAATAAAGATTCAAAGGCTTGAATATCATGGCAGGAGGTATTCTTCTTTTTGAATTAAAAATTATTTTAATTCTCACAATTGGTATTAGAGCATCCTTCTATTTGTTGTTCAGCATTACTGTAATTTATGGAGGCCAAATCTTGTTAGATCATATTTTATTCTGTTTTCGTTTATGCTACTCGTATAATATAATGGCCTGACCACTATCACACTACTGTAGTAAGAGTCCTCATTTTATCTTTAATTGGAAAAACTCTGTTTTGCACTGCGGCATAAGGAATCAAAGAACCAAAATTATTTTCAATTATTATTCTCAGTTTTGAGAATTCATGAAACTTGTTTATTTTAATACTACTGTTCGAAATTGATTCTGCGAGTGTGTAATGGTTTCGGGTATTTAGGTTAGGTAATATCT
The DNA here is from genome assembly GCA_030407325.1 of Camellia japonica. Classification (NCBI taxonomy): domain Eukaryota; kingdom Viridiplantae; phylum Streptophyta; class Magnoliopsida; order Ericales; family Theaceae; genus Camellia; species Camellia japonica. Next base: position 180,809,998 of record JAPPVO010000059.1, on the reverse strand, counting down.
ATATGGGTATAAAGCATATCTTGCTGCGTAATTAAAAAAATAAATAAATAAAAATAAAAAATAAATGAGGGAAAGAAGGATTGTATCACCGAATTGTTTCTGGTTTTCATTCATCATCTCTAATAATAGATTTCCAGTGGGACCGACTTTATTAAAATCTGAATTTTATTCTTTAAAAATCTATTTTTCTTTCCATTGATTTAGTGAATTTATATGTATAATAAACGTGGAAAGTAGCAGATGATCAACTTATATTGGGTTTTACTTGTGAAGATCACATTGATTTATAATTGCTTCCTTTATTTTTGGACTTTTGTGATTATGGTTTTTACTGTAGATCAAATACTACGCATTCTGGTAACTTTATATGCATTAGACAATAAGTCCTGTATATGTGGTTATGAGTAGATCAATATTTAGCCTTGACCTTCGAAACCTACACCAGTTTAATTTATTGTTAAATATTATAGTAGGAATGCCATGTTATTAAAGACATTTTATTGTAGTTGCATGTGCAAGTAATGAGCAAATTTTATTGAATTTTATACAGTCAACTTTAACATGTTCTTTCAGGTTTAATTGAATTTCATACAGTGAATTATAACATGGTCTTTTAGGTTTTATAATTTTTGAGATTCATTGGCATGTTATCTAAAATAATGTAATATTACATGCATTAAGCTAATTATTTATGCATTGAAAATTTATGTGAAATAAGAGCATGTATACATTATGTGTTGGGGCTTATGGAATTTATTTTGGTCCAACTTTTAAACAAAATCTAGTATAAGGTTGAATTACATGTGTTTGGTCTTGGGATTTTTCATATGATATTACTCTGATTACATGTATTATACATTATGTGCATTAAAAGATTATGTACTTGTGACTATAAGGATTTGCTCACATTAATAAATTATGCCTTATTTAAAAAAAAAAAAAAAATTATTCTGTTTTAAGAGTAGCCACAGCATCTTAAGACATCAGGATGTAGTGATCCTTAGTATTTTGATTACATAAAGTTAAAATTAATTTGGCATTTTTCATACTGCAATTTTGTTTTATGAATAATTTCTCGGTCTCACAGGAAAGTAGTTATTTATAAAATTTAATTGGAATAAGATAATGGATTGGGTATTAAAGGGATTGGACACTCTAAATCCATAGGTATGAGTTTTCTTTTCCTTGAATATTTCGGAATCCATTAGTCTTGTTATAAAGTAATAGCAAATCTAATATAATTTAGTGACATCTACCCACAGGAAGGTTTAGATTTGTTATTGAATTTGACATTGGTTAATTCAGACTATAGCTATTGTTTCAAAGCATTAATATGTTCTTGGTAATTGCAGTGATTTTTACCTCTATACTGTCTAATGAGTCTTCTCGTACTCCATTCTTGAATGGTGATAATTTTTCGGACTGGAAGGACAAAATCCTTCTGACATTAGGGTGCATGGACCTCGATCTAGCACTCCAGGTGGATGAACCTCCTGCACCCACGGATGAGAGTTCTGCTGCAGAAAAGAGTGCTTATGATAAGTGGGAGAGATCTAATCGCTTAAGCCTAATGCTCATAAAGTTACATATCAGCCAGAGCCTTAGGGGCTTAATCCCACCATTTGATAAGGTCAAGAACTACATGAGGGCTATTGAAGAGAAATTTGTTAGTTTTGACAAGGCATTGGCAAGCACCCTAATGAACAAATTATCAAGAATGAAGCATAACAATTCTGGGAGTGTGCATGAGCACATTATGGAAATAAGGGACATTCCAGCTCATCTTAAGTCCTTAGAGATTGAGATTTCTGAGTCATTCCTTGTCAATTTCATACTCAATTCTCTTCTTGCAGAATATGGAGCATTCCAAATTTCTTATAACACACAGAAGAAAAAATGGCCTATCAATGAACTTTTGATCATGTGTGTTCAAGAGGAGGAGAGATTGAAGCATGGAAACACGCCCAGCGTCGTGCTTTACGCGTCCTGAAATAGAAGGAAAAATCGATCGAGCTCGCATTTCACACATTCCGAGATAAAACATGCCCAAGGTAGTGCTTCACGCGTCCTGAGATAGAAAGAAAACAGCTTATGCTCGCATTTCACGCGTCCCAAGATAAAACACGAGGTAAAAAAGGAATGAACAAGTGTGATAGATGCACCAAGTAAGTGAGTGTGATAGATGTACAAAGTGAACGAGTGCGATAGATGCACAAAGTGAACAAGTGCGATAGATGCACAAAAGTGAACAAGTGCGATAGATGCACAAAGTGAACAAGTGCGATAGATGCACAAAGTGAACAATTGCGATAGATGCACAAAGTGAACAATATTACAAATCAATACAGTGACAACGCATGTTCCATGCAAGACAAGCAACCGACGTATGATGTTAATTGAAGGCGTGTTCTATGCAAGAAACAAAAGCACATTCTATGCAGCATTGAAAGCATATTCTATGCATAAATCATGAATGATGCAGGACACACGTGCAACATAAGTGTACATGAAAATGCACATTCTATGCAACCAAAGAGAACAAAGATGTAATTCGACAAAACGAATAAAACCGATATTCGGTGGCAACCTCCAATTTACCTCTCGAAGACTTTTCAACATGTTCACAAAGGATACACCTCGTTCATGTTGGCAAGTGGGGAACATTGTGCGCCAAAACACAGTTTTGAGTTTCCTTAGGAACAATCTAGACCCAACAGTGAACCTTCCATACACTTCTTGGGAAATAGAGACCCAAAACAGCACCAGGACACAGAGGAGAACCACCGGCCACTTGCCGGCCAAAAGGGAAGAACGTCGGCCACCTGTCGGCCACCAATTCAGCTTGTCGGCCACAGATGTGGCCTGCCGGCCACCTACTGGCCACCCGTGCCAATTCGGGGGCAAAAATGTCCTTTTGCCTCGGGTCTTTAAGTATACACCTTCACACTTCATTTCTTCACTTCTACACATCCGAAAACCGTCTCCCTCTCTCTCTAGGTGCTTCATCTCTCTAGATTTGTGCTTTGTGCACATTTTCTAATGCCCCACGCAAACTTTTTTGGTAAAACCTTCTTGATTCTCTACATTTTGAACCGATCAGATTTTGATGTCATCACTTTTTCTGCATTTTCACCACTTTAGGCTTGTTCTCCTTGAGTTTTTCTCGGGTTCCATGAACTTTTTCAAGTTTTGACTTTTTCTTCCACTTTCTCTCTCCTGGGGTTGACTTTTTCCAAGTTTTCCCTCTTTCTCAATTTTTCTTCATTTTTTATCCACTTTCTCACCCACTTTCCAAATGGCAAATGAGATTCCTTATGACGGGGCTCCTCTCGAGGTTCCACCTCCATTACCACCTTATGCCAAGGTTGAAGAGCTGGTGGTTGCCGGGGCTGGCGAGGCGGCTGAGGACATTAAGGCTAAGCTTGAGGCGGAGTTTATTCTAGAGCTTGAGCTTGAGCCTAAGCTATTACCACTGAGGGTACGACCCTTTGACCCTATGACTTATCATCCCCGCATGCATATACTACCACTTGGAGGCATCAGATGCTTCAGCGATTTTGCTCGTGGCGTGCCAGAGGACCTCCTGCTGAGGAAGCCGGCCTCCGACCTTTTTGCCAGCACTACTAAGGTATGAACCTTATTTTCATGCATTCCTGCCTTTCTTTTAACTGCATTTCTTGCATTGTCTTTTATCTAAATGCTCTCTTCTCACTGTCTTTCATCGGATACCTTTTTCTCTGCCACAGAAAGACTCTCGTGCCTACAGGGGGTATGGCGCGACGACGACGAGATATTGGTATGATGAGCTCCTCGTCGGGGCCCGCGACAACGTTGATGAGGCTGGTTTTGGCCTATTCTGCTTCGGACTGTCACGCCTTATAGCAATCTGGCCCCTCTTTGGAGCGTTAGTGGAGAGGTGGTGGGACACCACCAACTTTTTCCACCTCTCTACTACTAGGGAGATGACGATGACTCCCTACGACTTCACCATGCTCACAGGCTTAGGAGTAGGGGTGATCCGATCTCTTTCGGCATGTATATGAGCGAGTGGGAGGCCGCTTGGATACACTAGCTGGGAGCACGCCCACCTCTGTACAGAATGACGATGGTGAAGTACAGTTGGTTCACTGAGTAGTTCTGCAGGAGCGAGCCCGAGACACCAGAGGAGATGGAGCAGTATGCCTAGGGCTTCCTGATGTTTCTCCTCGGTACCACCTTGTTCGCAAACAGGTGGAACACTCTAGGTTTATACCTGCTGAGCGCTCTCGTGATCCTCCCCTGGGTTTGGTTCTGTAATTGGAGCGGAGCAGGCCTGGCCATCCTCTATGGCTACATGAGCCCCACTTGCCACATAAGGGGAGAGCGGGTCGGAGGCTACTGGCGAGCCTGGGAGGTATGTACTACCCTTTTCTGATTCTGTACTTTCTGTTCAATATTTGTTCAAAACTTGGGCTTTCTGCTTTGCACTTTTTGTAGTTTGTATTTGTTCATGCATTGTGATTTCTGCTTTGCACTTTCTGTATCTGTTCATGCATTGTGCTTTCTGCTTTGCACTTTATGTATCTATCCATGCATTGTGTTTTCTGCTTTGCACTTTTTGTATCTGTACAATATCTGTTCATGCATTGACACCACTGCCCTCTCCTTGCAGTTGTGGGTTTACGCCTACTTCCCAGCTCTAGCTCCGGAGCCTATGGAGGAGGTCCCCCCCATGGTGCCCTTTTAAGACGATATGTCGGTCGATGTTGGTGCTGGAGTCGTGAAACCTTCACATTCTTCTGCTACTACTTCGATACCGTGGCTGCTGACGAGGTAACCCAAAACTCATAGTCATTTTACTTTACTACTGCTTTGATTCATACTTCAGCAACTGATGGCAACTAACAATTTGTACATTCTTTGTTTGCAGATCACATGGCAGCCATGGGCAACGATGCCGGCTGGCGTGAGGGACCAGTACGCTGGGGTTGGGCCACATCTCATCTTTAGATATTGCTAGAGGGCTCAGTCTGCCGGGCTTGGTTTCAGAGCGAGAGGTTTGTACACCAGACCATGGGTTCACCTGATCCAGTTGTTCCGATGCCACCCCAGCGTCTATGAAGACAACATATAGCCTACTCATCGATGCGATCATACAGTTCATGATAGGGCTAGATGCTGACTTCTTCAGAGGAGAGGGCGACTACACAGTATTCATCCAGACTCATCTGATGCCTCCTCTGACGGGCGTTCATGTAGACGAGGGAGCAAGAGCTCCTATGGCGGGTGAGGTGACTCGGGCGACTAGGGCCTATGCTAGAGGGGCCCCTCCGATTGGGTAGATGACCAGTTGGCCAGAGATTCCCACTATGCTCACATGCTGGCAGCCGACCGGGAGAGCCTATCAGATTCTGATCGAGCCGGCAGAGGCAGGGCACAGATTTGTCAGAGCTGGAGGCACACCTCAAGTATAGACTACACTTTACAATTTGCACCTCATATTTCCCCTTTCAGATATGTTTATTTCAGATATTGATTAGTCAAATGCACTGGAAAACACCTATAGAGTATGCAGAGAGCCTGCTCAAGCTAGTCACTTTTCTGATGGGCATGGTGCAGAGGAGAGAGACGTTGCTTGGTCTCCACGGTATTCAGGTAATTTCCTCCATTTCAGCATGCATCTCACTACTAAATTTGTTGTGCACCGCACTACCATATTGTCACTGATACACTGGCATTCCCACTGTAGTCTTTCTCCAAACTGCACTGATACACTGCATTGGCACATTATACTCATATTGTATCGGGTTTCTGCATGATGCTCATTCTGCATACTATGTCTATATCTGATATACACACTGTAACTGGCATGTTGACAACTATTTTCCCAGATTCTAAGGGCACTAGTGGCAGCACCAGCACCAGCACCAGCACCGAAAGTACCTCCTCCAGTAGTAGGGAGGAGAGAAAGGCAAGCCGCAACACGTAGCCGAGGTGTGCGCCCTGGTCGAGGCAGAGACAGGGGTACCTGAGGCCAGAGCAGTCCTTCGAAGCTCGTTTTGAGCGGTGATGAGGCTGAGACCAGCGACTCCCAGGAGACAACAAGTCGACATTCTAAGTCATCTAACAGCGGAGGTGACGATGCTGGCTCGGGGTCCGGGAGCGGAGATGCCGCTGAGGGAGGCTCTGAGGCAAGGAGCGGAGATGATACCGGCTCTAGCTTAGAGTCTGATTCTGACAACAGTGCCAATGGAGACAGTGCCCCTGAGTCCCCTCCAAGGAAGAGGACAAAGAGGGCCTCTTGAGCTTGAGACGACTGGCGCTGATTTCTGTATTTTTGCTTATTTTCTTTTTGTTTGGTAGATGTATAGCTTTAGATAGGTTTTACTTTTGCTTTTGAAACTTGTACTTCTCTTTTGTAAAAACCATGATCGGAATAAAACATCGCAGCTTTTATGAAAATTTTTACATCATGAGCACCACATTTGCATGAAATGGTCATGGAATTGAACTTGCAACAAGAATGCTTGATTGAAACAATGACGCTTGATTGAAACCGTGTTTATAATCGGGTAATGAGCCAACCAACAACTAAATACAAAATACAACTCGAGAAGCAAAGCAAAAATAACTCGATAAGCAAAGAAAAAACAACTCAAACACATATATGCACACTTGCACATTTTCTTCTTGCCCCTAGTTTTGGCGGAACCAGCATTCGGTTGATTGAAGTGGCTCAATGCCTGAAACAATGTAAGAGTTGCATCGATTTGGCGCTGGTCAAGACCTTGATGGGCTTGGATGCTTATCCATTGGCGAGAGACAACCAGATTTGTGGGGAGTCTACTACTTCTTCAGGTATTGTTTCTAGGGCTGGGCAACAAACCCACCCGCCCGCACAAACTGCCCGACCCTACCCTACCCTACCCGCAGCGCTTTGGGCGGTTTCGATGTAGGTAGGCGGGCGGGTGCGGGTCAAGAAATTCGCAAAAGATCGGGTTCGGGTCGAACCCGACCCGCCCACAACCCGCATCTTTTTTTCTTTCTTTTTTTTAAGAAAAAATAACTAGTTATTATTATTTTTTTTTGCATTTTGGATGGATGGAGATAACTAGTTATTATTTTTATTTTTACATTTTGGATGAAAGTAAAATTTATTATATGGGCACTTATATACATTATCATGATCTAATGATATTTAAATTAGTGTTACTAGTTTGACTTTTATTTATATATATATATAAAAAAAATCATTATATTCCATTAGTCTAGTAGACACAGTTAAATATGATATTTTGAATTGTCATTCTATTATCACATTATTGCATATTAAAAACTAAACAGTGAAGATTAATCCACTATTAAAATTAGTATTACTAGTTTGACTTTTAAGAGTTTGTTTTTGCATATTTAAATTAGATTTACTAGTTTGACTTTTAAGGGTTTGTTTTTGCAAGCTAAGGAGGAAGATTAATCCACTATCCTCAAGCATGGTTCCATATCATCTTATCTAACATGTGGACTATTTATTATGATCATGAATTGTATATCTTGTAATTTAATTTATAACTCTTCTAAAAAAAAAAAAAGTGTTTAGAAAGTAACAAAAAATGTCAAATTTGCTTAAGTTAAGTTTAAAAAAAAAAAACTAAACCGCAAACCGAACCGCACAAACCGCGAACCGCATCGCAGGCGGTTGCGGGTCCATTTTTTCCCAACCGCATAAGTGCGGGTCGGGTCGGTTTTGACCCCACCCGGCCAAAACCGACCCGCGAGCAGCCCTAATTGTTTCCCATTCTTTCTTATATGTGCCTTGCATATCACTTGGCACTCATGCTCTATTTTTTCTCTCAAAGCCCTTTCTTTACTTTTCTCTCCACGCACATCTCTTTATTCTTTAATCTCTCTTATTTTTCATCCCTTCCCAAATATGGCTCATGGATAAGCTGAAGGTGGTGGACCCTTGCCCCGAGTATTCAGTTCGTGTTTACTTCTTCCACCAACGACTAGTGGATTTTCTCAATGAGGGATGGTGGTGCAACTGGATGTGCAACAAGTCCGTAGGTGACATAGTTTGGCATTGCCTGTGGCTCAATCTGCTTGAGATGAGTTACAGCATGTCTCGACAATTAGGCATACAGTTGGTTGGCCTTATGCATTGCGTGTTCTACTTTGCCAGTTCGGGTATGATCAAACTCGTCCAAACAAGGGGGTAGAATACTCGGCTTCCTTTTCGATTCGTGCTGCACACTTGGCTCGGTACCCTGCTATCTGAAGAACGAGAGTGTTTCTAGCCCCTGCCCTTAGTTTCAGCTATGCCCTTTCTGGCGAATGCTTGGCTTGGCTCGAGGATGAGGCACAAATTAGGCCAACCTTGGCTACAGAAGCTTCCATAAGCACGAGCAGAGGACGCAGATGCACTTAACTCACCTATGCCCCTAGTTTATTGCCTTAACCTTTCTTTTCAAGTTTTACGATGTAAAAGCAACTTTGATTTGCATCAGAGAGTTGGAGAACTTTATGCTGAAATCAATGGAATTAAAGTTGTGAGCACTGAAAATTTTCCTTTTGGTCTAAATATGGTCTAAGTTGTAAAAGGTAAAATTTTGAGAAAAAAAAACTTCTATTAAAACTTTCCAAAACCATTTTTGAAAGTGATCACCACCTGACATGCGCGGAATCAATCCTCAAGATGTACAATTCAAATCAAAAGATCATAACTGCCCCTGATTTGCATAACATTCCTACTCTGCATTGCAACTGGCTCTTCTGCCCAAAATGAAGATCACAACCGAACTTTCAGATAAGGAACAGAGATGACCTGATCAAATACACAAACAGGACAGTTGAATTGGGGATGGTTATGGCCAAACTTCAAGATGAAGTTGCCTACGTATCCCACAGATGGGAATCAGGCCTTACGTAGCTCAGTTCAGGTTCACTCGAGTATTAACTCTCTCCTTTTGTGCTCTAACTTTTGCCAAAGTCGCCCTTTAGGGTTTTCAACCTTGCGAGCTCAGTTTTTCTTTATTTCTAATTTTTTATGTTCTAATTTTTACCTAGGTCGCCCTTTCAGGTTTTCGGCCTAGCGAGCCTCTCAGGGATAGTATTTCTTCAACTTGTACATGTTGATCGGTTGTAAAAACTCCAGGCCATCTAAGTCCATGAGAATAACCATCCCTCCTGACCAGATAGCTTTGATGATGTAAGGACCAGTCCAATTGGGTTTGAACTTACCCCTAGGGTCATGAATGGGAGCTCGGTTGTCTTTCAGCACTATGTCTCCCTCCTTGAGATTTCGGGACTTAACTTTCTTGTTAAAAACCCTAGCAATTCTGCATTGGTAGCCCTGAACATGATACAATGCCTTCAGCCTCCTCTCATCAAACAACATCAATTCCTTAAATATGCTCTGTTGTCAGTCCGCCTCCGCTATCTGACACTCAGCCATAACTCATAGCGAGGGCACCTCAATTTCAATTGGTAGCACGGCCTCCATCCCATAGACGAGAGAACAGGGGGTTGCCCCTGTAGATGCTCGGATCGAGGTTCTGTAGCCCCAGAGTGCAAATGGCAGTTTATTCGGCCAATCCCTATAGGTTTCCACTGTCTTCCGTAAGATAGTTTTGATATTCTTATTGGCGGCTTCAACGGCTCCATTGGTTTGTGGCCTATATGTGGATGACTTATGAAAAGCCACATTGTATTTCCCTAATAAGTCTATCACCTCTTTTTTGAAGTGGGAGCCGTTATCTGATATAATCTCGTTCAGAACTCCATACCGGCAGATGATATTATTTCTAATGAATTTGGCCACATGCGATGCCTTCAACACTGCATAGAACTGAGTTTCCACCCACTTTGTAAAATAAATCAATTGCCACCAAGATGTATTCATGCCCATTCGACCATTTTGGCGTGACTGCACCGATAACGTCGATTTCCCAGACTGAGAAAGGCCATGGCGAAGTCATATTGTAAAGCGTTTACGGCGGAATGTTCATGCGATTGGCATGAATTTGACATTTGTGGCATCGCCGTACAAATCCAATGCAGTCTTCCTCCATGGTGGACCAGTAATAACCTTGTCTAAGGATTTTTCGGGCTAGCATTACACCGTTCACATGCGCTCCGCATTTTCCGCCGTGGATAGCCTCCATAAGGCGCTTTGATTCCTCTTCCTCTACACACAACTTGTGCATTCCCAAATGACCTCTTTTATACAGCTTACCCCCGTAAATGATAAATTGGACGGCCAGACGCCATATTCCCCATTTGTCTTTGGCATTTACCCCTGGTGGATATGTTTCCTTTTCCAGGAAGTTCCAAATATAGTAATACCAGGGTCTTTTTGTCTTGCACTTCATCTATTGCGACAACAGTCTTGTAAACCAGCGCATATTTCTGCTCGATAATGATCGGACACATCCAGACTCCTAATGGAATGTCTACCATAGAAGATGGAGTTACTAAAGCATCAGTGAACCTGTTGTTCTCTCTCAGTAGATGTGTAAATGTCAACTTTTCAAACATCGGAATCAGAATATCCAGGGTCTGATGGTAGACCTTCATCTTCTCTTCTTTGACTTTCCAGTCTCCATTTGCTTGAAAAACAACTATGTTTGAGTCCCCAATAACATCCAACCTTATTACCCCTAGTTCCAGGGCAGCTTCTAAGCCAGCAATACACGCTTCATATTCCACTTCGTTATTGGACACTTTGAATCGAAGTTTGAAGGCTAATGGTACATGGGAGTCGTCGGGTGCTATCAGCAACACACTTATCCCAAAACCATATTGATTGGACGCTCTGTCAAAATACATAGTTCAGGTTTCCTCTTCAACTTGCAGAATGTTTTCATCTGGGAACAAGTATTCTATTGTCTCATCTCCTTCTACCAGGTGGTCTGCCAGGAACTCTGCTATAGCTCTTCCCTTGACCGACTTGCAGGTGACATATTTGAGATCAAATTCAGAGAGTAGAAGCAACCAACGAGCCAGCCTACCCGTAAATGTCGGTTTCTCAAAGAGATATTTGATAGGATCTAATCTCGAAACTAGGATTATAGAATGAGCTAACAAGTAGTGCCTCAACTTCTTGGTAGCCCATACCAAGGCTAGGCAAGCTTTCTCCAACGGAGTATAGCGGGTTTCGTAATCCAACATTTTCTTGTTCAAGTATAGATGGATTTCTCCACCCTATCTTGAGATTCCTAAGCTAACATGCATCCCATGGTCAACTTGGTTACTAACAAGTACAAAATCAGAGGCTTCCTCGGCTCTTGTGGCGACAACACAGGCGGGTTCCGGAGGTACTACTTGACCTGTTCGAAGGCAAACTGACAGCGATCATCCCATCAGAATTTCTTCCATTTCTTCAGGAGACCAAAAAATGGTTCACAAGTTAAGGTTAATTTGGAAATAAACCGTCTTATGAATTTCACTTTACCCAGAAAGTCTCGCACCTCCTTTTCAGTGCTTGTTGGTGGCATTTCTAAGATGGCCTTGATTTTGGAAGGATTTACTTCAATGCCCCTCTGCGTGATTAGGAAGCCTAGCATTTTCCCTGCCGTTATGCCGAACGTGCATTTCTGCGGGTTTAACCTCAACCTGTATTCCCTGATCCGTTAAAAGAACTTCTCCAAGGTGGTGTAGTGGTCCTCTCATTCTTTGGACTTGACAATCATGTCATCCACATACACCTTAACCTCTTTGTGGATCATATCATGCAAAATAGTGGTCGCAGCCCTCTGATAGGTAGCTCCAACATTTTTCAATCAAAATGGCATAACTCAGTAGTAGTAAGTATCCCACAGAGTGGTAAAAGCAGTCTTTTCTCAATCTTCCGGTGCCATCAAAATCTGGTTGTACTTGGAAAATCCATCCATGAATGACAACAGCGTGTGGCCAGCGGTGAAGTCCACCAATTCATCAATATATAGCAGAGGAAAGTCATCCTTCAGACTGGCTTTGTTCAAGTCTCTGAAGTCGACGCAAACCCGAATTCTACCATCTTTCTTTGGCACTGGGACGACATTGGCCAGCCAAGTCGGATACTCGGATACTAACAAGAATCTTGCATCAATTTGCTTGGTGACCTTTTCCTTGATTTTCAGCACCCAATCAGGACGAATTCTATGCAGCTTTTGCTTGACTGGTCGAGCCTCAAGGTCAAGAGGGATCTAATGCTGTACAATCTAAGGATCGATTCTTGGCATGTCTTCATAGGACCACGCGAAAATATCTTTGAAATCTTTTAATAAAGCGATTAAACGCTCGCGCTCCTCCAAAGACAACATGGACTCGATCTGGACTAGACGTGGATCCTTCTCAGTACCCACATTAATGGCAATGATTTCATCAGCACAGGGTTTAGCGAACCGCTCCTCCTCACAATTGATTAAAAATTTCAAAACCAGAGGAATTCCTTCCTCTTTGTTTTCGTTAAAATTTTGAAAATCCTCGTCAATACAATAAACTAACGTCACAGAAAAGTACACAGAATCCGTAGAGTTCTCATTCAAAAGGTCTAAATCTTCGGTTACAGACTTAAAAGAAAAGCTAAACGAAGACCTAGACAGGACTTTGGTATCTAAGTTACCACCCCTAGAATTACCAGACTCAAACTCAGAAGAACTTCAATCTGATCCCGACGCCACAGACTGAGTGGAATCAGATTCTGGCTCATCACCCGATTCAGAACTGGACAAAAAGCCTTCCTCCAGCTGCTAGGCAAGATGCGGTGCCTCTGATACATCTAAAATGCCACTGGTGGGGTTCTCACCCAGTTTTTCCCTGATCATGGAGATGGTAAGGTTATCCCCCAAGTTCTCTAGGTCGGCCACAGGATCCGTCAGGAGACTAGCCAGTACTATCCCTATTTCAAGTTCATTGCAATTTGAGTCACTTTCCATGCTCTGTTCAGCTTTGACGCTTGGTTCAGCCCTTTCCTCATCATCACTGTCCTGCAACTGCAAATCAAAGAAGATCTCAAACCAGGGAACACGTTGCTTTGAGGAGTTCACTCAAGGTTTGGGAAATCCATAAAAAGGGAAATCTTTTCATTCTCGAACAAAACAGTTGTTGAGCGTACCCTGAATTGGCCTATGATTAAGCTGATAACGTTTCTCGGCCTACTTAGCCCTGGCTCTACCTTTCATCTCTTCCCTGTTCCTGATCCAGTCCTCTTTGGTGGGCACATAGCCCAGTCCAAAGGCATGTGGGTTATGTGGCACATCTGTCAGTGCTGTAATGCCTTTTTGGCCATTTCTTCTGAGTCCCATTCCTAGCACATGCTGCAGTTTGTTCATGAAATAGATGGACTGAGCACTGACGTACATGCCTTAGTCTATAGCCAGAATGGTCTGCACTAACCGGGCTTCAGCCAGAGTGAATCCCGAGAGGAATACATCTTCTTTACCATGGTTGATCTCCAGTACTGGCGTAGTGACCTCTGGCAGTGGATAGATAGACAAATTCTTAAAAATAATCGCCATGCCTCCTCCATGAGGGTACTTCAACATCTGATGGAGAGTGAAAGAGACAGCCTTTACATGGTGCAACCAGGGGCTCCCTAGCAGTAAATTGAAGGTAGCTGGCACATCCAAGACATAGAACTCAACCTCTTGCTCAGTTGGGCCCACCTGGACTCTGATTTGCACTGTGCCCATGACCTCTCTACTTGTATTATCATATGCCCGAATTACTTGGGTCGTGGGGACAAAGTCTGCTGGTTTGAGGCCAATTGCATAGGCGATGCGAGAAGGATAGACATTGATGGCCGAATCGGTAGCTACCAACACCACTGGTACCCATTTCTTCTTGAACTCCACAGATATGTACAAAGGTTTATTGTGGGCCGAGCCTTCTGGCGGCAGTTCATTATCAGAGAAGGTCAAAGTTGGTCTAGCACCACTTGGGAAGACCAATCCCACAAGCTGTTCGGGGGTAGTGTCAATGGACAATTTAGCTTTGTCCATTATCGACAACATTGCCTGTCGGTGTACCTGGGAGGCCATAAGAAGACCCCAGATGGAGATGTCAGCTTGGATTTTCTTAAGTTGTTTCAACACTGCCTCTTCTTCCAGTTGTTTCTCATTTTGTTTCTCAACCTCTTTGTCTTTGCCAGAAGTCTCTACTTGATCCAAGTGCGGCTGCTTAAAATATCGCCCATTTCTCGTCAGATGGTCAATTTCTTCAGCATACCACGTGTTATCCAGAAGGCACTCGCCCCAATCTTTGTCAGTGTGGGCCAGATGCAGATCATCATCATCCCACCATTCACCCTCAACGGCCGACAAACTGTAGTCCGGCTCTGCTTGTATTACTTTCACATCACAAGTATCCCCCACAGGGTGTTGGGCCATTACAACTTCCTGATTATCTTCAACCTTTTCTTGTTCAAACTGCCTCAGTGCAGCTTCCTGTTCCGTATCCATAGTGCTCACAGCGTCCAGTTCCTGAATTGAATTTTCCATACCAGCGTTCTCCAGCAACTTTACTTTCTCATCGGCCCTTCTGGCCATTACAGCGATCTCTACTTCTTTTCCTTCTGGTTTCTTTCCAGCTTCTTCTTCTTTATCTGGCTCATCACTCAGCCATCCAGAGTTATCAGTTGATCCGTTTAAGTTGAACTAGTCGATCTGTACATTTCCCTGATCCTACTCATCAAAGAACTACACATTGTCCAAGTCCTCTTCCAGCTCTGCTAAATCATCTAACGCTTGATTTTTGCCATCCTCTCTAGCAACATCAATGTCAACCGAGGCTGGCAACACCAATTCAGGCTTGATTTGATCGACTGATACAATGTAGCATCTTGAGTCATACACCCCATCAGTTAAGTCCTTAGAACACTCCGGTAACGGACCAGTACCTTCCTCCAAAGTCAACTCCCCTTCCATTGTAAGCATTACCATAGGCTTGGGTTGAGGGTTGGACGTGTCCATCATGCACAAATCTACACCTTCTGGAATGAACAATGTCAGTTTGGTAGGTGGGATGGGGTAATATAAACACTGGGATCATAGGGGGTGGCTAGTGTATGGATCAGGTTGAGATTTCGAGCTGGGGGACTTGATTATGGGTTGGGAGTGGATTTGTGGTTACGTTTGGCTTCTGGGGTGGAGCGATCACCTTGTTGTTAATGAGATCTTGGATCTCATATTGCAATCTGAAGCACTTGTCAGTATCATGACCATGTTGTTGGTGAAATACGCAGTATTTTATGGGGTTATGTTTGGGTGGAAGAGGATCAGGCAATGGGCGAGGCTCTAAGGGTTTAAGGTGCCCTTTCTTAACTAGCACCTTCATGTCTTGCGAGAAAGTCATGTACAATTGGTTAAAAGTCCTCTGGGATCGGACAGGGTTAGACTGTAGGTGTGAGCTTGCAACGCTTAAATCTGACGGCCTCGCAACTGTGCTGCTACTACCAGCAGCATTGGAACTGCGGACAAATGGCCTCTTTGCTGGCTCATTCTCATCTATAATAAGCCCCTATTTCATGGCGTCTTCGATCTGCACTCCCATTTCATAGAGCTCTGTAAATGTGAACAGAGGTAGGACGATCATCTTCTGCAGCAACTTGCCATGCAGATTCCGAACAACAATCCTAATTTGATCTTTCTCGGAAGGCCTTGTGGTTATCATCGAGGCCTTAGCTCTCTATCTCATTACAAACTTTGAGAAACCCTCATTTGGCTCTTGGCAAGTGGCTTCGAAATCACGGGTTGTGACCTCGATCTATGTGTTGTAGGAATATTGAGCAATGAAAGCCTCAGCTATCTCTTCCCAATTCTGTTTTACAGAGTCCTCTAATTTTGCATACCAGATGGCAGCTATTCCCGACATGGTTAGGCCGAAGAGTGACAAATTTTGAGCTCGGGTCAAACCCAATGGCCGCAAGATATCAGAAAATAGGCACAGATGTACCATTGGATCTCCAGAGCCATCAAAATGGTCGATGTATGGCATTTTAAACCGATCTGGCAAGGTAACTGCAGAATTGGTATACCCGTCCTCTATGTTCGGGATAGAATTCACTCCTTGTGCTCTCTTGAATAACTTCTCCAATTTATTGACCTTGAGCGCAGTTAGGTCAACCTTGAATTCAAACGAAGCCTTGGTTTGATAAACAGGAGTTTTGGAGGCTTGTGCTAGGATTGGCTCAGCCAGATTGCCTTGATTCTCTTGGACATTAGCAGTATGAGCAGTGGCCCCGGATGCTGGAATAGCTGCTGTAGGTACATGAGATGCGGAGGCCGCAGCCGGCTGTGGTTACTGTTGTTGTAGCCTGGTTATTACTTCAGCCTGACGGGACGTGACCTCTCGACGAACCGCGTCCTGCTGGAGTGTCTCAACTATCTGTTGTAGGTGGTGTATCAGTTCTTCCACACTGGCTGGGGAATATTATGCCATGGGGATAGATGATTAATCTCATGATGAGCTGAAAGTAGACAACTGTTCCCGAACCGGACTAAACCCGAGTGAACTGAGGGTTGACTGTTGTAGGAACTAAACTGGTGAATTCTGCCTGCTTCTCCTTCGTCTTGTAACCGATGGAAGCGAGGTAAACACTGGTTGTCCCCGAACAAGATCATTGACTTTGCAAAGTCTTCCGACTCGGGTCCAGAGTACTTGGGGGATATCCGAACTTTCTGAAGCTATGGTTTTCTACCTAGTAAAAGAAATAAAGCAAAAAAAAAAATAGTAATCAGAAAATGCACAGCACCTCAGCTAAGATGTTATCAACACAAACATGCTCAAAGCTAAAGGACTGAACTCCACACTGAATTCTGTCCCCAAATCAAATACCAAATCTTGCAACTGATATGCACATCCCTGTACAGTTTCACTGTAAAGCACATACTAGTTAAGAGAGAGCCAAAACACCCCTATGAGGGGGTAGGGTTACTATGTCATAATTTCGTCAGGAACTAGGGTTTACTATTCAAACAAAGTGGTTTCACGCAATCCTGCATTCAGGCGAGCATCATGTCCTAAGTTTGGAACAGTTTTTATGGCTTTTCGATATGTAACTAGGTCAAAATGGTCAAAAGGGTACCTCAGCAAGACTACCTAATATACCTCTCACACCTAACACCGAGAAGTGAAAAAAGGATCAAACGGTACAGTGGTAGTCTAGATCTAAGGGTTGTGTTTCCAACATGGCAGAGCCTGTGACCAGTCAGCCTTTTGAGCAAGCCTCCAGCAAACCGTCTAGGAATAGCAGACAGCAAACATAGTGACTTAGACGTACCAACGCAAATGCAATGCAAAGAACATATAAGTGTAGATAAAATTTCATATCGTGAATTTCAAGTCAAGTTCTCAAATCTCCCCAGCAGAGTTGCCAAAAACTGTAGCTCAACTTTTCGCGCTCCTTTCGGAATACAAATAAGCCCTATAGTGTCAAACTCTGGCGATTCTAAATCTGATCTCACAAGTGAAATGTGAAATAGATAAACACCAAAGAGTCCAAAATCTAACAAATCTTTTAGAAAATTGATTTTTAATCAAATTGCCAAAAATGGACTGCTTTGCCAGATACAGAGTTGCCACGTAAATGTTTTTGGGAAATATAGAAAACCCATGACTCTTGCCAAAGGCCACTTGTCCGTCATCACCAAGATTGTCTCGGCTTGGGAACTTGGGTACGAGAGTGGAAGGTCATGAATTGAGCACCAACACTCGCCTGATCAAAGATCGGCCTCTACTAATCATGATGCGAATTTTATTTACATTATATGCTCTTGTTCCGGTTGTTAATCTAATCTTACTATGTGATGCGCACACATACAAGTATAGACTAATTTGCAAGGATTGGAACATTTGATTTCATGTTTTGTTTGTAAAAAAAGTTAGTGAATGTGCCACTTGAAAAACTGGGCTTAAATGCACATTTAATCGAATTATTCCAATTCAAGCAAATAGCCTTCATCCACATGCATTCAAACAATTTATCAATTAAGCAATTAGCCTCATGGCAAGCATGTTAAACATGGCGACAATCACACACATGCGGTATGCTAAAGCGAGTAAAGGCTCACCTAGTACTCCAAGCCAAAAAAGATGAAAGAGTTAGAAAAATGCATGATCCTAACTATGCAACATGACTAATGCAATACATGCAATATGCAATTAATAAGCTTGGCTACTAAGATGGCACATGAATTGATTCGATAACATGCGGTCTAAGCATGTATTCAAAGAATGTATTTAAACTAACAATACAAATTAGAATGATGAACCGAGCCCAATGCGTGCAAGACAATGGATGTAAGGCATGAGGGATACTAAACAAAACATGATGCCCTAACCATCATAAGCTAGTAAATAAAAAGAAGAAAGAAGTGCGGTTGGAAAACATACACATTATTACAACTGTGCCCTCGCACAGGAGGTTTCAAATAAACTAACTAGCTAAGCTAATTAACTAGCTATTATAATGCGAATTAACTAAGTATTACAAACCGAATGAAATTAACTATTCTAGCTAGTTATTACAACATCACAATCTAACTAATTAATTACCCTAATTAATTGATTACAAAATTCTAATGAGCTAACTAATTAATTACAACATGAAGTAACTAAATTAACTGCTCTAATTACTCCGCCTCGGGAAACGAGGAATGCTCATGCATACGCGAACTTTCCACTCAAAAAAACCACTATTTCTGCTGCCAAATGCCTCTGTTACACAGTAGAACACTTGCATTGATTTCCCCTCAGAAACAACTCTGTTCTGTTTCAACAAGTCACTGTTGGATTTTACAAAGGTGGCCAGCAGGCTAGAAGTGGTGGCCTTCCTTCCACAGGAGGTGGCCTGCCGGCCATTGCTGCCTAGTCCTTTCAGTTGCAACAGAGAGAAAATAGTACACAATACAGGGTATTCTTAAGGGTTGTTTGCATAACTTACCCCTCCTTATCATTAGACAGCTCAAAGGAGTGGTAAATTTGATTCACAAACCATGAATCGATGCAATTTCATTGCACGATGGCCTATGAACCAAAGTGTGCAAGTTCAATAAATGCAACAAATAAAGACTCTCAAACCCCCTCCCTATCATGGATTGATCAAGGGAAGTGATTGACATTGATTCTTGAACCGTTTACATCACTAACAAGTATGAAATGATTCAAGAATCAAGGGTTCAATTAACGTCCGATTGAACCCAAACTTGATTATTATCTTGCATCACTTTTAATCTCAATTTTAATTACTTCATTTTAATTACCAACCAGTCCTTAGTAAATTAAGTCCAAAGGTGAGCTTTAAGTCCTCTAATGGAAAGAAGCATCAAACCAAGAATTGTTTTAGGCATGAGAGAAGCTTCATGCCGTTGGTAATGAACCCGCAAAGGGATTAAACCATTCAGCACAGGACTTCAATCTCATGTTTTAAACAAGCAATTAGTTTGAACCAACTTTCAAAGCAAAGCAAAGCAAAAACCAAGAAAGGTGGGAGGTTGCAGAGGTGATTAAGAGTCATCACAACTATGGAAAGCTATAAATAAACACTATCAACTCAAATAGGATGCTGGCTAAGGCCTAAACCACCAAACCCATGAGGACTATTACACTATAAGCATGCAATACAAAGCTCAAATGTAATAAACACTTAAAAATAGTCCTAAAATAGGTCTAAAATAGCTTTAAAACATGTTGGAATTAAGCTAACAAAAGCTAGAATAATGAGCTACAACATAGAGCATGTTAGGCTAGTGAACAAACACAAGGAGGGGAGGCTACCCCCTCCATTTTTGAGACTTCAAAACAACATTTTAGCAACTGAAATAACTTTGAAAATCAGTGTAAAAAAAAGCTCAAAAAGAGATGGTGTAAAGATGGGAAACACAAAGGTAAAGGCTAGAAGAGCAATGTAGAAAGAAGGGTGAACCACCCCTCCACCCTTTGAGGCCTTAAACCACAAGTTTCAGCCCAAAAATACAAAGTTTATACAGCCCAAAAACAATAGAAAAATAGTAGAAAAAATAGCAACTAAAGCAAAAAACCAAGCAAAGCCTTATACCTCTTGAAGAGAAGACCAATTCTAGGCAACAAATCAAGGCTTACACACCCTGTAAAGTTTCAAACTAGGCTCAAGAGTACCTCAACTCTAAGATGGTAAGGTTTGGTTTAGAGTGTATAGACAAAAGCTTACAAGAGCTTAGGAAATTTCAAGAGAGAGAGAGAATTGTAAAGAGAGAGAGAGAGAGAGAGAATTTTTGCTCCAAAAATTCCAACCTTAAAAATGGAAGGGGAGGCCTCCTATATATAGAAAACCATGTAACTCCCTTAGAAACATCTATACATACACGTGTAGGTATATGCATGAACCTGTGCAAACATCTGACACAGCTGGCAGAAAATATCTACAAAACACACTTGTGGCCGGCAACCAATAGCAGTGGCCAGCAGCCTACAAAAAGGGGCTTGCAGGTGCTAGGGTTTTTAGGCTTGAAAAACTAGGGTTTTGGTGCAAAAACAAGGTACAAGGCTTGCAGGAGTTGAAGGTTTAAAGCTGTGGAATTCCGTTGAGGACTTCGAGCACCTGACAAGCATATACACTCATCATTGGGTGTGCAAGCGGTGACGTCAAAGTCGTAAGGGCGGTCAAAAATGGGGTGTCTACAACCTGACATTGCATTTGCAGTTGGCATGCTTGGAAGATACCAAAGTAATCCAAGAATGGAACATTGGATGGCTGCAAAGAAAGTCATAAGGTATTTAAAGGGAACTAAGGACTACATGCTTACTTATAAGCATGTTGACTTTCTTGAAGTGGTTGGATATTCAGACTCGGATTTTGCGGTTTGTCAAGATTCCAAAAAATCCACTTTAGGATATGTCTATCTGCTAGCAGGCGGTGCTATTTCATAGAAGAGTGCCAAAGAGACGATAATTGCATCGTCAACAATGGAAGCAGAGTTTATAGCATGTTTTGAAGCAACATCACAGGCTATTTAGTTAAGAAATTTTATCACAGGGCTTCGAATTGTGAATTCAATTTTTAGGCCATTAAGAGTTTACTGTGATAATTCGGCTGCAGTTTTCTTTTCTAACAACAACAAAAGTGGCAGCCGAAACAAGCATATCGACATAAAGTATCTTGTTGTTCGAGACCGTGTTAATAAGCAAGAAGTCAGTATTGAGCATATTAGTACCGATATGATGGTTGCAGATCCCATGACCAAAGGTCTTTCTGTAAAGGTGTTTTCAAAACACGTTGAGAGCATGGGATTGATTGGTTAGCTCAATAATTTTTCTAGTTGTTGTTTTGTTTCATTTTATTTTGTCATGACATTTTGATTATTATTAGTGAAAAGTATCATTTTGTGTACCTAAAGTATTTGTGATGATATGCGGTCCATTGGGACTATTGATCCATAGGGATCAATGGACCCAGAAAAACTTATTAAAAGTTATTCATAAAGAATGACACCACATAAAGTTGAGAGTATCATATAATGTAACACATGGAGGGAAATACTCAATTGATAGAGTATAACCGCCATGATTCGTGTATTATGGCTCTTATAAGGTTTGGGTATTTTTATTTTATGGGCATCATTAGTTTGTTGGTCACCCAAAAGTTAGCAAAATGTGTCATATGTGCCAAGTGGGAGAATGTAAGTATGTCTCCATAAAGTGGCCCACATGCAACGTTAGTTTTATTTATATTATTGTAGAAATATTATTTATATTTCTATATATATATATATTTAATCAACATTATTTGGGAAACTAACATGTGTGATACCTACTATCCAATATGGTGGAGTCGTGGAAGTTATAACTTCCCTGATGGTGGGAAATTATTAGGAGTTACAATGGATCATGGATCCAAGCCTATCTATATATTTGCCTGTGACTACCATCAAAAGACAGATGTTGTTTTGTAAATAGAATAGACTTGAAACTCTGTTCCTTCCACTTTTCACATATGGTTCTGTGAAAGTGTTCTGTGAGTGTGTTTTGTTTATACATTCAAGATTTGATCATTCAATAATAAAGATTCAAAGGCTTAAACATCATGGCAGGATGTATTCTTCTTTCTGAATTAAAAATTATTTTAATTCTCACAAGCAAGTCTTTGAAAGATATGCTTTTTCCATAGTAAGTCATAGCTGATGCTAGAATCATTGATGAGATAGAGAAGAGAGAGACGGTGAAGGAAGTGAGAAAGAAAGCAAACTCAACTATGAGGAGGATTCGAATGTCATGTTTGATGTCAACGAACATATCAGCGGGATCGGTATCAGAGCTGTTTTGTATTGGAAGATAAAGAACGGCTTGTTTGGCAAGTAAATCACTGATGAATGGTTTGGTGGACAAGATGACAGAAGATGAGAGAAGGGAGTTTAGGAGGATGTAGATTGGAGGAGGAGTCCGAAGGGAGTTGAGTTTTTACGGCTCTACATTAACGACATGCAGTAAATGCAAGTCGTAGTTTTTTATTTTTACGACTTATTTTCGTAAATAATTTCCCAACCACAACGTATCGATTGTGTAGGCCATAAATGCTAATAATGATGATTTTTTTATGACTTGCAATGTTAGCCGTGAATAATAAAATGTTATACGACGTGTATATGGAATGCCGTTAATATATCAACTGTACACGACACACGTACACTAACTATTAAAAATATTAAACATTTCATGACGCACAAAAATTCCACCATTAAAAATATTATACTTTTTACGACACATAAAAAGTCGATCGTTAAAAAATACACTTTCCACAGTGCAAATATGTAACCGTCAAAAATATTCTACTTTTCACGAGACGCAGTTTCTGTCGTGACTAATATGACCAAAATAAAAACAGTCACCAAAATGGTAAAATGAAATACTCTACGAATTGGGCATAGCTCTGTCACTCTACAGATGCTCTCTCAATCTGTCCGTCTCCCTATCTCTCCGTCTCCCTCTTTCTGTCTCTCATGGCGATTTCAAGGTCCCAAACCAAGTTTTCCCCCTTTTTTTCTAGATTGTAACTTGGAAGATCTTCACCATTCTTAGAAAAAGTTGGAACTTTGTTTTTTTTGTTCTTCTTAGCAGACCGTTACCCCTCTCTCTCTCTCTCTCTCTCTCTCTCGGCAAATCGTTGAGGAAGAAGAAAACATGACTGCGGTGAGTGTAGCCACCAGACACTGCAAGAAAGCAATGAAATTGGAAATCTCTCTTCCGCAGAGGCTTCAACTCCTCCAGATGGTTTATCTTCTCTCATTTCTTGCTTCGATTTTTTGTAAAACCCTAAAATTTAACAAACAATGGGTGTGTATATGTATATTGAATTTGATGATTGTAAAAATAGCAAGACAACGACGAAGAGGCCAGGATAAAGTTGCTAAGGAACAAGAGAGAGGCGGTGATGAAGCGGCATGGCATCGCTGTGCTTCTTCGGTCTGGTTAAGATGCCACTGCTCGCATTCGGGTATTTCTTCTTTAATTTTCCTTCTTTCATTTCATCTCACTTTTATTGTTTTGTAGTTAATCTGTGTGGTGCTAGCTATCCCTAATTTGGTTTTGGGGTTTTTTTGCCTTTTGAAATGGAAACTACATATTAGAGCATCTTCAACCCTCTACCATATATTTTTTTTCCATCTAATTTTATTCAAAATTTGAGTAAAAAAAACTTGATTTGAAGTTGAAGTTTTTTAGGTGGGAAGGTGTTGGTGATGATGGTTTGATGGTTTCACTGGAAATTATTTCAACACAAAAAACATTCATATTCACCAATTTTGTTGACAGAACTATCAAATTTTCTTTTTATAAATAATTTTTCTTGGCAGAAACAAACTTGTTCCAAAAAAAACCCAATCCTCCAAAACCTTTGGCCGATCAAATGAAGAATTCATGGTTTCATTTATAGAATCTCTTCCAATTGAACCCATATCACCGTCACAGTTTGGCAAAAACTATGTAAGATTGTGTTTGAATTTTTGATGAGTTTTGGTGGTGGTGATTTTTTATTTTGTTGTGTTAGTGGCTTTTATCAAATAGGGAATCTCTTTCGAAGAAAATTAAATGGGAATTTGTGTTGGGATTTTGGTGAATGGTTTGGTTATTTCACCTATGTATCTAGCTATTGTCTATACTTTCATTTTTTTCTTATGTTAGTTTGAAGGGCATCCCCTGCTCTGGTTTGGTTTCAGTTAGTAATGTGAAGCAGTACACTTGAGAACTAATATTAATGAGACTTATACTAATATGCACTTTCACAACTTATATTAATGAGAATTATTTATGATGACATTGACTCAGAATTTTCATTATATCTATAGGTGTCCCATGTGGTATGGTTTCTATAGGACAAAATGATATGTTTATAGAAGTAATTATGCATTGGCTTCTGGATATTATGCCTTACTTTCACTGTTTCATGGGTATTAAGTGCCATTGTTTGTATTTATTTTCTGGTTCACATGCTTTAATACATTATTTTGTGTTTGAAGAATATAAAGTCCTATTTATTGAGTACAGAGGATGGTTAGTGATTTTTATATATTGCCAGCTAAATCAGTCATTCCTTCAGAGAATGAGTGGTTCTTCTTTTCTTCTCGTGGAAGGAAGTACCCAAATGGCTCACAAAGTAAGAGAGCAACTGAATCTGGCTATTGGAAAGCCACTGGGAAAGAACGAAATGTGAAGTTAAGATCTAATTTGATTGGCACGAAAAGGACACTGGTGTTCCACACAGGTCGTGCACCAAAAGGGGAGTGGACAGAATAGATAATGCATGAGTATTGTATGAATGGAAATCCTCAGGTGATGGTGTTAATACTTTTTGACAATATTTTATATCCTCATAGATGGTTTGGTTATTTCACCCATGTGTCTACCTATGTATCTTAGGCATTAATTAGTTTTTACTTTTAATTAGTACATGGGCAAAATTATAATTCTATTAGATGGAGTAAACAACACTAGTCATTATCATTATTATATTATTATTATTATTATTATTATCTATTATTATTATTATTATTATTATTTATTTGAATAACTAAACTATTTTCAGCAGCAAAGAGTAGACACGAATATTGCAGATGGCTGTGATGCTCTGAATCTGGGTGTGGCTGCTGATAGCCTTTGGTTGTTTTTATTTGTGGTGTTTGGCTTGGGGTTTGTTCTTGTTGTAATATGCACCTCTATATTTTCTTTCTTAATCTATTTGATCTTTTGATTCATGAATGGGGCAGATTTCTATTATACTTTTTATGTCATAAATTCCTCAAAACTCTCGTCAAAATACACCCTTGACATAACAGAGTATTTTGTGAAATTCATATTTTATTTGTTCCTCAATATTTACTCTATAGACACATCCCATTTTATTGGTACTTCACTTCTGCACTTCCCTCCTTGTTGCTTGCTGCATATCCTCGCTAGCTATTTATTCATTTATTTTTATGTGATTGTTCTTAATCTGAATTTCACTCAATGACTGGTCCATAGGTTGCTTTTAATAGGGAAATTGGCACCCCAAGTGTCACTGTTGAGGGTGATATATTTAGGTATAAATGCATTTTTTTTTTCTTTTTTTTTTCCCTAATATAATCAGAGCCACAGATTGCTGTGAATTTTGGGTGTTGGTTCCTTTATTGTGTTGGGTGTTGGTTCCTTTATTTTCATTTTGAATCACTTGTTTTGAGTTTGTCACACTGTCATCTCCATCACGGCTGGATTTCTTTTCGTTTTATATTGTATTCAATCGCTCTTGCTTTTGTGAGCCAACATAGTTTGACTTTAGACAGTGTAAGTGACCAAGTTATGGTTTCAAATGTTATCCTCTCAAGTTTTTTATTTTTATTTTTATTTTTTGTTTTTAATTTTATATAGCTATGCAGGCTCAATTAGAAAGTTTTAATCATTGTCATGTTATCAGTATCTAGTGACAATTTTTTCTATATTAAAAGCAAAAAAAGAAAGAAAAGAAGGGACATAAAGTCTGTGTTTCATTGTTTCATGCTAGATGATGGAACAGTGCAATTTTCTAATATTTCTATTGCTTCTTACGAAGGGATGGAATCAAGCTCTGAGCATGATAAAGAATGGAGATAGTCACTGTGCTTTGTTTGCAAAATCAGTCCTTGACCGAACCTAACAAACAAACAATTGCACCTACTTGATCCTATTCTTCATGAAACTGCTAATTTGGGAAGGTTGTTCTAATTGTCATAATTCTTTAAAGCTCAATTCAATGAGCTAGTGAATGTTATTAAAAATTCAAATACACATATCCTCATAATAGGTTCTTATTAAATCACGCCCCTAAAAAAAATTATCTTTATAATTTAGTTTTATGTTATTAAGCTCAAGCATATTATAGTCTAATATTGTAAGACTCTTTTTAGGTATGTTCTGTAATATTAACCTAGTCTCGTCTAATACAGTTGGCAGGTTATCAGCCCTGTTGAAGCTATTGGGTATGTTGCTGTTGTAGATAAGTTGTTTACTGTTTAGAATAAATCTTATGGACAGCCAACAATTTTGGTGGCAAATTCTGTGAAAGGAGAGGAAAGTTGTTGTGCACCTAGCATGCCAGATGTCCTATCTCATGTTTCTGTGTGAGAAAGAAATAGCAAGGTAAAATTCACTATCATTCTGTAATTTTTTTTTTTTGTTTTTCTTGTTTTTTGGATGAGCGACTGTTGAAATGAGTGACACTGATGTGTGACAGATGTGAATTATGTGGATTTTGATTCTTCTACAATTTTTTTATTCATTTTTCTGCATTTATTTTACCAACAATATTAGCAATAACCGTTGAGCCATAACCTGACTCAATCCCACTAAAAACAAGTCAGTTAGCACTTGGTACTTCTCAGTCAAATGAGCCATTTCTCATTGAATTTTGATCAGAAACAAGAAGACGAAGCAACAAACAAACAAACAAAAAAAAATCCATGATCTAAAACCACTCTTCTTTACATTTTATCGATACGTTGATGCCAAAACTCTACAATTTGCAAACTAGGTTGGTCTTGTTTCCAGATTCCAAAAAGTTGTTATTAATAGGTTTCATCTTTTGTCCTGTCCTTTGTAATCCTTGTTTTATGGTTATAGAGATCTATTTGAGTGGATTGAGCTTGAGCAACTGCAGTTCTGGCATTCGTTGCTTTTTATGGATCAGGTTAGCACATTGTGGTTTCTTCTCTATTATCTACTTTGTTTATTTGTACTTTTTCTACTTCATTTATTATGTATCTATGTTAGTCAAAATTCCTCTTTCCAATTTGAATTTAACCTCAAGGTAATGGAATTAATTTTAATGTATGAGTAGTGAGCACCATGACAAGTACATCAAACTTCTGGTTGCCCTTGTACTACCATCCAGATCTCTGTTAAGAGAAATTCTGAAGTCTATTTGATGACTCATAATAAGTGAAGGCTAGAGAAATTTGAACTCAAAGGGTAGAAAATTCTAATCCTTAGGCGGTTTTGAGGTTTAAAATTGGTTTCTCAAACTATATGTTTAAACTACATTTGTTAGGCATTCTAATAACTCAACCATAGACTCCTAGTTTTTTGAAAAAAGATTCAAATTTTGTCAGATATTATACAAAGAATATATAGTGCATTAAAGCCATGGAGTGTATCAATTGGTTCCAGATTACGGTGCAGTAGTAAAATACATTCCGTTTTGATTCCATGTTCTAATAAATTTTTGTTCCAATTTTTCTACAATAGTACAATTATGGTGGAATCCTAGCTAGAATCAATAGTGAAACATTAGAAGGTATTTCTGAACCAAAAAATGGAATTGTGCATGATGAATCTCAAGTGGATATTGTTTCAAGCTGGAATATTCCTGAAAACTTACCCAAGGCAACTCAGGTAGTCACCCAACTATTGTTTTTCTATGTTACTAGTACTTTTAAGATATAAGTGATATTGAAACATTACTTTATGCAATTTAATATGACATAGTTAAATTGAATCATTTAGTCACAAGCTTCATCAGGTACAATGTATTATTTTATATGATCTTCTTTCTTCATATTCTGACTGATATTACTGTCTTTTGGGCTGTTATACAGGATCACTTCATTTTGATTGTCTCTCATTTACATAAATACCTAACCCTATTGGGTTATCATATATATAGAAAATAAGAATTCATTCTTTGTTGTGTCTAATTATATCTGGTTGACTTTATAAATCAAACTTTTATCTGCACATGTAATTAAGTACTTAATTAACTTCATTAATACAGGTGGGTTAACAACTTTGGTTGACATGCCTCTTTAACAGTTTTCCATCTACAGTTTCTAAAGAAACTTTTGAACTCAAGGTATGGATGGTTGAACTCAACTTTGGTTGACATGCCTCTTAGCTTTCTTAACAAAGGGTCTAAATTGAATATTTCATACAGTGTCAAATCCCTGAGTTCTGCCCCTTTGTCCCTTGTAATAGCCCAAGGTAAATTTAAACTTTTCAATCATGAAATTATGGCAAGACAAATAGTACTTTTTTATGGATGCAATTGTACACGTTACTTTTCGAGTCTATAAACTCTTTTTTGATAATGTCAGGGATTAAAAGAAATGTAGTTTCTGGAGACCCTTTTTGATTTTGTTTCGAAATGGTTTACTAACATTTAGGTCCCTCAAGGAGCACATTGGAATCATCCTGATCTGCATGTGGATGTTATCTGATACATATTGAATTGTTATGGTCTAATGAGTCGTGTTTAATCGTAACAGAGAGTGACATCAATGAGTATGAGGGAGTTTATCTTTGTTATTCATATGTGAGCATATATTTAGGTTTCCAGAAAGTTTGACTTTTATGTATAGGAATATTTAAAAACTAATCCAACTACTTCAAAATCTTGTTTCTTCTCCCACTAGGAATTCTAAACCTGTTACTTATCTCATTTTTTTTTTTTTGATCGGCAAACAAAATAAGATAATATATATGAAAAACACTCTTACATAAGGAACATCCTACATAGCTTTTTGAAACCAAAACAGAAGATGGCATCAAATAGCTAACCCACCACCCACTAACAATACAGCACAGCAGTTGGTGAGAGACCAACATAGCCAAAACAGGGGAAAGGAACAAGTAACACCAAATACACAATCAGAAAGTCCAGAAACAAATGCACAAAAATACACAATCAGAAAGTCCAGAAACCCAGCAGGAAAAACACAGGTTGCAGCTCAGTAGCAGAAAGCAGCAGCAGCAAATCACTAGAAAATACACAGGTTGCAGATGAGAAGCAGGAAAACAGCAGCAGCAAACAGCAGTAAACCTGTTACTTATCTCATGTCCACTGCTACGCACTGTGTTCTAGCTGTACCAGCTTTAATATAGCAAATATTCCAAAATAATTTGTCAATTACAAGAACTATAAACCCTCTTAAGTTATAAGCTTATCGATATACACGTAAACATTTTAAGCCTCAACACATACAAAAATGTTTTTAGTTTCTTCACACTTACTTATGACAGTTCTGCAGGTAGAGAAAGCCTTGTTGAGTGGATAGAGGACCCATCGTATCCTAATACAACTTTGTCTTGGAACATTATTCATGGTAATAAGGGGGGTAAAGTTACTGTTATATATTGTATGATTAAAAAAATTTGTGGTGGATTAGGTTATTAATCTTTATGTCTTTTCCTTGACAGGAAATGGTATCATCCAACAGGAAATTTTGTGGTCTAAATTGTATTATATTGCTGTGGGAAATTTGTACTCTGAGGAGGTGGAGGTAATTGTGGAAGTATTTAAAGTCCTCTGTGTTTAGTAGGGAAAAATAAATAAATAAATAAGTGATTTTCTAAGCTTGTGAAATTGTTTCAAATGATACCAGAATTATGGAGTCCTAAGGATGGATGCTTGTAGTATTTGTTGCTCAAAATTCAGCTGGACAGTATCTTCCTAGAATTGATGGAGATTACATCGAATGAATTTCCTATTTGTAGTCCACAATCTATGCACCTTTAGAATTAAGATGGCCATTGAGAATTTTATGCTCTATGGTCTTTAGTGCTTCTAACAGAATCGTTTGTGTCAAAATAGGTGAAACATCAGTAAGAATCCTTTTCATTTGCAAAACTTTGATTGCTTTCATTCATCTCCAAGGATTTGGTTACATAAATCATCTATATTCAATATTTGGTTTTGAGCTTTCAAAAATAGTTTTTGAGTTTTTATTTTTATTTTTTATAGTTATTTTATTTAATATTTTCATAAAATATCTTACATTTTAGATGATTTATAACTGCAAAAAACAGTAGTATTACAAGCTTTTGTGCAAGAGAATTATTAAGAGTGATAAATTCCCATTATTTGTTGTTCCATGCAATCATAGAGTGATATAAACCATGTTATTTAACATATATTTTTACTGTTAAAAATATAGTCAAATTATTATCAATGGGGGCAATAATATACGTAGTATAAACATGCTGGTGTCTTCACTTTGACTTATTTTGCTTAATTCTGCATTGACTAGGTTCAACTGAACTTCACAATAAAGGGTTTTCTCTATAATACAACCCAGGCATATTACAAGTGCTTTCTGAGTCATCGTTTTTGTAGTTTGAAGCTTTTTCTTCTAAGGGCAAATGCTGCTGTGTTAACTTCTCCGGCCACAGAACCGGTAAAGAATGTCCTGATGTCAATTTGTTTTTTTAACTTCAACAATTTTTTAAAGAGCTGCCCTTGAAATTTATTCGTATATATATTTTCTACTATATTTATCAGTGAGGATAGAATTTCAAGATGCCTTAACTGAATTAAATGAGCATTTGCACTGTTTTATCAAAATGTGTTTGGAGATGATGTATAAAATAAGTTATTAACCGGAAGAATCTATGATAATCATTACTAATGATTTTGCTTGCCTTAGTCACTGTTGGGGCATGAATCGACATCTAGAGTCCTTTTTAGTTCTTCTCTAAGAAAAAAAAAATAATCTTCTCTCTATTTACCCATACGTCTCAACGAGTCAAAGACCAATTGTAAATAGTATAAATGGATCAGTTGCAGATCTGATTCATGAAGATTTCGATTTTTCATTTATGAATTTAAACTTGTCATGCTTCTCTTAGGGTGTACCATATAAAGAATGGTTTAGAATCCTTATAGCTTCATCTTTGGTTGCTCATTTCTTGCTTTCATTTTAATTACTAGATTCCTGGTAAGTGACAACCATAATTGGCGATTTCCTTTTTGTTGTTTTATTTTTTATTTGTTTATTTATTTTTTCACATAAAAACAAAAATAACCAAGATCAAACATAGGTGGTGGTCTATACAATTTCTTTGTCTACCACAATTCTAGTGTATACTTACTTTGTGATTCTGTGATCTGGGTAAAAGGTAAAGAGAAAACAAGAAAATATCTATTTTATTGATTTTCTGAATGAATCAACATTACACAGAGAAGATAGTATATATACAAGAGTGATCTACTTAACCTAACCATAACCGGCTACTAAACTATAGTTAAAACTCTAACAAGCTAACTACCTAGCCTTGATAATACACACGTGACTATTGGAGCTATTGCTCTGAAGCTGCTGTTGCTGCTGCTCGGCTTTGGAGCTGCTGGAGCCGTTGTGATTGCTGCTCTGCTGGAGCTGCTGTGCTGTGGCTGTGGCTGTGCTGCTGCTGGAGCTCCAGCTGCCGCTCTGCTGGAGCTGCTGTGTTGTGGCTATGGCTGAGCTGTTGTCTTCATCAAAAGAGACAAGAAACTCTTTTGGTTGCTGGCCATTGCACCATTGATGTCTGTTATTTTATCTACTCTTATCGTTTTCCTAACAAGAGCTGATAAATATGGAGTTAAAATAGTGAAACACATCAAAGGAGGGCTGAATCCAATCTCAGTTCATCAGTTACAATTCAACAGCCCACATGCCTCAGAAGTGGCTAAAATTGGACTGATTGTTGCAGTTGTCGCTCTCACAGTGCATTCCTCATCACTATTTATTCCCTTCCATTTATTCTTCAACATTATTGATGAACATTTTGAATTTCTTGTGAAAAGTGTCTTGATACGTGTGCCAACTTCAGGAAGCCATTGCGGTTGGTCGATCTTTTGCATCCATAAAAGGATACCATCTTGATAGAAACAAGGAAATGTTGGCCATGGGCTTCATGAACATTGCAGGATCTTTAACTTCATGCTATGCTGCCACTGGTAAGTCTTTTGTTTTTGTTTTGTTTCTTCTCTTTCTTGTTTGTATTGCCTAAATCACTAAATCAAATTGCATTCCACTACCAAGATAAATAATTATTACAAGAATTTATTCAAAAGAGAAGCTTGCAAATTAAGCTTATTACTTTATTTGGTCACTTAGCTTAGTTTGTTCATATTTTTAGCTGTCACTAATTAAAGATATGCCCACCATACAGAGAATATATAAAGAAAAGGAAGGTCATTGAGATGTAGTATAGCAAATATATACATTTTATAGAGTTTTTTTTTCCTTCTATATTTTATATTTTTTTATTTTTGAAAATATGTGATGTAGCTTCTGGTTATAGTTTATAAGATACAAAGATTTTAAATAAGTTGAAAAAATTGAATTATTGAGCAATAGGGGAAGGGTGCTTCTAGTTTCTATTTTATGTTATCAGCTTTTTGCTTGAAATGCACCAAATAGCCACATTATTATTTTATCAACTGCTATAGTAGCTTGTAGCAGCCTCAAAAGTTTTTTTGTAAGAATTTTTTTTTGATTCATTTTAATTCATAGGTAGTCTGTAGTTTCATTTTATAAACCCATATTGCGTTTGGACCCAAAATAGTTTTCTGTGAGGGAAAGGTAGGAAAAATTGATTTCTGATTTTTCTACTTAATTTCATTGGGTTTGGTCCCAAAATTGTTTCCTGTGAGGGAAATGATGGGGAAAATTGTCTTCTGTGAGGGAAAACAAAATTGTTTTTACTTACTTGTATGATCCAAAGGCTTGGAATTCTTGGGTGCTTTAGTCTATTACTTCCCTGTGTGCTTCAGTTTATTACGGTGGTGTTTGGGAAGTTTATGGATTGGGTTTTTTTTGATTTTTTACACTAAAAGACAAATTTTTTGCAAAACCAAAAAAAAAAAAAACAAATCCAAACAAAATATCACATCCAACCCCATAATCATTTCACTTTTTCTCTCACAAACATCACATTCAACCACAAAAAAATCCAACTATCTTCCCAAACACCAAAATTTTTTTATCCAATAATATTCTATAACTAAAAAAACCTACATAAAAATCCACTTCCCAAACACTCACTACATGAGTTTATGTATCTTTCCCGCTTCATCTGTTA
The DNA here is from genome assembly GCA_030407325.1 of Camellia japonica. Classification (NCBI taxonomy): domain Eukaryota; kingdom Viridiplantae; phylum Streptophyta; class Magnoliopsida; order Ericales; family Theaceae; genus Camellia; species Camellia japonica. The sequence goes on along the minus strand of JAPPVO010000059.1, from coordinate 180,776,725 downwards.
TTATTTTTTTATTTTTTACAAAATAAGTAAAAAACTTGATTGTCATGACACACCCATCCAATGATATCTAATATATAAAAGAAGAATATCAGTTGGTGTTACCTTATTTTATTTTGACATTGTGTTGATTTTAGTTTATTCCAAAAATATTAGATTAGGTATATTTATTATTAAAAAAAAAAAAATTATTTCTGTTAAGTTGCTACTAAGTACTCAGGTAGAATTACATCACATTGTCCCAAAAAGCGTCTAAAGTTACTAAAATTTACCTAAATTTCTTTTATAATGGATTGAAAGTTTTTTTTTAAACTTGTAAATAATATAGACTTTAATTTGACTTGGACTCTTTATTTTGGAACTTACAATGGTAATGGATGAAACCTATATAAACCTAAACCTCACACATAGAGATCCTTTAACATATGCAAGTCCCAAGTAGGTGCTGCATTGAAGTAGATTAATTCTACCTCTTCCTCTTTTTAAATTTGATTTTTTTCCTTGAACTTCTTATGGCCTGAATTTAGTAGCAAACTATTGAGATCTTGAATTTTTTGCTAATTTGTCATTATTACATTGTTTTTATGGGACCATTGAATTATCTTATTAATTTTGGAAATGTTTTGTTGATGTTTTACAATTTCTTGATCATTTCTTAATACCTCAAGAAGTATTTTTGTTCTGAGTCGTCAGTTTTTGTACTTATGTGAAGTTTCCTTTGTCATGCAGACAAGAAATACAACAGGGTTAGTTGCTCCAGCTATTGCCGCGAGTTTAGGTTCCTTAACACATACATTGGGTACCCTCATTCCTGTGATAGGAGTAAGTGGATTTGCTACAGCTACAGCTACAGCTGCAGCTGCAACTACAACTACAACTACTATAGGAACTGTTGTTGGTAGTTTTAGATAATCTCTTAATAGTTGTTGATATGTTTAGAAAGTTAGATATGCATAGTTTTGGATGGTTTAAACTTTTTGTACAGTTTAGAACTTAAATATATAGTTTTTGAATGTTTGGAATGTATAAACAATTGTTGAATGTTTATAATTTATTGATATAGTTTCTTTTTGATGTTTCAAATAATATTTTGGTAGTTGATTGATGTTTTGTGATGCTTGTTTGTAATATTTGTTAGATTGTACAAAATTGGTCAAATAGAACCTACTGAATTTAAAAAAAAAAAAAAAACTGCATATTTTACGGCAGGCATAATAAGTCGTTGTATTACATATTTTACGGCGCGCAGTCAGCGTCGTTATTTGTCTCTCCAATTAACGGTGTATAAAAGTAGTCATAGAAAAAGTAATAACGATGTACAAAATCTATCGTTAAATAGTTTTTAACGGCGTACTCTAGCATGTCGTAGAAAAAGTAACGACGCACAAAATCTGTCGTTAAATAGTTTTTAACGGCGTACTCTAGCATGTTGTAGAAAAAATAACAACAGCGCACAAAATCTGTCGTTAAATAGTTTTTAACGGCGTACGAAGCATGTAAATGAAACTGAATGACTTTTCATGACTGGTCATAATATGATGTGTGTCTGCACGTCGTAAAAGAGTTTTTACGACATGTATTGCACACCGCAAAAATCTTTTTTTGTTGTAGTGAGAATTTCTACAAAACCAAGAAACTCTAAACATTGACCCATTGCACTATCAAGAACAAGTTATAGTTTTGCTCCAAGTTGCTTTTGTTTGTTCTAAGATAAGGGCCAGCATTACTAATACTAGAAGGTGTGCACTTTTTTTAAGGGGAGAGGAAAGAAGGTGTGCACTTGCCAGGTATCTTCCGCCTGCCCCAGTCTAATTTAACCCATGTAATTCTTGGAAGTCTTGAAATTAACAAGGTAAATCGCAAGAGTCTTTGGGAGAATCAAACTTGATAATTTTTTATTTTATTTTCATGTATTTACCGCTTGGCCAATCTCTTGAATTGAATCTATGGATCTGTTTGAATTGAGTAATTACAAAATTGAACATTAAGACTCTGTTTATTTTGACGTAAAATGTTTTTTTCAAAAATATTTTACTCATTTTTCGTTGTTTGGTTGAACAAAAAGTAAGTAAAATATTTTTTAAGGAAAATAATTTTTGCTTTATTTTCCCAAAAATGATTTATCTTTAAAAATTTTATAAGTCAATTTTTATAAAGTTGACTCTCACTATCTTTTCAACAGATTTAGCATTTTCAAATAAGTATCTTAACTCATTAAAAAGTTATAAATAACACTTTATTAAATCCAAATTTCTTTGTTAAGTAATAAAAAAAAATTAAAGAAACAACCTAATAAATAAATAAATAATTAGATATGCTTAAAAAAAACAAAACAAAACAAAACAAAACAATGTGGGACAAACCCATTTCAGACTCTTACATAAGTCCCCAGTTTTTTTTTTTTTTTTTTGATAACTCAGGTATCTCCAACCCGCTGATTTTAAGGGAAGGCAGGACTAATCCTGAGGGCCCTGAAGTTAACGACCGGATAAGTCCCCAGTTGACTGGTTCCGAATGCCAAGGGACTCACATCAGAGGGAGTTCCCATAGACAACGCTAAATGAAGCTATCAACCCAACCCCACTAGCACAATATTGTCCGCTTTGGTCGGAGACTCACGGTTTTGTTTGTCTTTAAAAAATGCCTTATCTAATTAGGAAGAGTTAGTCTACTTATTAAGCAAGTTGTGAATGCCTCTCAGACCAATGTGGGACAAATCTATTTCAAGCTCCCACAATATATATATATATATTAATCGTTTAATAAGAGGGAGAGTAAAAAATGAGTTAGCTCATATATAAATATATACATTGAGGTGTTATCAAATTAGAGAGTTCTATGTTGGTTTATGTGTTTTATATTATTTTGGTAACTCCAGTTTATAACTTAATTCAAGTCTCTTCGTGGTCGTCAACTCTAGACGAGAGACGCTATGAGTAACTTGAGTTTTATCTTGGAATTATTTCACTCGGGTTGTACTTTCACAAGGGAAGGAAAAGTAGTTTTAAGTGGGTTGTGGATGTCTCTCAGATCGATGTGGGACAAACCCATTTCGAACTCCCACAATATATATACTTTAATCGTTTGACAAGAGGGAGAGTAAAAAATGAGTTAGCTCATATATATACATTGAGGTGTTATCAAATTAGAGAGTTCTATGTTGTTTATATGTGTTTTATATTATTTTGGTTACTCTAGTTTATAACTTAATTGAAGTCTCTTGGTGGTCGTGAACACTAGATGAGAGAAGCTGTGAGTAATCTGAGTTTTATCTTGGAATTGCTTCACTCCAGTTATACTTTTACGAGGGAAGGAAAAGTAGTTTTAAGACAGTGACAACAAAATTTTCAAAATCTCACAGCTGTATTTCAATATTTTTGTTTTTATATATGTTATTAGTTATTGCTATTGTGATTATAATATTTAGGGGTGTTCACGAGTCGAGTCGGACCGGGTTTGACATGCATCTGTCACCCAAACCGACCATCTCAGGTTGGCTATGGAGGAGCCCGATTTCGACCGGCTAGATGCTCGCAACCGAACATGTTCAGGTTGAATAATTTCGGTTGTGTTAGGTTTTATTTCTTGGCAATCCCGTTTGACAAAACTCCTTTGAGATGTAATCTTATTCGCATTTTTATTTCAGTGAGGCTATGAGTTTATTAGATGCGAATCCAATCAGAATCGAGCCTTGCAGATCAGTTTGTGATGTTAATATTTTCAAGATTGCCACTTCGCTGATTATGACGGGGGTCGAGCTGACCGGTCAGCTCGCGGCCCGAAGCAAATTGCAAAAATGCATTCAAAGTTGCCTGTCCGTTCATGTTATACTTTTCAAGATTTTCCAGTTTTGGCCTTCCCGCTCGAGCGGGGAAATGGGCGCTCGAGCGGGGTTTGCAAGCTCACAGTATCTCTGTTTTGCCTGAAAAAATACTAGAAGGTGTGATTCTCCGCTCGATCGGGGAAACGGACGCTCGAGCGGGGAGCCTACATGAAATCACAAAATATGAAGTCTCCGTTCGAGCGGGAAGACCCACGCTCGAGCGGACTGCACGATCCCAGATTTCCAGATTCATTATGGAGTTGGTTTTCTTCTGAAACAAGGTTTATTTTGGGTTTCTATAAGAAGTGGGATTACTTTGGAGTTCTGCAAGAAGTTGGTTTTCTACAAACAAGAAGTTGGTTTTCTTTCCCAACTAGGATTGCTTTGGATTTTCTATAAGTAGTTGGTTTTCTCCCAAAACTAGACTACTCATTGATTGAATTCCTCCAGATCTTCTTTTTGGTTCTTAAAGGTTTATATCTGGGGATATTTTGTTATTTTCTTTGATGTTTTATTGAGTATTCAACTCATGGTTTAAAGAGAGTACATCAAAGATTTGTTTGTTATACACAAAAGAGAGAGTTGTTCTTTAGTTGTGGATTCTGAAGAATTCGAGCCTGAAGCTTTGGTGGAATCCGGAGTGGCTCATCAGAAAGACAATTCCGTGGTGAAGATGGGTTGGAAGAGGCACATAGAGGTCGGTTCAATTAGGCGTTGTGGATTCGCTAGATAATTGAGAGTATACCTGTGTAATTCCTTTATATCTTCTTAGTGGATTGTCTTGTGGCAGTTGCCCGTGGTTTTTTTATCACAATTGGAGGTGTCCAATTGTGGTTTTTCCACGTAAAAATCATTGTGTCTCTTTCTCTTGATTGTTTGATTGAGATTGTTTTCTACTGCTTATTATTGATACATAATTACAAATCAACATCTGGGGTTTCTAGATTTTTCAGGTTGAAATGTCGAAACCGACCAATCTCCATCACATTGCAAATCTAGCCCAAAAAATCAAAACAAAATTTTAACTTCGTACATATATTTTTTTAGATGAGAAACATATATTTTTTTAGATGAGAAACAAATAAATAAATAAATAAGGAGAAAGAGACCTAATTTCTGAGAAGAACTTTAAGTGTGTGTAAGAGAGAGAGAGAGAGATAGAGAGAGAAGTGTGAAGACAGAATAGAAAGAAGAAAAACTTTAGGGTGAGAGAGGAGATTGTAATGACAAAGAGAAAAGAAAGAAGAAAAAATAAACGAGAGGAGATTGTAATGACAGAGAGAGGAGAAAGTGAGATCTGAGACACAGAAGCAATAACGAAGTGATCTCTAATGGTGAAGGCAGGGGAAAAGCAGTGTCCACATCGGTGGTAAGGTGGCAGAAAGCAGCGCCGTTGTTGGTGGTGAGCGGTGGAAAGAAGTAGTAGTGGCCAAGTGTGGTTATATTCTAACTAGTCTTTAGCAACTAAAATGAAAATATGAGAAAATGGAAAGAAAATGTAATGATGATGGGGAGATGGAATAGGTGAATAAAGTCAGGAAGATGGAAGGTTGAATAAAATAAGGTGAAAAGTTGTTTAAAATAATTATCCGTGCAGATGAAAAGTTGGATAACGTGTAAAGAAAAAAAAGGAAGGTAATGATGCATTTGAGATTTTCAAAAAAAAGTGAAAGATTGTTTAATATTTTCTTTTTCAAGATGATAAGGTTGAAATACCTCCAACTAATACAATGAAGACACCTGGCAAGAAATTTCATTTTATAATATTTCGGTTGGATCGGGTTCATTTATTTTTTGATATATTCATCCGATATCTGACCAGGAAAAAATAAAAATCTACATTCTTCAACCGTGGCTGACCGAAATGACTGGCGAAACCGTCCATGAGCTTTCGGTTCGAGTTGGGTTAGTCGGATTGACCGGGTCGGACAAATTTTTGAACACCCCTAATAATATTCATGCTAAATATCTTCTTTATTATGCTTTGCATCAATAAATATCTTCTTTTCTGTCGATCGGAAAAAAAAAAAAATTTATTGATTTATCTTCTTATAAATATATGTACCTCCCAACATAATTATATTCTAAAATTTTGTGGATCGTATTTTCCAACAACATACATCATAAATATGAAAGAAAAAGATTACAAAATAACTTGGTAAAAAACATTATGTGAGGCCAATAAAAATCACAAGTAAAAATTAAAGTTTATATTCCCATGGGATTTCTTCTTTGAGAAGTGGTGTGGAGGAGAGTACTTTGCTATATTCTTCTATTCCTCCTTCCAATTCAATTGCTTCACCATGTGTCTTCTTGCACTGAAAATACAACACTGTGAAGCTCATCCATTGAAACACCATCACCAAGCTGCTTAAAACTGCCATTACAAGCATCATAACTATCTGTGTCGATAACGATGATTTTTTATCTCCACTCATCATAGTAACCATAAATACAATCACAATTGGTAGAGCGAAGACAAGATTTAAGGCAAACCCTTCTAGCCTCTTGCCTTTAACAAGTCTTGATGCTTTTCTTAGAGCTTGAATTCCATAACAACTCTCTTCAATCACCGAAATCACCATTGCCAAATTCCAAAGAACCAATAAGTAGATCAAAACAATTGAGGTTAAAAAGTAAAGTGCTATAAAGATGAGCATGCATGAATGTAAAGAGATGATCAGTGCCTACGATCGCTAAAGAAAACATTATAGCCAAAACAAAGACTATAATGTAACTTATGACAGTAAGTTTAAATAGGAGAAAAGTGACTAATGGTCTTACAAATAACTTGAAAAACCTTGAAAGCAAGTCTTTGAAAGATAAGCTCTTTCCATAGTAAGTCGCAGCTGATGCTAGAATCATTGATGAGATAGAGAAGAGAGAGACGGTGAAGGAAGCGAGAAAGAAAGCAAACTCAACTACGAGGAGGATTCGAATGTCATGTTTGATGTCAACGAACATATCAGCAGGATCAGTATAAGAGCTGTTTTGTGTTGGAAGATAAAGAAGGGCTTGTTTGGCAAGTAAATCACCGATGGATGGTCTGGTGAACAAGATGAAGGAAGATGATAGAAGGGAGTTTAGGAGGATGGAGATTGTGGTTATGGTGGCTATGAGCTTCCCATTTTTAGATTGGAGGAGTTTGATGGATTCCTTTAGAATTCCCACAAAACCAAGAAACTCTAAACAACATTGACCCATTGCACTATCAAGAACAAGTTATAGATTTGCTCTAAGTTGCTTTTGTTTGTCCTGAGATAAGGGCCACCATTATTTATACTAGAAGGTGTGCACTTGCCAGGCTCCGTTTATTTTGACATAAAATGTTTTTTTCAAAATTATTTTATTCATTTTTCGTTATTTGGTTGAATAAAAAGTAAATAAAATATTTTTTAAGAAAAATAATTTTTGCTTTATTTTCCCAAAAATGACTTACCGTTACAAATTTCGTAAGTCGATTTTTACAAAGTTGACTTTCACTATCCTTCAAACACATTTAGCATTTTTAAATAAATATATTAACTCATTAAAAAGTCATAAATAACACTTTATTAAATCAAAATTTCTTTGTTAAGCAATAAAATATTTTTGTTTCAAGTGTCAACCAAATGTCGAAAAATAAAAAAAAAAAAAATTATATAAAATCAATTTAGAAGAAAAATATTTTTTTGTATAAAATATTACGTCGAAACAAACGGAACGAAACAGAAGAAAGCTAATTTAAAAATTAAAAAATTGGAACAAAAAAATTCATACCAAAAAGTCTGTTACCTTTATAATAATATAGATAAATATATGGGCTATGTGGTGTAAGTTTTGCTTGAAACTATTCCTATGAAAATCCTGGGGGATTGATTACTATGAAAAAGCCTTGAGATTAGACTGGTAATTCGTTGACTACACAGTGATTTCCTGGAAGTTCCACGTATGATGTAAGATGGTTGAGACAGGCCAATCTCCTTATTCAGTTTACATCAATTTATTTAATTATTTTTTGGGCTAATTATTAGATTATATGTGACACTCGTAGGTTTTAACTCTTAAATTTTAAGTTAAATAACAATATTATCCTATCATCCACCTGATATTAATATGATTGTTGGAAATTGAAGTTTGTGTCAGACTATATTTAAATCATGAATTTAAATAAGAATTTAAAAAAAAAAAAAAAAAGATGAGAGAAACTAGAAAGAAAAAAAAAAAAATTAACTTATTATATTTCATTTATATTTTTATTTCCCTTCCACTTAAGTTTATAATTTAAACACAACTTAAAGAGATTATCTACGTTACAAAAATACATTTACTACTGCCGATTCCATATATCTTTATCACGTTTTAGCTAATTACTAAAAATTCTATACCATCTTCTAAATTCCTAACTATAAGTTATCTCAAGTGGTGTTTGAGGACTGACTAAAATAATAAAATAAAAAATAAAAAATTACTACAAAAAGTTAACTCATTTTATTTTTGGGATAGAAATTTAGCCATGTAGAATAAATAAATAAAGGATAAGAAAAGTCTCATTCATTCGTCTTCTATTTTAGTGGTCAACATTCCTTTGAAGCATTAATTAAAGTTTTCAAAATAATGAATTATTTTCTTTTCATATGACACGGCAACTTAGTGGTCCAACATTCCTTTGAAGCATTAATTAAAAATTTCAAAATAATGAATTTTGATTATGAGGGAAATTCTTGAGACCTGTTTATTTCGTTTTCAATTTATATTTATAAAAATTTTAAAAATTGTCATAAAAACTTGTTTGATAAATTTTTTTGGTTTATAAATGGTTGTCTCAGTTTATAAATTTGAAGAAAAAATATAAACTCAAAAATTGAATTTACGTTGGTTTTTAAACAGAAATTTAAAAATTTTAATAACAAATTTTTTTTTTCAATTAATTATTTTCTTTCAAATAATTGTTTTTCAATAATTTTTTTTTCAAATAATTGTTTTTTAATTAATTTTTTCTCAAATAATTTTATTTCAATTATTTTTTTTTTCAAATAATTTTTTTCAATTGTTTTTTTTCCAATTAATTTTTTTTTCAATTAATTTTTTTTGAATTATTTTTTTCAAGTAATTTTTTTCCATTTAGTTTTTTTTTTCAATTAATTTTTTTTAATTAATGTTTTTTTTCCCAATTATAATGTGTATGATCCCATTATCATAAATAATAAAAAATGAATATAAATATTTTAGGCCTGAATAAACATATTTTTTAGTTTATGTTTTAAAAAATTTTCAAGCATTTTGTTTAAACGAACCGCGTTTGTAGTTTATATTTTTCTAAAAATAAACAAAAACCAGTTTGTAAAATTTTTGTAAACATAAACAAAAAATGTAAACATTACCAAATGCTACTAGTTTATGGTGTTAGTTATGACTCAGTTAATCTCACACTTATAACATAATTATACTGGCTTATATTTTATTAATGTTAGATCAACTAAAACTAATGCAAACGAAGAAACATTAGAACAAACAAAAATAAATATATATTTTAATAGATAAGAGATGATAACATTGTATTAATTTTATTCACACGATTAATAAATTATTCATCAAAGAATTAATTACCAAAAAGTCCTGTTTACATATTTAGTGGTAGCTTAGGTCCTGTCAAAAAGTTTTTGAACCAATAAGTCCCATTTATTGATAAAATCCCAAAACTGAGAATGTTCTCAATTTCAAAACTGAGAATGTTCTCAATTTATAATTATTAAAACTAAGAAATTTCTCAATTTTTTTTCTAGTATGAACTGAAAATATTATCAAAACTATCAAAACTAAGAAATTTATAATTATTAATTTTGAGAAATTTCTCAATTTTTTAATGATTAAAATTGAAAATATTATAAACTGAGAAGGTTCTCAATTTTAAAAAATTCTCTCTCTCTCTTACCTGATTCATTTGAGAAAAAGATAATCACCTGATTCATTTGAGAAAACGATAATCAATTTTAAAAACTCTCTCTCTCTCTCTCTCTCTCTCTCTTTCTCTCTCTCTCTCTCTCACCTGATTCACTTGATTCAAACCCACACCTTTTTGAAAGAAAAAGATAATCAATTTTAAAAATCTCTCTCTCTCTCTCTCTCTCACACTTGATTCACCTGATTCAAACCCACACCATTTCAAAAATCCACATACACACTGAATTTTCAATGAAGATAATCAATATCAATGAAGACTTTTTGCGAGGTGTACGTTGAAGTTCGGAAAACTGTGTGGAGCATCTCTCGACGGAGTTGGTTTTCCGGTACGCCGGAGAGGCCGAAATCGGAGAGGGGGCAGCGGCGGTGCAAAAGGTGATGAAAGAGATCGGAAATAGAATAGAGAAGTTCGCGAGATTAATGGGTGTTCCGTTCAAATTCAGCGTAGTACACCATTCTGGAGATTTATCGGGTTGAATTTATCCAATCTAGTTCGAAGAGGAGCGAGGAAGGGGGTTTGGATGGGTAAATTGGTCTATTAAAAATTAATGGGACTTGAAGGAGCAAATAATTTTATCTAGGACCTAATGGATTATAAGTTCACAAAATGAGACTTGTATGTAAATGCCCCTATATTTTATTAATGTTAGATCAACTAAAACTAATGCAAATGAAGAAACATTAGAACAAACAAAAATAAATATATATTTTAATAGATAAGAGATGATAACATTGTATTAATTTTATTCACACGATTAATAAATTATTGATCAAAACAAGGCATAATTGTTAGGTAAATTATAACCTTAAGGAACATCAACAAATTACATTCAAAGTGTGGCAGCTGATTATATTTTTTCTAACCCTCAATGGGTAAATTATATTAGTTAGTGTGACCATTAGGGTTGCTTAACCCAATTAAGTTTACATAAGAAGATTATGAGTTTTGGGAGTCAAACAAACTTTAAAAATATTTTATTAATAACAAAATGAATTTGAGACAGATTTAAATAAAAATGCTACAATTTTTCAACTTTCAGTATTAAATAAAATCAAATCTGATAATATTAACTTAAAAGTAAAATGTTATTACATCAGAGTTAATCAGAGTTCGGTCATAAAGTTTCAACTTTGATGGTTAAGCTTTAAAAGTCATGAATGAATTTACAAACTCAAATATAAAAGTTTGTGGATTGTCGGACTCCAGTCCAATAGTGTTGTTTGGACTCGTGAGCCTTATAGTTTAGAAAATAGATTACAAATTTTTTCAAAAATAAATGTGATCAAATTAGGATAAATTATTAATAGGTCTTAATAATTGAACTTAATTCCCATCAAATCTTATTGAAAATAAGTCTTAATAAAATCGTCATTAAAAATAGGGGGGCTTTTTTGATAAATCCACTTTCTAAGAGTTTTATTCCATCCAACCCATATTCTTTTTGACTATTCTATTAGGTCTTATTTGAGATAAGAAGACCAAAATATCATTTTCATCTACTTATGTTCCATTTAGTTCACATTATTTTCTTATGTTTCAATAAGTCCTATGGGTGATATAATTACCAAAATACCCCTAATGTGAATGTTCACACCGTCAATGTGAATGTTCATATCGTCAATGTGTAGGGGCCCGGCCCATGTCGATCCTTGTGGGTGCTCGGAAAAATTCAAGTCGGGCCGGGGTGGGCTCGGGCCATTGACAATGTGAATATTCACATTGACATGTTAACATTCACATTAATAGGAGTGTAAAATTGGCCCGCGTCCCGTGGCTGCGCGAAACCCGCCCGCGGCCCATGGGCAGCCCGGGCCGGGCCCGATCCGGCCCGTTGACAATGTGAATATTCACATTGACATGTTAACATTCACATTGATAAGAGTATAAAATTGGCCCGCGGCCCATGGGCGGCCAAAAGCCCGCCCGGGGCGGGCCCAGCCTGGCCCGGCCCGTTGACAATGTGAATATTCACATTGATAGGAGTGTAAAATTAGCCCGCGCCTCGTGGCTGCCCGAAACCCGCCCACGGTCCGTGGGCGGTCCGGGGCGGGCCCGGCCCGGCCTGTTGACAATTTGAATATTCACGTTGACATGTTAACATTCACATTGATAAGAGTATAAAATTGGCCAGCGGCCCAGAGTTGGCTTGGCCCGGCCCGTTGACAATGTGAATATTCACATTGACATGTTAACATTCACATTGATAGGAGTGTAAAATTAGCCCGTGTCTCGTGGCTGCCCGAAACCCGCCCATGGCCCGTGGCGCGGCCCGGGGCGAGCCTGGCCATTTTTTTTTAATTCTTTTTAATTTTTTCTACCAAAATTTTATTATTTTCCACAAAAAAGACACTAGGCCTCGGCGCGGGCTAGGCCTTGGACCGAGCCTTGAATGGGCCTTAACCGGGCCGATGGGCCGGGCCGGGCTTCAAGTGATGGCCCAGGCCCTAGCCTAGGGTCTCGGACTAGGCTCAAGCCTGGGCCAAAACAAGCCTTTCTCGGGCCGGGTCAGGCCGGCCCACGGACCAAAAAATTAGGCCCAGGCCCAAGCCCTAGCACAAGGGTATTTAGGGTTTGGATGGGCTGATGGATCGAGCCTCGGGTCGGGCCGGTGGGCCTGGGCCTAGCCTCGAGCTTAGGTCGGGCTTGGGCAGGCCTGGCCATTTTTTTTTTAATTCTTTTTAATTTTTTCTACCAAAATTTTATTATTTTTCACAAAAAAATACATTGCGCCTCAGGCGGGCTGGGCCTCGAATCGAGCCTTGAATGGGCCTTAAGCGGGTCGATGGGCCGGGCCGGGCTTCAAAGTGATGACCTAGGCCCTAACCTAGGGTTTCGAACATGCTCGGGCCCGAACCCAAACGAGCCTGCCCCGGGCCGTGGGCGGGCTTCGGGCAGCCTACGGGCCGCGGGCCAATTCTACATTCCTATCAATGTGCATTTTAACATGTCAATGTGAATATTCACATTGTCAACGGGTCGGGCCGGGCCTACCCAGGGCCGCGGGCAAGTTTCGGGCAGCGGACAAATTTTATACTCTTATCAATGTTAATGTTAACATGTCAATGTGAATATTCACATTGTCACGGGTCGGGCCAAGCCCGCCTCGGGCAGCGGTCGGGCTTCGGGCCGCCCATGGGTTACGGGCCAATTGTACACTCTTATCAATGCGAATGTTAACATGTCAATGTGAATATTCACATTGTCAACGGGCCGGGTCGGGCCCGCCCTGGGCCGCTGGCCAATTTTATACTCTTATCAATGTGAATGTTAACATGTCAATGTGAATATTCACATTGTCAACAGGTCGGGCCGGCCCCGCCCCGGGTCGCTCACGGGCCGTGGGGGTGTTTCGGGCAGCCACGAGACGCGGGTTAATTTTACACTCCTATCAATGTGAATGTTAACATGTCAATGTGAATATTCACATTGTTAACAAGCCGGGCCGGGCCGGGCCTGTCTCGGGCGGCCCACGGGTCATGGGCGGGTTTCGGGTAGCCACGGGGCGCGGGCTAATTTTACACTCTTATCAATGTGAATGTTAACATGTCAATGTGAATATTCACATTGTCAACGGGCCGGGCCTGCCCCGGGCCGCGGGCGGGCTTTTGGCCGCCCATGGGCCGCGGGCCAATTTTATACTCTTATCAATGTGAATGTTAACATGTCAATGTGAATATTCACATTGTCAACGGGCCGAACCGGGCCCGCCCCGGGCCGCCCATGGGCCACGGGCGGGTTTCGCGCCGCCACGGGACGCGGGCCAATTTTACACTCCTATTAATGTGAATGTTAACATGTCAATGTGAATATTCACATTGTCAACGGGCCGGGCCCGCCCCGGCTCGCTGGCGGGTTTCGGGCCGCCCACGGGCCAATTTTACATTCCTACCAATGTGAATTTTAAAATATGAATGTTCACATTATAAAATTGCTAACCGTTCAAAAAATATTTATAAGGGTATCAAAATTAAATATAAGGACATAAGTGTCTAAGAAAATAGTGTAAATCAAGAAAAAGGACTTCATGGAATAAAACTATACATACATGGGACTAAATGGGTTAAAAAATTCCTTCATGAACTTCTTGGGTTAAAATACTTCTAAATGGGATTTATCAATAATTTTTCCTAAATTTTTTGTGATGATTTTTTGTATGTCACTTAAAATTGACAATTAGTGACTTTTTTCTTTGTCACGATTGTATAAATTATCGCTAAAATTTATAATTAATGACGTTTTTCTGTAATGAGTTTTTCACATTGTTGCTGAAAGTTAAAACTTGGTGACTTTTTTGTGACAATTTTTTTCCATTGTCGTTAAAACTTATAATTAGTGACATTTTTTTGACAAAATTTCAAATTGTCGTTGAAAATTAACAATTAGTGACTTTAATAGTGTTTGATGAAAAACGTTATTAATTCTCATAGGATCTATTAGACAATAAATTTATCTATTAGGATCTACACGTAAGTCCTCTATAAAATTATATATCTATCTATATCAGATTAACTTAATTTTTTCATGACTGATCTACATGTGATGATCTAAAAAATGAACAACTTGAAAAAATAAACAACTCGAATCGAAATAAAATCTATGATATGTGTCATAGACCTGAACAATGTTGTCCAATCCAATAACTGAACTAGAGACAGCCATTCCCAAGATAAAATACATCATCAAACTAATATAAGGCTTCATTTGGGAAGTGAGTTGGCTTTTTAATTTTTTGGCTTTTTTGACTATTTTTAGTCTAGGGTTAAAAAACCTGGTTTGGGAAGGGCTTTTGGTTTTTTTGTTTTTTTTAGTTTTTTTGTGAGAAAAAAAATGTAATAATTATGGATTGGATGTGATATTTTGTTTTATTGAGTTAAAAAGTCTATTTTATTTTTTGTGGCTATTTTAGCCAAAAAAATCACAAAACCTTCTTCCCAAACATAGGCTAAGAGTGCAAACTAACTAATTTTACAGTGTTCAGAAACAAAATAGTTAAGTATACATATTAGTAATGCCTAAAATAATAACAAAACTCAAAATAAGCTAAACATGGTACAAGTATAAATCCGCAAAATAATTAATATAGCTTAATGGATTAGCTCTAAAGTTGCTTATGTCCTAATAACAAAAGGAATAGCATTATTTATAATATATAAATATATGGGCGGTATAATAATATTGTGTGCGTTTTGTTAAGCTCTCAAGTTGCGTATGTCCTAAGAAAAGGACCAGCATTATTTATATAAATCTATGGGCTGTATTGTGTGCGTTTTGTGTGAATTAGTCCATTTTATTACTACAAAAATGCTGGGGGATTGACTTCTAGTAAATTTAGAAAAGTCTAATTTTTTAATTTTTTTCTTTGAAATATGAGATAAAAAAAATTATTAATATTTTTGGAATAATTATTTGACTTCTTATATTTAAAAAATGTACAAAAAATAGAGAAAAAAATATTTAATTTTTTTTATATAATTTTTTAACTTTTTAAATTTTTTAATAACCTTTAAACTATTTTATTAACTTCTTAAACTTGGTTGTCTTTAGTTGGCAACGCATATGAGACCTTATTTGGTTGTCTTTTGGCTTGTTTTAGGAAGTATGTTAAAAGTTTATTTTATTTTATTTTTATAAAAAATGTAAAAAAGTAGAGAAGAGATATGACTTAAAAAAACTAAAAAAATGCTTTTAACGGTGGAATTAGATTAAAAGTTAGTTTATTAGTTTTTTTTGACTTTTTTTAAGTCACATTATCTCTCTATTTTTTTATATATTTAAAAAAAAATGAAAAAAAGACTAAAAATTTGATTTTTAATCTATTTCCCAAGTAAGTCAGGGTGTTTTGGGAAGAGACCAAAAAAGCTAAAAACTAGCTTTTTACCAATTTTGAATTACATCACCTCTTACATTAAACAGTGAAAAAAGCAACACAAAAAAAAAAAAAAAAAAAACAAAACAAAACAAAAAAAACAAAAAATCAATTTTTTACTATCTTCCCAAAATACCATATATCTTGTAAAAGCTATCAAAAAAAAGTTGCGAGTGGTATTCTTTCAATCAACAAAAATTTGAAGTGATGCTTCACATCATTCACCATGTAATATTTGGTTTTAGAAAATTGAGTTCTTTATTTTTCTTATTTTTTTATTTTTAGTTAATTTTATTAATATTTTATGTAAATTTTTTTTTTGGATACAATTAATCTAAATACGTTTAAAGAGTATTATATTTGTAAAAATTAAAAAAAAAATTAAAATTCACGAAATTCAAAAAATAATTTTAAAAAAATATTAAAATTCAATATATACATTTTCGAATTTTGTTGTATTCAATGAATTTTTTTAAAGATTTTTGTACATTTTTTTTAAAAGTATATTAAGATTAAGTGGATCTAAAAACATTTTAAAAAAAATTGATTAAAAATTTTAAAAAATCATTAAAAATACAAAAATACAAATTGAAATTTCAAAAAAGTATTTTTCAAAACTGAAAACCAAACAGGGATACATTTTGACACTTGTTCTCTTCTCTCTTAAGGACAACACAAAAATAGTGAGTTTAGCATTTTAACCAATAAAAAAATGAGAAACTTATAATTTAGTGAAACAGTTAAAAAATAATTACACTATAGATAAAATAAATAAATAAATAAATAAATAAATAATTGTGCAACTATAACATATAATAAGAATTTGCACCAAACACATGAAAGACTTGCACCATAAAAAATTTACAGCTCATGAAAATACTAAAAAAAAATTATTGTCCCCACTTATTTGCAATTTCTCCATAAAAAATTAGTTCCAACACCACATAAATTTACTCTAAGATCATAATACAATTTCCCAACCACATATATCTCCTCAATGAGTAATATTATACAAACAACACCTTTTTGTTAAGCTCTCAGGTTGCTCATGGGTTGGTTTGGAATGTGCATTGATTTTTTAACTTTTTAATTATTTTAGTCTGTGATTAAAAAGTCTTATTAGGGATAATTTTTTTTTGATTTTTGTGAGAGAAAAAATAAAATGATTATGGTTTGAATGTGATATTTTATCTTATTAGACTAAAAAATCTATTTTATTTTTTTGTGACTAAAATAATTAAAAAGTCAAAAATCTGATATGCCAAACAAAGGCTATGTCCTTTATTAAAAATGTCACGCCCCATATTTTATTACTCAAAATCCATTACCAAATTCATTAAGTTTATTCAATTTCAGAGATGATATGCGGAAACCCTTTTACATCATTTGTAAGAATAAATGAAGATTCTCTCATCCGAAAATGCAACATGTACATAACTAAATAAATTGCCCGCAGGCTTACATCTTTAAAGTAAAAGAAAGGGTTTAACCCTTTTACATCAATGGCATTCTGCCCACAAATAAAAGGTCCCGTGGCCAATACATAAAGAAGATTCTCGATCTTGAAACCCATCTCGACGTTCACCTGAAAAAGGATTAGCAACGTGGGATGAACATAAAGTCCAGTAGGGATCTCAACATGATCCTAAACAATAGCAACTTACAGATAGCTATGATCATGAATGCTTAGTCTCAAACTGTATAAATACTGTGGCGGCAAAAAAAAAAAAAAAAAATGTATATAAGAACTTTTCTCAAAATCGTTCATTTCATTCAATAACATAAGCAATTCACTTTTCTTTCTTTTTGTTACCTTTTTCTAAGATTCATATGACTATAACAAATTTTTGAAGAAAAACAATTTTACCGAGCCCATTATGTTTTCTCTCACTTTCCAGACTTATGCCTGATTTACCTTTTCAAAACATGTTCATAAGTATTCAAAGTCTTTCACATTTTTCACAATCTCAACACGGCAGTTGCGTCCATTTCCAACACATTCATAACTATACAAGTATGCCTTTAATACACAAGGAAAACAACAAGCAATCAATAACTATCTGCTTCAACAATTGAGGCACTAGAACAATAACCATAATAACCCATGATATACCCAGATACACTGGGACAATAATGATAAATAAGTTCTGCTCTATCTGCCTTAAGCAAGGTAAGCTAAGGATACACCTTTCCATAATAAAATGCCAAGTTAAGTATACACCTTTTGATAACAAAATTCCAATTCAAGGATACACATTTTCATAACAAAATTCCAATTCAAGGATATAGTTCATCATCATCTAAACATTTCAAAATGAGACTACAACTCATTTATCAACACTTCAATCATAAACTTTTATTCATACACTTCCACTTCTTGCGATTTTATGGAACTACATCCGAAGGAACTGGCACCCAAATATATATAAGATTTCGGGACTTTCACCCTGGACACTCCGGCCAACTTAATTATCAATGGAGTCCATCCCCTATCTCTTCCAAAACAATGGAGTACATCCTCTATCTCCTCCCAAACAATAGAATACATCCCCTATCTCCTCCCAAACAAAGGTACATATACAATATATTTAAACACGCTGTTATATACAATGACCAATTAAATTACATATCCAATGTTTAAATCCAACCTTCATATTCAATGACGTAATCCAATTGATTAGTTTCAATTCACCTACTCATCATGCAGTTTCTACAACAATCATGGCTATCCTCCAGCGATAGTCCAAAACACATATTTCTAAACAGATAAATAAATATGTCAAAATAGATAAACTATCCATATTTTCATAGGTGAGAGATTTCAAATATCCAACCCCATCATTTACATTCATATCTATCCATTTCTGCATCTAATACGAAAGGAAAACAAAAATCCAATTCTCGCATGACTTTCATTCCAATAACAATGATAATATGTGAAGGTTCCAAGATTTGACCTCAAGTTCATTATTCATTCACAAAGGGTGATGATTTCATTTTCTTTCAAAAGACCACTTTTGTTTCTTTTCCAATCCACACAACTCCAACCATTTTCTAATTATTCATTCTTGTCATTTTACAAAACCAAACCAAATCCATCATCTTTATTTTACAAAACCAGTTCCTTTGGTACCAAAACCATAACTCAACTTAACTTCACGTGATTAGTCTAAAACAATACCAACACCGTAGTTACTTCTCTTTTTATTCCTTTTGATGTAAACACAATTATCCAACCCATAGTAGCAAAATATAAAGAGTACTTAACTCCCTCCCTTTTAAATCCATTATATCAATAATATCAAATTAGGGTTTTCCTCTCTTTCTTCACAAACATAGTAAATCATTTCCCAAATAACTCAACAACAAACAATTTAACAACACCAATCAAAAGTATCAAACCCTAGATCCTCTTTCATGGTTTTCAAGAAAATCCATAATGAATATGGTTTTTATGCAATAAAAACTACCACATGTCTATCCATAGATGGAGTATTGAAAAAGATCAAAGAAATCCCTTCATTTTGAAGCGAAGAGAAAACAACTCAAAAACCACCGGCGAGGAAATCACGAACCACTTGGATCAAAATGAAGCTCTTGACAAGCTCTACACTTAATCCCAAAGGAGCAAGGCAAGGAAATGCTTCCAAGAGAGTAGATCTAAAGATCTTTGAGCAAAAAATGCTTTTTGAGAAAGAGAGAGAGAGTCATACAGTTTAGAGAGAAAAAAGGGAAGAAGAAATAAAGAAAAGGGTTAAGTGGGAACCTATTTATACTACTAGGTCAAAAATAGAAATAAGCCCCAAAGTCAACCCAAAATATCAAGTCAAAATCCCCAAAAGTGGACCCCCAAAACGAACTAAAAAATCTGAAAAAGGGTCGCAGGTGTCGACCCCTACAACAGAGGTGTCGACACCAAAGAGGAAAAATCTGGGAAAACTATGTTTGACTGCACTGCAGGTGTCGTCCCTTCCCCAGGTTGTTGTCGACACCAAAATGTAGTGAGCAATTTCAGAACAAGGGTCGACCCTTCCCCGGATTGGTGTCGACCCTTGCGGCCAACCAAAAGAGAAGGTGTCGACACCACCAAACCCGGTGTCGACCCCAGAACATGATTTTCAAGTTTCCAAACAACTTTTCAACGCGAACAAGCGTGAACGAGCAATCCTAACAAGTTTAAATCAATTTTTACTCATCTAAAACCAAGATACAATAACACCAAAGGTTCCCAAAACATAATAAAGGATTCAAATACACTTCTCAAAAGTTTCAAAAAGGGTACAAGTGCTACAAAAAAAGTTGCTTATGTCCTAAGAAAAGGACCAGCATTATATATATAGCGTGTTGTCCATTTTATTACTACAAAAATCTCGGGGGATTGACTTCTGGTAAATTTGGAAAAGTCTAACTTTTAAATTTTTTTTATTAAAATATAAGATGAAAAAAATTATTAATATATTTGGAATAATTATTTGATTGTTTTTGTTAAAAAAACGTACAAAACATAGAGGAGAAAAAGAATCTTTAATTTTTTTATATAATTTTTTAACTTCTTAAATTTTTTAATTACCTTTTTACTATTTTATTAACTTCCCAAACTTGGTTGCCTTTAGTTGGCAACACATAATATGACACCTTATTTAGTTATTTTGAAATGTTGATTAAAAGTTGAATTTTTTTTATTTTTTATTTTTTTTTATAAAAACAATGGGTAAAAAATAAGAGAAATGATATGACTCAAAATAGGTTTTTAAGTTTTCAAATTTGGCCTTTGTGCTCTTTTGGTAAAAAGTTACGTTTGTAGCTTATTTGCTAAAAAAGCTAGCAAGGAGTCATTTGGCAAGTCTAAAAAAGTCACATATAAATTACAATTATATTCTTTATGTTTTTTTTATATATTTACATGGGTAAAAATATAAATTTCTACATTGGGTAGGGGTAGTTTAGTCATTTTATTGTGATGTGACCTCATAAACAAATATTAATAAAAAAAGTCAAAAGTAACTTTTTACCAACTTTCCAAGTCATTTTTCTAAAAAAGCCAAAAGTTTAGTTTAAAGCTAAAAGTCAGTTTTTAACCATCTTCCCAAAACACCCATATTTTAGGTAGGTTTGAAACTAATTTTTTAATTTTTTGACTTTTTTAAAAAAAAAAAAAAAAAAGTACAAAAAAGTAGAAAATTGATATGATCCAAAAAAGTCGATAAGCCATCTTTTAACCTAATTGCTAAAGAACACTTTAGTCGCTTTTGGCAAAGAGGTTAAAAGTTACTTTTTGACTTTTAACCTCTTTTAAATTATATCACTTTTCTATTTTTTTTAAAAAAAAATCAAAAAAATTAGGATAAATTACAAATACAACCCTTGAAGTTTGCTTAAAGTACAGACTGCTTCCTGTGGCTTCGAAAATTTCAAATACTCCTTTGTTAGAATTTTTTATTTAACAGAATTAACAAAAAAGTGAAATTCATAATCGCTCTCTAATATAATAATAAAATTACCTAAATTATTAATTGAAACATATTTCTATATCATTAAAAACTATTAATTGACTTCATGATTTATTAATAAAAGGGACAATTTATTACAAAATTAGAAACCTCAAAGATTGGAATGTAATTTTCAAAATTATAAAAAATTATTCGTATTTTAATCAAATCTCAAAAAATATATTTATAATTTATCCAAAAAATTAAAAAACGAACTTTTAACCCAGTAAAATTCCACACCATGCGTTGCTTGGCCTTTTATCTTTTAAAAGCTAACAAAAAAGTTGGGAGTGGTATTATTTCAGTCAACAAAAATTTGAAGTGATGCTCACATCATTCACCATGTAATGTTTGGTTTTAGAAAACTCAGTTCACCTTTTAGAAAATTAAATTTTTTAATTTTCATATTTTTTAATAAATATTTTAATATTTTATATAATATTATTTATTTTTTAGATATACCTAAGTTAAATACGCTTAAGAAGTATAATATTTATAAAAAAATAAAAATAAAAATAAAAAAAACTTTAAAAAATTTACCAAATACAAAATATATATATATATATATATTAAAAATATAAAAATTTAATACATTTTGTATTAACTTATGTATTT
Organism: Camellia japonica; assembly: GCA_030407325.1. Taxonomy (NCBI): domain Eukaryota; kingdom Viridiplantae; phylum Streptophyta; class Magnoliopsida; order Ericales; family Theaceae; genus Camellia; species Camellia japonica. The sequence goes on along the minus strand of JAPPVO010000059.1, from coordinate 180,754,991 downwards.
TTGTATTGTTCTAAACTTTTGGAAATGAATTTACGTGAATTTTGTATTAACTTAGGTATTTTTGTGAAATAACATACATGAGTTGTGAAAACTTATGCATTTTTGTGAAATCAAAATTTTCTCCAACGACTTACTCGTATTTATATTCACTTAAGCATTTTTATAAAATCACTTACGTGAATTATGAAAATTTACGTATTTTTGTGAAATCAAAGTTTTCTCCAATGACTTATCTTTATTTGTGTTCACTTACGCATTTTGTAAAATCACTTACGTGATTTATGAAAACTTAGGCATTTTTGTGTTGTTCTAAATTTTTGAGAATAAACTTATGTGTAGACACCCCATTTTTGACCGACCTTAAGACTCAGACGTCATCAATTAAGCGCTCGGTGATTGCGCATGTTGTGCTCGTTTCGAGGTTTCAGAGTTTTTGGCTGAGAGCCTTGCCTCTGGGCCTCTGAACTCTTTGTACTTCGGCTCAGTTTGCGGACCAAGCCTTGTTTTCCTTGCCTGAGGGAGGGAGAGGTCTTGTAGACCATCTTTCTGTGGTCGTAGGTCACTTTTCCCGTTTGGAGACTAGTTTCCGGTTTTTGGAGCCTTCAGCCGTGCGCCTTGTCTTGGGACCGCTTAACGTTCTCCGTTTGGCTTGGTTTTTGAACCACACCTTGCTTCCTCTCCCTGGAAGGACACTATGGTCCGGGAGACCACTTTTGTGGTCGTATACCACTTTTGGTGCTCAACAGCTGGTTTTCGAGGCTCCCGGCTGCGCGTTTTGCCTCCCGAACTCTCGTTTTGCATCCGTGTTGGTTTGTTTTTGGTACAAATCTTGTTTTCCTTGCTTGGAGGGTGGTACGAGGGTGGAAGACCAGTTTTTCCCCTTTGAGACCACTTTCCTTCCCGCCAGCCGATTTTCTGGTCGGGAAACTGGTTTTCTTGGTCTTTGGGCCACCTTTTCTGGTCTCACACCCCACCATTGGCTTGCTTTCAGTGTGGAGACCACCAATTGCCCCTGCTGACCACTTTGTTTCCTGGGAGACCACTTGAAGTGGTCGGCCGACCACTGCAAGTAGCAGGCCGACCATTTTAAGTGGTCGGCAGCTCTCCCCCTGTTTTGGCAGACTGTGTGGATGCCAGCTGTGCCAGCTGGAGGGCACAGACTATATTCTCCATACACGTGTATGGAGGGATTGCATCCAAGTTTTAGTTTCTCCAAAAAGCTTGAACCTTGGTTTTTCTACAAGAGAGGCTCTCCCTCTCCATTCCAGAGGTTCTGAAATTCTCCTAAGGCATAAGCATATATCCCCCTCTATATCTCTATTTTTGGTGCCTAAAGAGTGTGTTGTTCTCCACTTTTGCACCACAACTCTTAACCATACACCCCCATCATTAAACTGAGGTTCTTGGAGGACATTTTGGAGGTTAAAAAGCTGGTTCTTGGCTGAGAAATTTGCTGGTATTGCAGTGCTTCAAGGGTAACCTCTTTTCTCCCTTTTAAGCTTTGTTTTGATAACTCTCTTAGCCATATTTGCATGCTTTTCTTGGTTTAACATTGAACTACAAAAAGCTCTATTTTTCTGTCCTTAGCATGTTTGTTTAAGGCCCTTTTGGTGTTGAGGGCCTTCTACCCTCTTGCATGCCTTGTTTAGTCTTGTTTTGTGCCATGCCTTAAGGCCTTTGGGTTGATCTTTGCTTGGCCTTCTAGCCACTGAAATCCAGTGGATTTTCAGTGGTAGGCATGTGGTTTTGAGGTCTCAAATCAGAGGGGGGTGATCCCCTCTCTTCTTGTTTTGTTTGCTTGCATTTTTGGCCTATCAAAGGAGCATGCATCTTCATACTTTCAAGGCTTGGTTCAGGCACTTTTTCATGACTTTTGGGGCCTTCCTTAGCTCTCTCTATGGCTGGTTTGGCCACCTTGGGTTTTCATTCGCACGTTTCCTCTTGGTGTGAGAGTTTGAGGGGTGTAAGAAATAGATCTGGCGTTGGTAGTAGAACTGCTGATGGATGTTTGGATCAGCAGCGGGTGGTGTTCCTGTGGTGGCTGTGGAGGTGTGTTTGGTGTGCAACGGTTTTCACTCGAGCGCTCTTTTACGAGTAGGAGCTTGAGGGGTGATCTCTGGTTCAGTTTTTTGGTGAAGTTTCGATGCTTGGTTTGGGCGGAAACTTGGGTGTCGAAGTCGATTCAGATCTGTCTGGTTTTCATTCGCGCGTTCCTCTTGGTGTAAGAGTTTGAGGGGTGCAAGAAGTAGATCTGGCATTGGAAGTAGAAGTGGGTTCGGGAGGGTGGCTGTGGGCGATGATCTGCAGCGGGTGTTCTCCGGTGGTGGCTGTGGAGGTGAGGATCTGCAGTGGGGGTGTGGTTGACCGGAATAGCAGCAGCAATGGCGGCGTGGTGCTGTGGATCTTTGGGGTCTTCTTGGCCGGTATGGGTAGTGGGTTTGGTCGGTGGCTGTGCTCGGAGTTTGAATCAGATCAGAAGTTCCCGCCCATGGAGTGTGGCCTTGGGTGTTGTCAGTGGGTGCTCTCGGTGGCATGGAGTGTGGCCTTGGGTGTTGGGTGTTGTCAGTGGGTGGTCGGTGGCGTGGGTCTTGGCTAGGCTTAGGGAATGTAGCAGAATGTGGGTGTGGTTTGAGAGTGATTATTATATGTGGGTTTATTAGATGGGTGTGATTATAATGATTATTATATGTGGCTTAGGGAATGTAGCAGCATCATTTGAGAGATTAATATGATTATTATATGTGGAGATTATGTGGCTAGGCTTTGGGAGTGCAGCAGCCAGTGGGTGAAGGAAAGTGATTAATATATATGGAGTTATTAGATGGGTATCTAGTTCGGGTTGCTTTTTGGTTTGGGTGTTTTGGTGGGTTGATTATGTGGAGATTCATGTATTTTATTTTTCTAGTTAAGTTCTTCTTAACTTTTTTAAAAAAAAATCGAGAGGCTTAGGGGTTGGTTGTATGGATGTGAGTAGCAGTAGTAGGGGTATTTTTATACTTCCGAATCTCTCTCGATGCATGTCATCTTCTTGTACCTTTAATTTCATACTGTTAAATGAAATTTTTCTTTGCTGATCAAAAAAAAAGGTGGCATGTCTTTCTAGCATGTATTGGCTCCATTTCAGTAGATTTTTGGCCATCATTTGACATGTCACGACTCTGTTTTTGGCTGGTTTGGTAGCCTTTTGCATGCTCCATATGCTTGTAGTGTAAATCTTGTTCACTAGCTTTGTTTGCATAATGTTTTGGCTCATTATTCTAGCATATTTTGGCTATGCTCCAGCATGATTTTGTTCATATTTTGGGCTGTTCTAGCTCTGTTTTGAGGCTTGTTGGTCGAATGATACTTGTCATGCATGCTTGTAGTGTAATAGCCTTGACTAGCTTTGAGTTTTGAGGTCTCTTGCATGCTTTACTTGAGGTATTTGCATGCTTTGGCATCACTGAGAATGATATTTCAGAGCATGAAGGGCTGTTATACTTCCATATTTTCCACCCCTTAAGCGCTCTCGAGGGTTGTGTCTTTATACCCTATTTCTGAGCCATTACATGAGCCTCATTTTCATGCCTTTCAATCCATCATCTCAACCCATCTTTGCTACTGTTTTGGCCTGTATAGGGTCTGTTTGGGGTTGGTTTGGCCATTTGAGCATTGTCTTGGACGCCTCTAGTGTAATACACTTCACTAGCTTCGACAATTGAGCTTTTCAACATGCATTACATGGGTTGTTCGCATGATTCTAAGTCATTTTGCATGCCATTCCAGTGCTGGAGCATATGCCATTATACTCCGTGTTTCATCCTTTCAATGCCTTTGGAGAGATGTGTTTTGTGCCTTGAGCTTGGGCCAATATGCACGCATGTTTGTATAGCATTTTGAGTTTCTATCTTAGCATGCATGGCCGCTGATTTGGGCATGACTGAGGTCAATCCATTTCGGTTTAAGTCCATCGAACATTGTGTATGCCATGTGGTTCATTGCTTTGTGTATGCCACGTCCATTTGCATTGTGTATGCTAGTTGTTGTTCACATTGATTGCATGCCTGTGTTGCCTTGCATTGAGTATGCATGTATGTGCATTGAGCATGCCATTAGCCTTGTTAGGTTGTTCATGTTGCATTGCATATTGTCATGCTTGTCCCTTGCATCTTGTTCACTTGCTTGTTTCATTGCATTGTATGTTCGCATGTTCGAGCCGCATTGTGTATGCCATGCCATGTTATTTGTTGCATTGTGTTTGGAATAGGAGTTAGTCCAAACACGGGAAACGAGGGACGCTTCATACTCGAAGTGATGAAATGTGCCTCAATTCTCGGTCGCCGACACTCTTGACTATACATGATGGAGTTTTAGGCTTTATGTGTTCGTGTGTGCATTCATTTCATATTGAGTTGTGCAATTTGGCTCCTCGGCCATCATTCATCGAAACGCGTGATTGGTGGCCTGAGGGTCGAGAACCGCACCCCCTTGAGCTTATGTAATGAGAGGAAGGGTGGTTGTGCATACATGTGTTGCAAATACTTTGCCATGCCCCTTTCTTGCTCTCTGTTGCAGCAAACTGAAGTCTGGCTGCAGAAACTGGTCGGTCGACCAGATAAAGTGGCTGGCCAACCACTTTTTCTGGTTTTTAGCACAGAAAGTGGTCGGCAGGTGGTCTCCAATGCCAACAACTGGTCGGCAACCCTCCTATAGATTCCCATGATGGAGTTTTAGCCTTCTAGAGCTTTTTACAGTGTTCTGAGACCAGTTGCAAACAGAGGCAAGTAGAGGCATCGCGATGGATTTTCGCACGAGGTGACTGGGCACGCATCCTTCGTCATCCAAGGCAGAGTTGAGGCAACCTATTTCATATAGTTTACATGCTTATTCAATTGCTAACTTACTTAATTTGTTAATTAGTTAGAGTTGTGTAATAATTAGCTGTAGCTTGTTATTCATTCTGTTGTGTAATAACTAGTTTAATTAGATTAGCTTAGATTAGCTAGTTAGTTCTGTATTATTCATTCGGACCCTCCGTCGAGATGGCACAACTGTTGTAAATAAGTGTGCGTGTGTGTGATGCATGTCTTCCAACTCCCATTTCTTTCTCCCTTTTATTTACCAGCTTACGGTGGTTAGTTTTAGGGCATGTTTCAATTAGCATCCTTATGCTCGCATGTTTGCATCCATTCATCTGTCTTGCATGCACCGGGCTTGGCGCATCATGCTAACTGCATTGTATTTCAATTCCTGTTTGAATACATGTATCAAATTGCATTTCACATGACATTTTAGAATAGCCGAGCCTATCTTAGTTGCATTTTGTATGTGTTGCATTAGGCATTCTTGACATGGCTAGGATCATGTATTGATTTCTAACATAGCTTTTGTTTTGGCTCGGAGTACTCGGTAAGTGTTTATGCTTTAGCATCCTTGCATGTGTGTGAGTGACTGCCATGATAGCATGCTTGTCATGAGGCTAACTGCTTATGTGATATAATTGCCTGAATGCCTGTGGGTGAAGGTTGGATTACTTGAATTAGAACAATTCATCGATTGCAAGTTTTAATCCCACTTGAGAGTGGCAAATCACCATGTTTTCTAAGCCCACTTGAGGGTGACAAAATCCGCATTTTAGCCTACTTGCGAGTAGCAAACCGCTTTCAAAAACAAACATGAGATGTTTTGTTCCAACTTAGGCGATCTAGTCTATACTTGTATGCTGTGCGCATCACATAGTAATTCTAGGTTAATAACCGGAATAAGAGCACATGTGTTTTCAAAAATAAGATATCATGTTAGTAAAGGCCGATCTTTGATCGGGCGAGCGGGGGTGCTCATTGCATGACCTTCCCCTCTCGTACCCAAGTTCCCGAGTCGAGGTAACTTTGGTGATGACGGACACGTGGCCTTAGGCACGAGTCAGGGTTTCCTAAATTTCTCAAAAATAAAATATTTAGGTGGCGACTCTGTATCTGGCAAAGCAGTCCATGTTTGGCACTTCTTTCTAAAAATCAGTTCTTCAAAACGATTTGCCGGATTTGGACTCTTCGGTGATTTATCAATCTCGCATTGCACTTTGCAAGATCAGATTAAGAACCGTGACGTTTTGAGTCCGAACTGTAGTGAGCCCAATGAACAAAACGAGATTTTCTCGAGACGTTCGGGCGCGTCTACAGTTTCTGGCGACTCTGCTGGGGAGTTAGAGAACTTGAGTCGAACTTATGATATCTTGTTTTGACTACACTTATGTGTTTCTTTGCATTGCATGTACATTGGTGCGCCTAGGACACAGTGTTTGCCGTCTGCTATTCCTGAACGGTTTGCCGGAGGCTCGCTTTGAGAAGCGTGCCATAAGGCTGACCGGTTACGGGGTCTGCCACGATGGGAACACAAACCCCGATTTTTACCGGGGCACCCTTTTGACCATTCGACCTAGTGCATATAGGAACCCATAGTGACTATCCCAAACTAGGATAGGTTACTTACCCGATTATAGGTTGTTTGAAACCGATGTGTGCATATTGAAACCTTAGCTCCTGACAAAATAGGACAGGGAAACCTTATCCCTACATAGGGGTGTTTTGGCTCTCACTTACTTGCTATGTGCTTTTAGAGTGTGTCTCTACAGGAATGCATGTATCAGTTTGCAAGCCTGGGTATCAGGCCTGTGGGCATCAGTATCAGTATTTGAGAATCGGTTATATCCGTGGATATCAGATTCAGATTTGGGGCAGTGATTTGGGAACAATGATCAGTATTTGAGAACAGTATATTCAGCTTACAAAACGCCAACTGTGTGTTGTCATGCCAACTGTGTGTTTTCTTTATTTAAGCCGTTATGCTGTCCGTTTTTCTGGTTATTTATTTCCTTATTATGCTTTATTTATCTTTTTGCTAGGTAGTTTAGCACAATTGCTTCCGACCAAGCAGATATTTCCCAAGCACTCTAGACTAGAGGTCGCAGACTCCATCGATCTGAGGATCTGATAGACGAAACTAGTGTTCCACTCTTTAACCCCAGTTGCTAGACGGAGGTCAGTAAGGCATAGTGTATCGGTACCGCGGTTGCCAGATTAGTGGTCCTTGAGTAGTCAGGTTGAGATTTTCGAGTCTACTGTAGAGACAGTTGTACTGGCAGTTCAGTTAGATCAGGGCAGTGTGGCAGGAATGGAGGAGATGATGCGTCAACTCCAAGAAAGTATGAGAACCATGCAGCAGGACGCTGATCGTCAAGCAGAATTTGCCAAACAACAGGCCGAGGTCATGGCTCAACAGGCAGAGTTAATTGTCAGGCTACAACAGCAAACCGGAGTATCCGCTTCACACCAAGCTCCTCCCCCGCCAAGAGTGCCAATACTCGGGGAGACAGCTAATGTCCAGGAAGATACGGACATTCCAACAAAGCTGGCTCCGCCCCCAATCCTACCCCAGATATCCAAAGCACAGACCAACCTACCAAATTCACCCTTTGAGTTCGAGGTGGACCCTACAACGTTGAAAGTGAGCAAGCTTGAAAAGTTGTTCAAGAAATCTCAGGGTGTGAAGTCCATTCTAGATATTGAGGATGGGTACACCGACTCGGCCGTGACGTTGCCGGACCGATTTAAGATGCCACATATTGACCGTTTCGATGGGTCTGGAGATCCCATGGTGCACCTACGGCTGTTTTCAGATATTTTAAGGCCGATGGGACTCTCCAGATTATAGAAGATTTCCCTGTTTGGCCGGACCCTGTCGGGTGTAGCGGCTATTTGGTACGCAAAACTGGAGGACTCCGTTAAGAGGAACTGGGAGGAGATGGCTGAGGCCTTCGTAGCTCAATACCCCTACAATACACAGATCGAGATTACAACCCGTGATCTTGAGACGACTAGGCAGGAGCCGAAGGAGAGTTTCTCCGATTTTGTGACCTGCTGGAGGGCCAAGGCCTCGATGATGACCATTAGGCCGACTGACAAAGATCAAATACGGATGGTTGTACGCAACCTCCAGCCCAAGCTCATGCAGAAGATGATCGTCCTCCCTCTCCCCACTTTTGCTGATCTACATGAGATTGGGGTGCAGATCGAGGACGCTTTGAAGCAGGGTCTGATTAACAATGACAGAGAACAGCCCAGGAGGACTTTCAACCACAGTACGAATGCAGGCACAAGCAGTGCTGCAGCTGCCAGAGCTTCAGATGTGAGCATGGTCACCACCACCACCCCAAGAACCCTTACAACTACACCATTCACCGACACGTCCGGAAGTAACTCACAAACAACCAAGTACTTACCTCAAGGCCAAAGAACCTTCACTCCACTATACATGCCCCTGTCCAAAGCTCTGGGGGTTTTAATTAAGAAAGGGCACTTGAATCCCCTAGAGTCGCGGCCATTGCCAGAAACACTTCCCCCCTCCCGTAACCCAGCTAAATACTGCGCCTTTCACCAACAGCATGGTCATGACACCGGCCATTGCTTTAGATTGCGTCATGAGATTCAAGATCTCGTTGATAACAGGGTGATTGTGCCTCTGGAGAAACCCAATGTCACAACCAACCCTCTCCCACTACATAACCAAGCTCCACCTCCCAAACGCATCAACTCAATCCAAATTGGGGTCGTGTCATACGACCCTAGCATATATATCACCCATTCTCACCTACCCAAGCCAGAGGTGTTCATTCCTGACAGCACTGACTTGTGCATGTTGGACATCTCTCGAACCCAACCTGAACCAATGGTGGTGGTTATCGAAGGTAGAATAGGGATGACTTCGGAGGAAAGTGGAATTGTTGATTCAGGGTCTGAGGAATTTGGGAGCTTTGCTGAGGAGGTATACAATCCGAGTGGCTACATTACGTTAGCAGGCCAGGTTAGGCCGAATGTAGAATTGCCAGTGGGGGCAGAGATTTGTGTAATACGGGAGGATAGATTTGATCAGAGGCTAGATGACTTAACGGATCTGGAAGAGGACATTGTTAACCTTCAGTTTTTCAACGAACAAGATCCAGGAGACATGACAGTAAACTGGTTTGATTTTGATGGGTCAGCAGAGGCTATAGGGTGGCTTGATGACCAACCAGATATTGTTAAAGAATCTCAGTCAGAACAGGGCCCGTCAGGGACAAGGACATCAGCTGTGGCCGGAAGGGCCGGGAATCAAAATGCATCGCCGGAGAGCGCCGATGCCAAGAATTTCGCTCGGGATTTGGGCATTTTGAATACATGAGATGTTGAAAAGCAGGCTGCATTGAAGCATTTGGAACAGGAAGGGATCGAAGATTCTGAGAGAGCCAGAAAGGCCAAAGCCCCTGTGGAGACTGAACGCGCTGTGTGCACAAGAATAGAGCATGCTATGAGCACATGGACAGAAGGTGCTGTGAGTACAGGGATAGTTGTAACGGAGCCGAACAGGCGTCTGTCGGCTGCCGATGGCATGTGGTGGGAAGACGATGACCTATGTCTTGTCCACACCGATGAGGACTGGGGGAATAACCAGCCGGATGATACCTGGTATATTGGCGAAGTTGACCACATGACTAGGAGCGGGCGGTATTTCAAACCCCCACACCTAGATCAACCAGAGGCGTCCAGAAAGGACAAGGAGGCGGAAAAGCAGAAAGAAAAGATACTCGAAGAAGAGGCTGTGCTGAAATAGTTGAAAAAGATACAGGCAGACATCTCCATCTGGGGACTGCTTATGGCTTCACGAGTTCATAGACAAGCTGTCCTATCTGCAATGGACAAGGCCAAACTCTCAATAGAAACCACGCCTGAGCAGCTGGTAGGATTGGTTTTTCCGGGAGGGGCTTCCCCGATGTTGACCTTTTCCGACAAGGAACTGCCGCTTGAGGGTGCAAATCATAACAAACCTCTCTACATCTCTGTGGAATGTAGAGGCAAGTGGGTACCGGTGGTTCTTGTCGACACGGGATCCGCTATTAACGTGTGCCCGTCGAGGACGGCATATGCAATTGGGTTGAAGCCCGCGGACTTTGTGCCAACACCCCAGGTAATAAGGGCATATGACAATACTAGTAGAGAAGTGATGGGGATCGTAAAGATCCAGACTCAGGTTGGTCCAAGACAACACGATATTGATTTTCATGTCTTGGACATTCCCACAACCTTTAATTTACTCCTAGGGCAGCCATGGCTGTACCAAGTGAAGGCAGTCTCTTCCACCCTACACCAGATGTTGAAATACCCCCACGGGAAAGGGGTGGCTATTATTTTTGGGAATTCGTCAATCCATCCGCTGTTAGAAGTGTCTACACCGGTTTTGGAAATCGAGCATGGCACGGAGGATGTGTTCCTATCGGGATTTACCCTAGCCGAGGCCCGGGTCGTACAGAACATCTTAGCTGTTGACGAGGGGTTGTACGTTAGTGCTCAGTTAGTATACCTCATGAACAAACTCCAGCACATCCCTAGGATGGGACTAGGAAGAAGTGGCCGGAAGGGCATTGCAGTATTGGCCGAAGTGCCGCACAACCCGCATACCTTTGGCTTAGGCTATCTGCCTACCAAAGAGGACTGGGTGAAGAAAGACAAGGAGATGGTTGGGAGAGCCAGAGCAAAGCAGGCGGGGAAGCCTTAGGAGTTAATGCACCGACCCATCCAGGGTACCCTAAACGGACGCTTTGTCTGGGGGGAAGATTTTCCATTCTGTGGCTTCCCAGAGCCATGGTTGAATACAGAGAAGCGTCGCTTGCCAGGGTTTGAGATCTTCTTTGACCTGCAGTTATCCGGGGATGACGTTGCCGAGGAGCAGACAGACCCATTAGCTGAAGTTGAGCAGTATAAGGAAGTGGATTCCGAGAGCACCGAGATTGAAATGGGGGTACCACTGGCTTGTCTACTTTCAGATTCTCCGATCATACAGAAGTGCTTGGAGGATAACTTCTCGGTGTCCATGATTGGGAATGAAACAGCTGCGAGCCCATCTTCAAACATTTTGGATGCATCCATCGCACCCTCCCTCATCTGGCTATACGATGAGGGATTTTTATCAAGCAGCATCAGGTCAGGTAGTGAGCCGGAATCTGATTCCACCGAGTCTGTGAAGTCGGAATCAGGTTCCAGCTCGTCTGAGTCTGAGTCTGGTATTCCTGGGGATGACAACCCGGATGCCACAGTCCTGTCTAGGTCGTCTTTTTCTTTCTCTTTTGAACAGAGGAATCAGACGATTTGGAAGCGATTAATGAGAATGGAATGGCTGTGGCTTTTGAGTACTTTTCTATGCCTTTGATTTATTGTATTAATCAGGACTTTCAAAATTTTGATGAAAACGATGAGGAAGAAATTCCTCCGATTTTACAACGTTTAATTGATCAAGAGCAGGAGAGATTTGTTAAACCTTTGGTTGATGAAATCACTACAGTTAATGTTGGTACTGAGAAGGACCCGCGGCTGGTCCAGATCGGGTCCACGTTGTCTTCGGAGGAGCGCGAGCGCTTAGTTGCTTTATTAAAAGATTTCAAAGATGTTTTCGCGTGGTCCTACGAAGACATGCCTGGAATCAATCCTGAGATTGTACAGCACCGGATCCCTCTTGACCCAGAGGCCCGACCCGTTAAGCAGAAACTCATAAGGATCCGCCCGGACTGGGCTCTTAAGATTAAAGAAAAGGTCACCAAGCAAATTGACGCAGGGTTCCTGCTGGTATCTGAATACCCAACTTGGCTGGCCAACATAGTTTCGGTGCCAAAGAAGATGGCAGGATTCGGGTATGTGTGGATTTCAGGGATCTGAACAAAGCCAGTCCGAAGGACGACTTTCCTTTGCCGCATATCGACGAGTTAGTGACTTCACTACTGGGCATGCACTGCTCCCGTTCATGGATGGATTCTCAGGCTACAATCAGATATTGATGGCACCCGAAGACCAGGAGAAGACTGCTTTCACCACCCCATGGAGGACATATTGTTACAGGGTGATGCCATTTGGGTTAAAGAATGCTGGAGCTACATATCAACGGGCTGCGACCACGATATTGCACGACATGATCCATAAAGAAGTGGAGGTGTACGTGGACGACATGATAGTCAAGTCCAAGGAAAGAGAGGGCCACTACACCACCTTGCAAAAGTTCTTCCAAAGGATCAGAGAATTTCGGTTGCGGCTGAATCCTCAGAAGTGTACATTCGGTGTTACAGCAGGGAAGATGTTAAGGTTCTTGATTACACAAAGAGGTATCGAGGTCGACCCTTCAAAAATCAAGGCCATCTTAGAAATGCCACCACCAAGGACTGAAAAGGAGGTGCGAGGCTTTTTGGGTAAAGTGCAATTCATAAGACGGTTTATCGCAAAATTAACCTTGACTTGTGAACCACTTTTTGGTCTCTTGAAGAAAGGAACAAAGTTCCAATGGGACGGCCGATGCCAAGCTTCTTTTGAACAGATCAAGCAATACTTACAAAACCCACCCATGTTGTCACCGCCTGAGCCGGGGAAACCGTTGATTTTGTACCTTTCAGTAACTGAAACTACAATGGGCTGCATGCTTGCACAGGAGTCTGAGAACAAAGTAGAGAAAGCTATCTACTACCTGAGCAAAAAGATGTTGGATTACGAGACCCGCTACACTCCGCTGGAAAAGGCTTGCTTAGCCTTGGTATGGGCTACCAGGAAGCTGCGGCACTACCTATTAGCTCACTCTGTAATGTTGGTTTCAAGATTAGATCCCATCAAATATCTCTTCGAGAAACCGGCACTTACGGGTAAGCTAGCTCATTGGTTGCTTCTGCTTTCCGAATTAGATCTGAAGTATGTGACACGCAAGTCAGTGAAAGGGAGAGCAGTAGCAGAGTTCCTAGCCGATCACCCAGTTGAAGGGGATGAAGCAGTTGAGTACTTATTCCTAGACGATGCCATTCTGCATATCGAAGACGAAACATGGACGATGTACTTTGACGGAGCGTCAAACCAATACGGGTATGGGATAGGGGTGTTGCTAATAGCACCCGACAATTCCCGTATCCCTCTAGCATTTAAACTCCGGTTCAAAGTCTCGAACAATGAAGCAGAGTATGAAGCATGCATTGCTGGTTTAGAAGCCGCCCTAGAACTAGGGGCAAAATGGTTGGACGTCATCGGAGACTCGAACCTTGTTGTATCTCAAGCTAAAGGAGATTGGAAAGTCAAAGAAGAAAAGATGAGAATTTACCACCAGACCTTGGACTTGCTGATTCCTCGGTTTGAGAAGCTGAACTTCGCTCATCTACTAAGAGAGAACAACAGGTTCGCAGATTCACTAGCAACTCTATCTTCTATGATAGACATCCCTTTTGGAGTCCGGATGCGCTTGATCATCATTGACTAGAAGTTTGTGCCGGCCTACGAGTCGATTGCTGTCATAGAAGAGGTTCAAAATGAGAACCCCTGGTATTACGATGTCTGGAACTTCTTGGAGAAAGAAGCATATCCACCAGGGGCAAATGCCAAAGACAAGAGGGCAATCCGAAGAATGGCTGCTTAGTTCATCATCTGCGGAGGAAAACTGTATAAGAGAGGTCATCTGGGGATGCATAAGCTGTGTGTTGATGCTGAAGAATCAAAGCGCCTGATGGAGGCCATCCATGAAGGAGAGTGCGGAGCATACATGAACGGGGTGATGCTAGCCCGGAAAATCCTGAGACAGGGTTACTATGGTCGACCATGGAGGAGGATTGTATTGGTTTTGTCCAGCGATGCCACAAATGTCAGATCCATGCAAACCGCATGAACATTCCGCCGTCGAAGTTGTACAATATGACTTTGCCATGGCCATTTTCAGTCTGGGGGATTGATGTGATCAGGGCTGTCACTCCGAAGGGGTTTAATGGGCATGAGTTCATTCTGGTCGCGATAGACTATTTCACGAAGTGGGTTGAGGCCCAATCTTATGCGGTGTTGAAGGCTTCACATGTTGCGAAGTTCATCAGGAACAATATTATCTGTCGCTATGGGGTCCCGAACGAGATCATTTCAGATAATGGTTCCCACTTCAAAAAGGAAGTGATCGACTTGTTGGAAAAATACAATGTGGCTTTTCACAAATCATCTACATATCGACCACAGACTAACGGAGCAGTCGAGGCCGCTAACAAGAACATCAAACACATTTTGCAGAAGATGGTGAAAACCTACCGGGACTGGCCAGGTAAGCTGCCATTTGCTCTGTGGGGCTACCAGACTTCAATTCGAACTTCTACTGGGGCAACTCCGTATTCATTGGTTTATGGGATGGAGGCTGTTCTACCTATCGAAGTTGAGGTTCCGACTTTACGAGTACTGGTTGAGTGTCAAATAGCCGAAGCAAATTGGCAGCAGAGCAGATTCGAAGAACTCATACTCTTTGATGAAAGATGGCTGAAAGCACTGTACCATGTTCAGGGTTATCAACGAAGAATTGCCAGGGCTTTCAACAAGAAGGTTAAGCCTAGGAATTTGAAAGAAGGAGATCTTGTGCTCAAAGACAACCGAGCTCCCATCCACGACCCTAGGGGCAAGTTCAAACCTAATTGGACTGGTCTTTACATCATCAAGTCTATCTGGTTAGGTGGAGCTGTTGTTCTGATGGACCTAGATGGCCTAGAGTTCTCCCAACCGATCAACATGGACAAGTTGAAGAAATATTATCCCTGAGTGGCTCGCTAGGCCGAAAACCCGAAAGGGCAACCTAGGCAAAAGTTAGAGCACAGAAAATTTGAAATTATAAAAACTGAGCTCGCAAGGTTAAAAACCCGCAAAGGGCGGCCTTGGCAAAAGTTAGAGCGCAAAAGGAGAGTGTTAATACACGAGTGAACCCAAGCCGAACTACATAAGGCTTGATTCCCATCTTTGGGATACGGAGGCAACTTCATTCTGAAGTCCAGCCATAAACACTTCCTCGATCAACTTTGTCCATGTGATCATGTTTGGTCATTTTTGTCTATTCTGTGTTCAAGAGCTCGGTTGTGATCTCCAGTGCCGTGCTATTCAGACTAGGGGCAACTTTCCAGTTGCTGGAATCCAGGGTTGTGCATCTCAGTGACAGATCTCAGGCGTGTCCAGTTCTGATCCATATCAAAAATGGTTTTTGAAAAGTCTTAATAAAAGTTGATTTTGTTCAAATTAATCTTTTTACAACTTAGACCATTTTTGGACCAAACGGGAAATTTTCAGTACCCACAACCTTCAATTTCATTGATTTCAATACAGAGTTCTCCTGCTCTTGAATACAAAATTGAAGTTGCTTTTCATTACATTCATAAAGAAAACTTGAAAGTTCTGATTAAAGCAAATAAATCCGGGCATAGTCAGGTGTTCGTGCGCCCCCTCCCAGAGCTGGTCGAAGCCTCTGATGCCAAAGTAGGCCCCACCTGTGCCTCTTTATTGAGCCAATCTATGCACTCATCAGAGAGGATGCAACTGAAAGTCGGAGCGGGGCCCAGAAGCTCTCTAGTCCTCCATGCTGTGGCATACCGAGCCAGTTGTGCGCCTCGGACTGGAAATGCAGCAGGATACTCTATCCCCTCTGCCGGACAAGTCTGATCATGTCCAAACTGACGCCGGAATCGGAAAGGAAAGTAGAACACGTAGTGTGTCAGGCCGATCAACTGAATCCCGGTCTGCCGGGACATGCTGTAGCTCATCGCCGGTAGATTGAGCCAAGGACACCGCCAAGCAATACAGCCTGCGGACAAACTGCACATCCAATCGAACCACCATCCCTCATCAAGGGCATCGACTAGACGTCGTCGAAAGAAATAGCTGCGAGCTGAGTATGCCGGGCAGGAGTCCACCACTCTCAACTTGTTCATCAACCACACCTGGGGAGGGATGAAAAATGAGAGATTAAAGAATAGAGAGATGTACGATGAGAGAAAAGTGAGAAAAGGGTTTTGAGAGAAAAATCGAGCCTGAGGGCCGAGTGATGTGAGCAATATATATGTGAGATAGGGTGGGAAACATTATCTGCAGCAGTAGTGGACTCCCCGCGAATCTGGTCGTCTCTCGGTGATGGAAAGCGTCCAAGCCCATCAATGTCTCGGCCAGTGTCATGGCAATGCAGCTCTTGCCCTCTTTTAAGCCTTGGGTAACTTCGATCAAACGAGTGCTAAACCCTCCGGAGCCTGGGGCAAGCAAGAAATGGGACAGCAGGCATAAGCAAAGCGCATATCGCCGAAAGCCTTGCCAATGATGGTCGTCACGGTCACCGGCATCGGAAAACCGACGAATCAAACTCGGAATGTCCAGCATTCCGTCACAAATCAATGATCGAGTGTCATGCATAGTGAGCCCATACATTCGTCCTAAGGCTTGGATGTGGCCGAAGCGAAGCTGGGGCAAAATTTCTTCGTTGCGCTCGGATTCCATCAAAGCTTGGAAGTCTTCGAAGGTAGGACACATCTCTTGCCCGCCAAAGCTAAAGACATGTGTTACTGGATTCCAAAACCTTGCCGCAGCATGGAGAAATGAAAAGTGCAGCGGGGTACGACTCAGCGTGAATAGTGCATTTATGCCGAAGCCCCATAAGTTCAACTTTTTCGAGCCGTCTAAGGTAACAATCCAAGTTGTGAGATTTTGGACGAGAAATGCCTCCATTCCACGAAGCTGGAACCTTTATGGAGGATAAGGCACTATTAGGAGGACAAGTGTCAAAAATCTGGAGGTCACCAGGCCAACTGGTCGGTCGACCACTTTTTCTGGTCGGCCAGCCAATTTTTCTGGTCGGCCGGCCATATAACTGGTTTGCAGAACAAAAACTAGTTGGCCAGCCACTTTTTGTGGTCGGCCATGGAGAAAAACTGGTTTTCAGCCTTTTCCTAGCCTCTAGAAGAGAGCTCCTAGCCTTTCCATGTGTTGGGAGTGCTAAAGGTCCGAGTTTACCTCTGTTTCGAATGTGTTCCGTCGCTCCGCTTGTACAAAATACGTTTGCTTCTCGAGTTGTTGCTATTTGTTTATCGAGTTGTCACTCTTTATTTATTGAGTTGTTAAGTTTTGCTTATCGTGTTGTTGAGTTTGCTTATCGAGTTGTTGCTCTCCGTTTATCATGTTGTCAGGCTTTGCTTATCGAGTTGTAAACTTGCTAAGGTTTTGTTGTTTCTTAGTAAGTTAAGTTGTTCAGTTCGCTATGTTGGCTCATTGCCTGACTTGGCAATACGCAATGTTCAATTTCCATTCAATCTCATTTTTGTGCAAAATGATGCGATGCGATGCTAAGAATACAAAATACAACACTTTTTGAACAAAAAGCTGTTTCATTCCATCATAGCTTCTTTTTACAACATTTTACAACAGGGTACAAGTTTTAAAGAAAATAAAATTGCCTAACGCTGTACAATGTGCTACAACTACATGCAAAAAGGAAAATAAAGCAGGAACATCTGCATCAGTGCTGCCGGGCTCAAGATCGGGAGGCTCTCTTCATCCTCTTCGGCTGAGTAGCCTCTGCGCCACCCCCACCAGCACCACCATCCGAATCGGAGCTGCCGTCCTCGGAATCCTCCTTGGCATCACCTCTGCTCTCAGAACCGGAACCAGAGTCATACTCTCTGCCTGCGGATGTCTCTGACTGAGGATGTGCATACTCCTCCTCCTCGCTGGACTCCTCGTCATCTCTGATAGGCGCTCTACGTTTGCCTCGGCTGCGAGTCGAGTCCCCTCTCCTAGCTCCTCGAGAAGGCCTGGATGGCCCAGTCCGCAGAGGCGGGACCTGAAAAGGACAGTATGAATGCGTCAACCAGTATGTATATCAGATGCAGATGCAAGAATGCTGCATAGAGTGTGTGCATGCAGATGCAGTATGTGAATATGGTGTGTCAGATGTGCTCTACACATGCAATCAATCAATGTAGTGAAATGTTCAATTTCAGTATGTCATCGGAAGTATGATAAATGCAAGGAAATTGAAAAGTACCCGAATGCTGAAGGCACAAAGCATCGTCTCCCTCCGCAGAACCATGCCCTCGAGTGAGGCCACCACTCCAAGTAACCCCTCAGTATACTCCCTGGGAGGCTGCACACACAAGTTCAAGTCATCAGTGAATAAATGAATGTCTAAATATCTGAATGATAAATGAAAACTGTGGAGCATACCGGTGGTGAGTCAGGGTCACAGACGTATCGGTGATCCGGCCGCGGAGGCTCTAGCGGGATCTAGTATGGTGTCCCATACTCCCAACCTGTCAGCTCGGTCGGAAGATTTGGCCACCCAGCATACTGGTAAGTCGGGGGGATCTCTCTAGCCCCACCGCTCGATGTGCCGGCTCTGCTGGTCGAAGGAATGTCTCTAGCTCGAGCGCGACTCGATGACGGAACGTCAACAGCTCTCCTCGTAGGGGTACGGACACCTGTCAATGGAGGCATCAAGTACGTATGGAGATAGGTCGCATACTCCCCCTCCTCCAGCAACAGAACTGCATCAGTACCCAACTTAAGGACCTCGAACTCTTGGGGAGTGAGTCTCTCAGTGGACCGCATGTCCTCTGGAGGTGTTGAGGGGATATCCTGAACAGGGTTGCCCATCGTCTGAAACAAGAAGCGATCCCCCAGAAACCAGGCCCTCCCAGCTGGCCCCTCAAATAAAACCTTGTATCGAGAAGTGGCTCACGCCCCAGAGAACCAGAACCGGAACCGGAACCGGGCATCTCTTAACAAGGGTGCCCATGGCTGCCAAGTAATCTGCGGATGACAAGTGCATAAACGGATTAGATGTCATAATATGCGAGATAAATCAAAGCTGAAAGCATGAAGAACTGAGAGTTCTTGATTACCTCTGTCGCCCGTACAGTGTTGAAGAACTGCCGGAGGTATAGCAGAGTCTCCCAGGGCCTCGGCTGGCAGCGACCCTCAAATCTGCGAGAGTAGGGGATCTCAAGAGGCACCTCAACCTCCAGCTCAGGGGCCAACGTCGGGAAGTAGGCATAAATCCATAGCTGTGAAAGACAAGACAGTAGCTGTCAGTATACAGAATGTATAAGGGAGTACAGAATGCTGAGTGCAGAATGTAGGATACAGAATGTAATGTGTGCCGTATGCAGTGTACAGGTAATGGAAAGCAGAAATGTAAATCAAAGAGGGTAGAACATACCTCCCAGGCTCGCCAGTAGCCACCTACTATATTCCCCCGCCCGCGGGAGGTCGTGCTCATGTAGCAATAAAGGGTAGCGAGACCTGCGCCACCCCAATCATACTGACCGACCTATGATAGGTCTACCAAAGCACTGAGCAGATAAAGTCCAACTGTGTTCCCCCTATCAGAGAATAGAGTGGTCCCAAGGAGTAACATCAAGAATCCCCGAGCATACTGCTGTATGGCCTCGATGGTCTCGGGTGAAGTCCTCCTGAACCGCTCAGAAAACCAGGTGTACCTGACCCTACCTGATGATCTATCTATCGGCGGGCGGGCTCCCAGCAGATAAATCCAAGCGGCCTCCCACTCACCCATATCTGCATCATAGGGGATAGGTCGGCCGGCCACGTCAAGGCCCGTCAGTATGGAGAAGTCATATAGGGTCATCGTCATGTCCCCAGTAGCTAAAAAATGGAATGAGTTGGTGGTGTCCCACCATCTCTCCACAAGTGCCCCCATAAGGGTCCTACTCGCCGGATGACGTGATAAGCCCACGCAAAAAGGTCTGAATCCTGCCTCATCCACAATATGGCGAACAGTATCTAGGAGCTCCATATACCACTCCCTGGCAATGATCAATCCATAACCCCGTGTGGAACGGGAAGATACCTGCGTCCAGAACGAACAAATGTATTCAGTTTCAAAATGAAAAGTATAAGTTACGTGCAAATTAAATCAAATATTGTGTTGTGAACCATGTGTTCAATATGAGCTGCGAGCAAAATTAAACCAAATACCGTGTTATGAACTGTGCGTTCAGTATGAGCTGCGTGCAAATGAAGTGAATGAGCTGTGTGTTCACAAATGAAAGTGTATGAGCTGCGTGTTCAAAATTGAAATGTG
Source organism: Camellia japonica (assembly GCA_030407325.1). Lineage (NCBI taxonomy): Eukaryota > Viridiplantae > Streptophyta > Magnoliopsida > Ericales > Theaceae > Camellia > Camellia japonica. The sequence goes on along the minus strand of JAPPVO010000059.1, from coordinate 180,735,083 downwards.
TGAGCTGCGTGCAAATGAAGTGAATGAGCTGTGTGTTCACAAATGAAAGTGTATGAGCTGCGTGTTCAGAATTGAAATGTGTGAGCTGCGTGTTCAAAGTGAAGTAAAAGAGCTGTGTGCCCAAAGAAAAAGAGCTGCGCGCCCAAAGAATGAGCTGTGTGCCCGAAAAGTGAGCTGTGTGCCCCAAGAATGAGCTGTGTGCCCGAGAATGAGCTGTGTGCTCGAAAAGTGAGCTGTGTGCCCAAGAATGAGCTGTGTGCTCGAAAATGTGTTGTGTGCCCGAAATAAACTGTGTGGTCAGGACGAACCGTGTGTTCAGAGTGAGCTGTGTGCCAAATTAACAGAATATTGTGTTGTGAGCTGTGTGCCAAGTCAGCATCATATCCTAAATAAGTTGCGTGCCAAATCAGTATTGTGCTATGTGCGAGCCGTATGCCAGGATAAGCAGAAGTATTGTGCATATGAATGTGTTCAAAACGAGCAGATAAAATACATAGCGAAAACATGAAATGCGCAGGAAATACAGAATGCATTGCAAAGAATGTAAAAGTGAAGTACGTACCTCTCACGCCTAGTGAGATAGGTGAGACTTTGGCTTCCGTAGCAGTAGGTCCACGGGTGCTCGCCACGCAAATCGGTAAAGTGATAAAAGGTGTTAGGAAGAAGAATGTGCTCCTCCGAGTGGTATGCTGTAGGATCAAACGGTCGTATCCTTGGAGGCAATGGCATAATGTTTGGCTCGTCCTCGGTATGTGGAGAACCTCCGTCATGATGAAAGTGATCCGCCATCCGAAGAAATCTGCAAAAATGAGCAAAAATGAGCAAAATGAGCCAAAATCGCAAAAAGTCAACAAAAGTCAACGCCCGAGAAAAGGTGCCAAACTCCGAGACAAACATACCTCAAGTGGTGAAAATGGAAAAAGAAGCTCCGAAATCGAATTTTAATCGGTTCAAAACGAAGAGAATCGAAAGTTTTTACGAAATAACTTCGCGTGGGGCGTTGGAAAACGCGTATAAAGTGCAGATCTGAGAGGAGAAAATGGTCTAGGAAGGAAGAGGGATGTATTTCGGCCTTAGAGTTGTGAGCAAAAGTGATTTGGATGTGTGAACTTAAAGATCCGGCCTTAAAAGGACAAAACTACCCCTGTTTTCATGAACTGGTCGGCCGACCAGTTTTTCTAGCTGGCCGACCACTTTGGTGGTCAACAACTGGTCGGCCATGGTTCTAGGTGGTCGGTCACCCTCCCAGATAATCCTCAGGATCTATTGTTCTCCCTGTGTGTTTTGGTGATGATTGGAGTCCTCGGCCCTCGAGAAAGTACAAGGAAAGTACACTTTTCGGCTCAGAAATGTCCCCGCGGGAACTCCAAATTCAAGTCTTCGATGCGTGGCTCATCGTTACTCGTCATGGGCAAGGTGTATCCTTTTGGAATACGGTGTAACCCCTCCAAGAGGTAAATCGGAGGTCACGGTTGAATTACTCTCTTTAAGGCATGAACTTCTTTACTCGTCATTTTGTTCCAAACAAGCTATTGAAGTTGCACTTTTCTTGCATTGTTATGCACACCTTGTTTGCGTTGTAGCGTACGTTTCCTGCATTGTTATGCACTTTCTTTACTTGCGTAATCTCTACTTGCGTTGTTACGCATGTCACTCGCATTGTTATGCGCGTCTGCCTTGCGTTGTTACGCACGTTACTTGCATTGACATGCACCCCTCCACTTGCGTTGTCACGCGCTTTTCACTTGCCTTGCCGTGCATGTATCTAACGATATTGTACCTGTTGAGTTTCATCCTTTTGCAGGCACGATATTGTATGTATGGTTCATTTGAAGCTGGTGTGAGCAGACGAGCTGGACGGTATTGTATTCTCCGCGTGAGACGTAGCGAGAATTGTTTAATTCTCTCACGTTCTTTCTGCATGAAATGTAGTTTGATTTGTATCCGTTCGCTTAAAACTGTCGCATTTATTATGTATAATTGCTTCGTTACAGCTTTCTTTGCATAATCGTAAGTTATGTTCGGCCTCGTGCATGTCTTTTGCATTTTGCCCCTGCCTGCGGGCCATCTCTTTGATATCTTGCCTGCTTGTCTAAGTCTTCGGCCTTGTCAAAAATGGGTCGTCTCTGGGCTTTGACATTCACTCCCGTCACTTATGACTTCCGAGTTCTATCAAAGAGGGGCAACTATAGACACCTCATTTTTGACTGACCTTAAGACTCAGACGTCATCGATTGAGCGCTCGGTGATTGCGCATGCTGTGCTCGTTTCGAGGTTTCGGAGTTTTTGGCTGAGAGCCTTGCCTCCGGGCCTCTGAACTCTTTGTACTTCAGCTCGGTTTGCGGACCAAGCCTTGTTTTCCTTGCCTGAGGGAGGGAGAGGTCTTGTAGACCATCTTTCTGTGGTCGTAGGCCACTTTTCCCGTTTGGAGACTAGTTTCTGGTTTTTGGAGCCTTCGGCCGTGCGCCTTGTCTTGGGACCGTTTAACGTTCTCTATTTGGCTTGGTTTTTGAACCACACCTTGCTTCCTCTCCCTGGAAGGACACTGTGGTCCGGGAGACCACTTTTGTGGTCGTATACCACTTTTGGTGCTCAATAGCTAGTTTTCGAGGCTCCCGGCTGCGCGCTTTGCCTCCCGAACTCTCGTTTTGCATCCGTGTTGGTTTGTTTTTGGTACAAATCTTGTTTTCCTTGCTTGGAGGGTGGTACGAGGGTGGGAGACCAGTTTTTCCCCTTTGAGACCACTTTCCTTCCCGCTAGCCGGTTTTCTGGTCGGGAAACTGGTTTTCTTGGTTTTTGGGCCACCTTTTTTGGTCTCACACCCCACCATTGGCTTGCTTTCAGTGTGGAGATCACCAATTCCCCCTACCGACCACTTTGTTTCCTGGGAGACCACTTGAAGTGGTCGGCCGACCACTGCAAGTAGCAAGCCGACCACTTTAAGTGGTCGGCAGCTCTCCCCCTGTTTTGGCAGACTGTGTGGATGCTAGCTGTGCCAGCTGGAGGGCACAGACTGTATCCTCCATACACTTGCATCCAAGTTTTAGCTTCTCCAAGAAGCTTGAACCTTGGTTTTTCTATAAGAGAGGCTCTCCCTCTCCATTCCAGAGGTTCTGAAATTCTCCTAAGGCATAAGCATATATCCCCCTCTATATCTCTATTTTTGGTGCCTAAAGAGTGTGTTGTTCTCCACTTTTGCACCACAACTCTTAACCATACACCCCCATCATTAAACTGAGGTTCTTGGAGGACATTTTGGAGGTTAAAAAGCTGGTTCTTGGCTGAGAAATTTGCTGGTATTGCAGTGCTTCAAGGGTAACCTCTTTTCTCTCTTTTAAGCTCTTTTTTTATCACTCTCTTAGCCATATTTGCATGCTTTTCTTGGTTTAACATTGAACTACAAAAAGCTCTATTTTTCAGTCCTTAGCATGTTTGTTTAAGGCCCTTTTGGTGTTGAGGGCCTTCTAACCTCTTGCATGCCTTGTTTAGTCTTGTTTTGTGCCATGCCTTAAGGCCTTTGGGTTGATCTTTGCTTGGCCTTCTAGCCACTGAAATCCAGTGGATTTTCAGTGGTAGGCATGTGGTTTTGAGGTCTCAAATCAAAGGGGGGTGATCCCCTCTCTTCTTGTTTTGTTTGCTTGCATTTTTGGCCTATCAAAGGAGCATGCATCTTCATACTTTCAAGGCTTGGTTCAGGCACTTTTTCATGACTTTTGGGGCCTGCCTTAGCCCTGTCTATGGCTGGTTTGGCCACCTTGGGTTTGCTTCTTGTATGTGTAGTGTATTTCCATTTGTGGCTCATCAAGGTGGCATGTCTTTCTAGCATGTATTGGCTCCATTTCAGTAGATTTTTGGCCATCATTTGACATGTCATGACTCTGTTTTTGGCTGGTTTGGTAGCCTCTTGCATGCTCCATATGCTTGTAGTGTAAATCTTGTTCACTAGCTTTGTTTGCATAATGTTTTGGCTCATTATTCTAGCATATTTTGGCTATGCTCCAGCATGATTTTGTTCATATTTTGGGCTGTTCTAGCTCTGTTTTGAGGCTTGTTGGTCGAATGATACTTGTCATGCATGCTTGTAGTGTAATAGCCTTGACTAGCTTTGAGTTTTGAGGTCTCTTGCATGCTTTACTTGAGGTATTTGCATGCTTTGGCATCACTGAGAATGATATTTCAGAGCATGTAGGGCTGTTATACTTCCATATTTTCCACCCCATAAGCGCTCTCGAGGGTTGTGTCTTTATACCCTATTTCTGAGCCACTACATGAGCCTCATTTTCGTGCCTTTCAAGCCATCATCTCAACCCATCTTTGCTATTGTTTTGGCCTGCATAGGGTCTGTTTGGGTTTGGTTTGGCCATTTGAGCATTGTCTTGGACGCCTCTAGTGTAATACACTTCACTAACTTCGACAATTGAGCTTTTCAACATGCATTACATGGGTTGTTTGCATGATTCTAAGTCATTTTGCATGCCATTCCAGTGCTGGAGCATATGCCATTATACTCCGTGTTTCATCCTTTCAATGCCTTTGGAGAGTTGTGTTTTGTGCCTTGAGCTTGGGCCAATATGCACGCATGTTTGTATAGCATTTTGAGTTTCTATCTTAGCATGCATGGCCGCTGATTTGGGCATGACTGAGGTCAGTCCATTTCGGTTTAAGTCCATCGAGCATTGTGTACGCTATGTGGTTCATTGTGTTGTGTATGCCACGTCCATTTGCATTGTGTATGCTAGTTGTTGTTCACATTGATTACATGCCTGTGTTGCCTTGCATTGAGCATGCCATTAGCCTTGTTAGGTTGTTCATGTTGCATTGCATATTGTCATGCTTGTCCCTTGTATCTTGTTCACTTGCTTGTTTCATTGCATTGTATGTTCGCATGTTCGAGCCGTATTGTGTATGCCATGCCATGCTATTTGTTGCATTGTGTTTGGAATAGGAGTTAGTCCAAACACGGGAAACGAGGGACGCTTCATACTCGAAGTGATGAAACGTGCCTCAATTCTCGGTCCCCGACACTCTTGACTATACATGATGGAGTTTTAGGCTGTATGTGGTCGTGTGTGCATTCATTTCATATTGAGTTGTGCAATTTGGCTCTTCGGCCATCATGCCTCGAAACGCATGATTGGTGGCCCGAGGGTCGAGAACCGCACCCCCTTGAGCTTATGTAATGAGAGAGAGGGTGGTTGTGCATACATGTGTTGCAAATACTTTGCCATGCCCCTTTCTTGCTCTCTGTTGCAGCAAACTAAAGTCTGGCAACAGAAACTGGTCGGCCGACCAAATAAAGTGGCTGGCCGACCACTTTTTCTGGTTTTTAGCACAGAAAGTGGTCGGCAGGTGGTCTCCAATGCCAACAACTGGTCGGCAGCTCTCCTACAGATTCCCATGATGGAGTTTCAGCCTTCTGGAGCTTTTTGCAGTGTTCTGAGACCAGTTGCAAACAGAGGCAAATCGGGGCATCGCGATGGATTTTCGCACGAGGTGACCGGGCACGCATCCTTTGTCATCCAAGGCAGAGTTGAGGCAGCCTATTTCATATAGTTTACATGCTTATTCAATTGCTAACTTAGTTAATTTGTTAATTAGTTAGAGTTGTGTAATAATTAGCTGTAGCTTGTTATTCATTCTGTTGTGTAATAACTGGTTTAATTAGATTAGCTTAGATTAGCTAGTTGGTTCTGTATTATTCATTCGAACCCTCCGTCGAGAGGGCACAACTGTTGTAAATAAGTGTGCGTGTGTATGATGCATGTCTTCCAACCCCCATTTCTTTCTCCCTTTTATTTACCAGCTTACGATGGTTAGTTTTAGGGCATGTTTCAATTAGCATCCTTATTGCATCCATTCATCTGTCTTGCATGCACCGGCTCAGCGCATCATGCTAACTGCATTGTATTTCAATTCCTGTTTGAATACATGTATCAAATTGCATTTCACATGACATTTTAGAATAGCCGAGCCTATCTTAGTTGCATTTTGTATGTGTTGCATTAGGCATTCTTGACATGGCTAGGATCATGCATTGATTTCTAACATAGCTTTTGTTTTGACTCGGAGTACTCGGTAAGTGTTTATGCTTTAGCATCCTTGTATGTGTGTGAGTGACTGCCATGATAGCATGCTTGCCATGAGGCTAACTGCTTATGTGATATAACTGCCTGAATGCCTGAGGGTGAAGGTTGGATTACTTGAATTGGAACAATTCATCGATTGCAAGTTTTAAGCCCACTTGAGAGTGGTAAATCACCATGTTTTCTAAGCCTACTTGAGGGTGGCACAATCCACATTTTAGCCTACTTGCGAGTAGCAAACTGCTTTCAAAAACAAACATGAGATGTTTTGTTCCAACTTCGGCGATCTAGTCTATACTTGTATGCTGTGCGCATCACATAGTAATTCTAGGTTAATAACCGGAATAAGAGCATATTTGTTTTCAAAAACAAGATATCATGTTAGTAAAGGCCGATCTTTGATCGGGCGAGCGGGGGTGCTCATTGCATGACCTTCCCCTCTCGTACCCAAGTTCCCGAGCCGAGGCAACTTTGGTGATGACGGACACGTGGCCTTAGGCACGAGTCAGGGTTTCCTAAATTTCCCAAAAATAAAATATTTAGGTGGCGACTCTATATCTGGCAAAGCAGTCCATGTTTGGCACTTCTTTCTAAAAATCAGTTCTTCAAAACGATTTGCCGGATTTAGACTCTTTGGTGATTTATCAATCTCGCATTGCACTTTGCAAGATCATATTAAGAACTGTGACGTTTTGAGTCCAAACTGTAGTGAGCCCAATGAACAAAACGAGATTTTCCCAGGACGTTCGGGCGCGTCTACATTATGCAAATTTTGTGTTAACATACACATTTTTGTAAAATCACTTATGTGAGTTGTGAAACTTACGCATTTTTGTGAAATCAAAGTTTTTCCAATGACTTATGTAACGCATCGAAAATAATTACAATAACCCATTCACAATATCAATAAATAACAACAACGATAAAGTAATTATCTTCCATCAAATCCATTTGAATTTACAAAAAGGAAAACATATGCAGGATACATTCATATTGTCTGGCCCTGAATCAATAGCATATATTGTGAACTAAAGAAAAGAGTGGGAATTAAACAAATAAGAAATGCCCTAAAGGTTGACAACTTTCCAAGATAGTTCTTGATTACAACAAAAGTGAACTTTAAGTCTAATACATTTAAAGCCCTTGGCTACACAAAATGAACACAACAAAAAGAAGCTATTGCTCTAGGTCCTCCCAAGCTACTGCCTTGGTAGAGACATATCATCAACACCTGAAAATGTTTTTCTCACATAGAGTGAGCCAAAGCCCAATAGAAATAATTTAACACAGTATATGAATCTTAACAAAGTTAAAAGGTGAATGCATTTGCAATGCTTGTGCTGAAACATTTTTGTATTTCTTTCCAAAATTATACAATGTCAAATTAATATCATGGTTCATAAATCTTTTCCTTTACAATTGAAAATAGGGCAGTGAATTACACTTTGGGGATTTCAAAACAATACAACCTTTCTCGGAAATTTTGTTTGACGAAAACCGTAAATCGAGACCTATGTAAACGTAGGCAATAAAAACACTGCTATTGCCATTTTACAAAAATTTTGTTTGCGGGATCGGCACCCATGTATATGCGCGGTTTTCAAGAATTTCACTCTGAATACTCAGGCCAACTTAGTTCAACATTACAATTCATGTTTCCCAGATTCACCATTTTCCTTAAAATGATAAACATTTTCAATGTATAAGTGCGAAATAATGCTCAATGCAAATGAATAAAAAAACAGTTTCAATTCTCCTAATTCACATTCAATTTCTACAACAATCATAGCTATCCTTCATCGATAGCGCAAAACAGATATTTCTAAACAGATAATTTATATTCCACAAAAATAAACATTCCAAATCTCAAGAAATGAGTGATAATACATATCCAACTCTACTATTCTCATTAATACCAATCCAATCTCATAATTTCAACATCAATTTCTTTATTTATACAAACTCAACATTTGAGGCATTAAGAGAAAAATTCTTACTCTTTTCAAAATCAACCAAAGTATCCAAAATCAACCATTTTCACCCAACTGAACATTATTCCCAATATCTAAATCATTTCCATGAGACTATTCGAAAAATCCCTCTTTTGATTTTTCTATCCAAAATCCTAGATTTGTTCCAAATCTTCCAAATTTGCAATATAGTTTAGAAACAACAAATAACTAATTTAAAACTCAAAAAATGTGTGGAAAGTATCCCTACCTCAAACTAGAACACGAGAGAGAGAGAGAGAGAGAGAGAGAGAGAAACCCAAAGACGCCCAAAAACCAACTTTGCTCCGTTATAACGAAGCTCTCGCCGAGCTCTATCTTTTTAACAAAGACTTACGGATGAAAAGATCGATGGATCTAGGTGTATTTGAGGGAAATAGGTGAGTTTTAGAGAGAGAGTGAGAGAAAATAGGGTTTTGAAATGTTTAGAGCAAGAGAGAGAGAGAGAGAGAGAGGAGAAAAAGTGATGTAAAATGGCATGTTTATGAACTGATATACGCACAGTTCGCTCAAGCACAAGATTTGTCACTCGAGCGACCAGACATAATAAGTTGTTCCACTCGAGCGCAAGAAGTTTCGCTTGAGCACAGAATACACACTCTCAGTAGTTTTGTAGACAGAGGTCGTCGTTCGCGTGGAAAAAGCTTCATTCAAGTGAAGAATACAAACTCTCAGTAGTTTTACAAACCTGCAAAAGTACTCAAAGACCGCTCGAATGCAAGAAGCTTCGCTCGAGCGAAGGGACAAAAATCTGGACAACAAAAGTTTGAAAAACAAGCTACTAACCTATTCCAAACACAACCAACACAACCCAAAGGCCAAACTCAAAAAGGTATAAGTGGAAACAAGACATGAATAACAGTAAAAGATGACGAAACTCGGATTTAATACATACAATGGGTCAGGTCTGAACCAAAAACACTATAACCTCCCCCCCTTGAGGAATTTTGTCCCCGAAATTTAAGCCAAACATTAAACCCAACTTTAAACCAATTACAACCATGATATTAACCTAAATTTATGGCATGCATTGCATTGTTTTGAGATAGTCTAGCATTGCATGAAGTGATATATAATCTGGCATTGCATTGTTTTGAGATAGAAAACTAGGAAATGTTGAAAAAATGGCATGCATGTGCATTCACATTATGATTTTGCTAAGATTCATATACTATGTTAGAGTATCTCCACTGGGCTTTGGCCCACCCTATATGAAAAACAACTTTCAGGTGCTGATGATACGCCTCCGCCAAGGACATAGCTTGGGAGGACTCGGACCTTAAGGCTTCTTTTTGGTTTTGATTTGATGTAATTATTTTGTTTAAGCATCGGGCTTTATTTCTATTGAGTTTAAACTCATTTTGTTGTAACCAAGCACAGTCTTGGAAAGTTGTAGCCATTGGGGCATTTACTTATTTGATTTTATTTCCCTTTTTACTCTTGTATCCATGTCATATACTATAGATTCAGAATCTAGGATTTGTGAATATATATCGCATATGTCATCTTTTGTAATCATCAATGATAAAATGAATAGAAGATATGAAATTGTTGATCAAATGTGGCACTGTTATGTAATGGGTTAATATTAATTATAATGGGGCATTACAAATTGTGATAAAAAAAAATCGTGGGCCAAAGTGCAATGTGAAACAGAAAGAACACAAATGAGTACAAGTCCGACAAATCTTTAAAAAATCCATTTATCATCAAAAATGCTGAAAATTGACTACATTGCCAAATTTCAGAGTTGCCACCTAAATACTTTTGGGAAATTTAGGAAACCCGTGACTCGTGCCAAAGGCCACTTGTTCATCCTAACCAAAGTGTCTCGATTCAAGAACTTAGGTATGAGAGGGGAAGGTGATGAATTGAGCACCCTACTCACCCGATCAAAGATCGGCCTCTACTAATCATGATGTGATTCTTATGTACAGTATACGCTTTCGTTCCAATTATTATGCTAACCTTACTATGTGATACACACAAGTATACACTACAAGAATTTTCACTTTTGGCGACAAAATTTTTAGTCGCCAAAAGTTAATTTTTAGTCGCCGAATCGTTTTACCGACTAAATTATTTGGTCGCAAAAGTAGTCGCCAAAAAATTGTCGGTAAAGGTAATTAGCGACTAAAATTATTTTAGTCGCCAAATGTATACAATTCCCAACTAAAATTTTAGTCGCCAAAAGGTTGGACATTAAATTAAATTAGACCCTTTTCGGCGACCAAACTTTTAGTCGCCTAAAGTCCCATATTTTTAGCTACTAAAATTTTAGTCGGTAAAGAGTTCTTCTTTTGGCTACTAAAAATTTAGTCGCCGAAAGTCCCACATCTTTGGCTACTAAATTTTTAGTCGGCAAAGAGTTCCTCTTTTGGCTACTAAAATTTTGGTCGCCTAAAGTTCTACATTGTTTGCTACTAAAATTTTAGTCGGCAAAAATGTTTTTATCCTTTAGTTTTTTGTTTTTAGCTACGAAATATTTTATTCGCCAAATGTTTGATTTTCTTTTGGCTACTAAACGTTTAGTCACCAAATGACTATTTTTTTTTTGGCTACAAAACTTTTAGTCGCCAAATGTCTTTTTTCAATTTCTTTTTAGCTACTAATTGTTTAGTCGCTAAAAACATGATATTATGTTTTATCACAAAATTATAATTTCTCCACAACCTGTCTATATTTAATGCAATCTGTAATACGTATATAAACAAAATGATACATATTGTCAATCATTCCGCAATCTACATCCATATACCAAAAATAAATAACTTTAAATGTCAAAGTCCATACAAATCAATTATTGTCCAAACTAAAATAATAATTCCATACAAAATATATCATACAAAAATCAAAGCCCTCCGCATACAAAAATACATTTACTACCAAGCGAAATTACCATTTGGCATGATTTAAATTACCATCGTAATTTGTACCACGACAAAAGGTGATATATGTATTACGACAAAAGTTTTCTATAGACCATGACAAAACATCCTATATGTATGCCGACAAATGGTGTATATGTACCACGATAGAAGGTGATCTATGTACCACGACAGTCATTATCTGTTGATTGCCAAAAGTTTTCTGTATCAGTAATAATGAACTACACAAAAGCTAAGGACGACAAAAGTATTATATTAGTTCTACACAAAAGTGAAAATTCTTCTCCATACACCAATATGGATTATCCACAAGTCCACGCAATAAAGCCATCTACAAAGAAAAACAAAAAATGAAACATTAGAATTGGTTACAAAATATCAATTCAGTCAGCCATATGGAACATGTTCTAACATGCATTTAAGGTAGAACAATCGAGAATTGTCTTCTTGGAAATAAAAGAAAGTATATATATATGTATGCATCATGCAATATTTATTCCAACCAACTGCACAAACAATGTAGTATGTAATTTCTTCATCCTATAAATATATAAAGGCAATTATTAGAATATGTAGATGTTATTTTCATAAAGTTATCGCTTTTTAAACTAAGTGTTGCAAGTTTTTCGACTAAGTGAAGGCATAGTCGGGGGCTGTTATGAATTTTTGCCCCCAGAAAGCTCTTTTTCAAGTAAGTTTAGGGCGTATTCGGCTCTAACTCCCAACATACGGGTTTGAATTACGTTCCGTCAGTTCTCAAGTCCTATTTGTCATGGCGAAGCTATCCGTGTGAGCCACACGATTGTTCAGGGGCTTTTTTGAATTTTCATCCCCAAAACGCCCTTTTTCAACTAAGTTTAGGGCGTATTCGGCTCTAACTCCCAACCTATGGGTCCAGATTACATTCTGTTAGTTGTCACAAGTCCTATTTGTCATGGGGGAACTGCCCGTGTGAGTCACACGGTGGTTCGGGGGCTGTTTAGAATTTTCGCTCCCGAAACGCCCTTTTTCGACTAATTACATTCCGGCTATTGTCACATGTCCTATTTGTCATGGGGAAGGTGGTTGTGACATCCGTACGGTGGTTCAGGGGCTGTTTTGCATTTTCACCCCTTTAACGCCCTTTTTTGGTTAAGTGTAATGCGTTTTCGGTTCTAACTCCCAAACTACGTGTGCTAATTACATTTCGTCTATTGTCACAGGTCCTATTTGTGACAGGGAAGGTGGCCGTGACATCCGTATGTTGGTTCGGGGGTTGTTTCCCATTTTCGCCCCCTTATCGCCCTTTTTCGGTTAAATTTAAGGCGTTTAAGGCTCTAACTCCCAACCTACATGTGCTAATTACATTCCTTCTATTGTCATAGGTCCTATTTGTCACGGGAAAGGTGGCCATGAAATCCGTACAGTGTCCCAAACTACGTGTGCATTTACTTCAGAGAACATGAATTAGACCTAGACCTACAATTCAAGAATGAACATAGTTTTTTGGCACAGAAGATGCTACACAGTGATTAATGATCTCATATTTATTACTTTCGACTGTATAGTGTAATGCCAATCGACAATATTGCAACCATGTACTTTTCACAAAGGTATATTTATGCATCATACAAGAAAAGAATGAAGATTCTCTGCTCTTAAGTGGCGAAGAAAGATTGGAAATCCTCAACATGAATACAGACTTATTCTTAGAAATTTAAACCATTTTCTTCAATTTCTTTCATAATCCATGCAAATATAATCCCACAGTAACAGTTAAAATGTAAATGATCTTTAGAAACTATTCAAGATTTTGTTGTTTCCTACATTTTCTTTAACATGCAAAGAATTTGTTTTATTAAAAAGGTGATCCCAAAAGCACAATAGCTTCTAAATGAAACTCACAAAAGAGAATATTACAACACGTAGGTTTTTTATGGACAAGAGACATCATGGCTCATAATTATACAAATGAAGATGTAGACAGTTTCAGATCACCTGCGCCACTTTCCACAAATGTTTCTATCAGCACCTTCTCCTATTCCTTCTATAACTTCTTGACATTGAAGCCAATTACCAATAGAGCTGAGTCTAGAAGGCTTGCAGGAATTCTAACCCTACAGGTAAATAAAATATAGTCATTTTCTCTTTAGTACTCCTATAATCTACTGCCAATTGAAATGAGACAGTATACACACAAATACAAGCCTCACATGTAAGCTAATACACTCTGAAGGATCGATTTCCGATGGTTCAGCAACAGTATCATTGTCACTGCACCAAATCAAAGCAGCAACAATAAGTTAAAGGGGTGTATTACAACACAAACGGATATTGATAACAAGTCAAGTGGTGAACAATTTGGTTCAATAATCCATCAATGAAGCATAATGCACAAAAAACATTAGACACACAATCTACATCCAATATCCTCACATCCCACCTACAGTACATAAAACTTAATTCTTTATGTCTTTTTTTTCCTAAACCTAACCCCAGAAATCCACATAATCAACAGAAATTAGCGAAACCATGAAGATTAATATAAGGATAGTTGATAGAACATACTCGACAGATGGACCAGACCAGTCATGAACTTCTACTTGAAAATCATGACCAATTCAAACACGGGTTGTATATGGCTCCGATTCTTTCAACATGGATGCTATAGGACTTAATTCACCCTTAAATTTTGCATTTTTACAATTGCTCATTTCATTGCTGATATTCAATGCTTTACTGGCAGTTGTTTCCTTCAAAATTTTATGATCCTTTTTCAAACAAGAGTGACAGAACCATTCATCAACTGGTATCTTCTTGACAAGGGGGTTGCAGCAAGAGACATGAAATGCCTCTTCACATTGATCACAAATTAGCGTTTTCAGTGTAATCTCTGACTGATCACAAACTTTGCATGCCCACATATAGCTGCTATCAGTACTTCTACCAGGGACTTCATCAGAAGTGAAAATCCTAATAGGCCAAACTCGATCAAGAAGTCCATGGCTTTTAAGAATAGAGAAGCATATATCTTTTTCTGATAGATCATCCTAAAAACCCTCCACACCTAATGCACTAGAAGAGGTGCACTCTCTAGTGTCATCCACTTCAGTCCTCAAGGTCACTGAACCAAGTTCAACATTTGACTTTGATGATGAATTTAGGGGCTTCTTTGGAACCAGGCTCTTTCCCAACTAAACTGCCATTAATGGATTCGGAATTCAAAATGAAGGCCTTTCAAATGAAACACATAGAAGTGTGCACTTTGTTTAACCTCCAACAAATGTACAATATGCTTTTTATTTATAAATCTCAGCAAACAACGACCTTTAGAAAATTAAATTCAAGAAAATTACTTCCCTAGGACAAAATTAAATTCAAGAAAATTACTCTAGTAATGAAACCACTTCAAACAAACCCATTTCAGAAATGAAGACAAAATTAAATTGAATGGGCAGAATAAACAACCCTAGAGTAAGAGTTCACAGTTGGGGAAATAGAAGAAGGGGTAGAGAGAGATAGAGAGAGAAAGAGAGAGAGAGAGAGAGAGAGACCGAGAGTGAGATAAAGAGCGAGAGAGCAACAGAGCGAAAGGAAGTGAGAGAGCGAACTTGTTAGCGGAGGTGGCGGTGCTGATTTGCGGCGTACGGGGACCGACGGTGCTGATTTGTGGCGTACGGGGATTGACGGTGCTGAGGATGCGAGGTTGTGAGGTTTGATCGCCGTGAGGTTTGTTGATTTGCGGTGGTGAGGTTTGCTGAGAGAGAGGTTCTGTGGCTATGGTGTATACATAGAGAGGGCAAAAGTGTGAGACAGGCGTGAATCTGAAATTTTTCCCTCTATAAAATTTTGAGCTTCCACGACTTAATGATTTCTTTGTCGGCGAAATGTATAATTTCATGTCATTTGGCGACTCAATATTATTTTGGTTGCTAAGGGTGTGAAAAATCTGACTAATAAATATTATTTTAGCCTAAATTATATACTATTACCGACTAAAATTGTTTTAGTCGCTAAAAGTAGTAATTTGGTGATTAATATTTTGGTCGTCAATTAATTTTATAAATCCCTCCAAAATTTGAAATTTTCCCTCCAAATATTTTAATTTTTTGGCAACTAAAATATTTTTTAGTCGCTAAAAATAAATTTTTGGTGACCAAACTTTTGTTCACCAAAGATAAAAAGTAAATTTTTATTTTTTATTCGGCGACAAAAAAAATTTTAGCAGCCAAAACTAGCTATATAGCGACTAAAACATTTTTTAGTCGCTGAAAATAAATTTTTGGCTACTAAATTTTTGGTCGCCAAAAGTCTGAAAGTAAATTTTTATTTTTCATTCCGCGGCTAAAAAATTTTAGTAGCCAAAACTATTGGTATAGCGACTAAAACATTTTTTAGTGGCCAATTGTGGCATTTTTAACGACTAAATTTTTTTTTAGTCTCCAATAATCAATTTTTCCCGACTAAAAAAAATTAGTAGCTAAATATTGTACTTTTGCCGACTAAAAAAATTTTTAGTCGCCAATTCTATAAGTTTTGGCGACTAAATTTTTTTTAGTCGCCAAATTTAGTCGCCAAAAGTGCGTTTTGTTGTAGTGATAGATTAATTCGCCTACTTTGGAACATTTTTGATTTCGTATTTGTTTGAAAATAATTTTGAATATGTGTTACCTGAAAAAGTAAGCTCACATATAAATTAATCAAATCATCCCAATGTAAGTGAAAAAACCTTCATCCATCGGCATTCAAGAGGTATATCAACTAAGCACTTAGCTTCATGGTAAAAATGCTTGATATGGCAACACCAACACACATGCAATATGCTAAACTAAGAAATGTTCACCTAGTATTCCACCGAGGCAAGCCAAAAGAAATGAAACCATTAGAAAAATGCATGCTCTACTATGCAAGTGACTAATGCAACACACATACAAAATGCAACTACGAGGTTCGGTCTATTAACATGGCACATGGCTCAACTCAAAGCATGCAATTAGTGCACGTATTCGAGTAAGTAAGAAATGACAATATGGTTAGAATGATGAACCGAACCTAATGCATGCAAAAATGAATACTTTACATATAGTAATGATATAAAATCAAAATATGGATGCAACCATCGTAAGCGAGTAAATAAAAGGGAGAAATAAATGAGGGTTGGAAGACATACACAATATTACAATTTTGCCCTCGCATGGGATGGTCCGAATAAATGCCCTAATTAGCTAAATATTACAAACACTAAATGAATGAATAAACTAAATTTAACTAATTATTACAAATTTGAATTAATTTAATTAACTATTTACAATACACTAATTAATCTAAGAGCTACAAGCTAATGAATTCGAACGGGAGTTGAAGAACCACATGTGCAACTGAGAACATCATCTGGAAACTCCTCTGTTTTGCTACCAGATTCTATTCTGTTTGCAGTCAGAAAATAATTCTATTTTTGCCTCAGTTTCTGCTTTGTTATGTCATGAAAATGACACTATTTGTCCAAAACAGGGTGGTTGGCTGACCTTAACAAGTGTTCGGCCGGATGGAAGAGTGGCCGGCCGGCCACTATTTTTAGGTACTGCCCTGCTGTCATAGAATTAAAATAGAGCAAAAACAGAGGTTGCGTTTGGTAAAGCTTTAGAATTATGATTTGAGAATAGAGTTGTATTTTGAGTTTGTGAGTTTTGAAATTATAATTTGAAAAGAGAAAATTATTTGGTTATAAGTTTTGAAAAGATTTTTTAATTGAGTTTTGAAATTTTGATGTGACATATGAATTGAGAAAATTTGTTTGGTTATGAGTTTTGAAAAAAGTTTTCAGAACTTAATTAAAAAAAAGTTATAACTCATAACCAAACGCACAACTCAAAACTCTATTAAAAATTCTATTCAAAACTCATAACCAAACTTTTTTTAACATTCAATTCAAAAAAATAATTTTTCATTTTGATCTAAAAAAATAAATTTTATATTTAAAAAATATAAAAAATAAATATAATTTTTTACACTGTTCTGGTTAACCTCAAAACTCGACACCCTAGAAGATCTAGTGCTGTCCTAACACATAAAATCTTTTTCACCTCTCTGTCTCTCTCTCTCTCTCTCTCTTTCTCTCTCGTAGTCTCTGCATTTTTTCAATTTCAAAAGCCCTAATATATATATTATATATATATATGTACATACATCCACAGAATATACAAAGAAAAGTGAGACAGTGTGTGTGTGTGTGAGAGAGAGAGAGAGAGAGAGAGAGAGTGAGAGAGAGTGAGTGATTAATCTTCATTTGAAAGGGTTTGCCCAGTGAGGCCATGGCTCCTCAGTCATCAGGTAATATTTCTAATTAATTGTTAAGGTTCTCTGTATATTTTCTTTCATGAAGTTCTTTTTCGTCTAGCCTCATGCCCATTATTTGATTGCCAAAAAAAAAAAATACACTGTTCTAGTCAACCGGCCGAACGTTTGGAAGGATGACCGGGTAGACACAAAATTCAAAAACTCTTCAGAATGGAGAAGACGAAAGAGAGAGATATGCCAAACGTGAAAGAGAAATATGCTTTGAAATGTGTAGTGGAATCACATTTTCAAAACTCCATCCAAACGGAGGGTGCAAATGGATGGGTGAAAATATGTTTACAAAGCTACACCAAACACAACCAGAGTATTTCCAGGGGATGTTTATCCTCTCTGCCTCTCCCTATCATGAAACTGATCAAGGGAGGAGTAGAATCGGTCCACAAATCATCAATTGTCACCAAGTTGTTGCGTAATGATCTATGAACTAATGAGACAAAAAGATCAATGAAATTAAATGAAAGATCAACAACACCTCTTCCTATCATGGAGTTGTCTCACGGAAAGGGGTGGACATTGCTTCTTGAACCATTGAACATCACTAAAGAGTACGCAATTGTAGACACCCCATTTTTTACCCTCCTCAAGACTTGGACGTCATCATTTGAACACCTGATGATTGTGCTTGCTCGTGTTCGTTTTGAGTCCTTGAAGGTCTCGGCCGAGCGCCTTGCCTTGGAGCCTCTAATCTTGTCTGTTTTGTTCTTGGTTGTGGACCAAGAGCTTGTTGTTTCAATTCTGGAGGAGAGAGTGGCCTGTCGGCCATCCTTATAGCCTGCCGGCCATGACTTGTGCCTTTCGGCCACCAGTGGTGGCCGGTCGGCTATGTTGATGGCCGGTCGGCCACTGGTGATGGCCGACAGCCATTTTTCTCCTTTTTAAGATATTTATTTGCCAGTTGTGCCAGCTGCTGTTCACTGATGCTCATCTCCATACACGTGTATGGAGGGATGAATACAAGCTCTAAGCTTGATTTTCTATATATATGGGGGGTCTCTCCCCCATTTTGGAGGGTTAGACAATTTAGAGCAAAATTTTCTCTCTCTAGAATTCTCTCTCTCTCTCTCTCTCTCTCTCTCTCTCCTTGTTTTGTGCTTGATAGTTGATTTTCTCTACACTTTTGCACTAAGACCCTTAACCAAACATCCTCATCTTGGAGCTGAGGTTCTTTGAGGCTTAGTTTGAGCTCCTAAGGGTGGTTTTAGCTCAGAATTGTGACTATTTTGTGCTGTGCTTCAAGAGGTAAATGACTTACCTTGTAGGCTTTATTTTAATCACTTGCTTTGCCATCTTTTTACACTATTTTTGAGCTGGTTTTCAACTGTAAAAACTTCCGTTTTTAGTCCTAAAAATGGTGATTTGAGCCTATTTTGAACTAGGGGGTTGTCTCCCATTTTTGCTTTTTGGCTTGTGAAGCTTTTGTGCCATTTCTTACCATCTTTAAATCAAAATTTTTGGATCTTTTAAACATTGAAATTCAGAGTTATTTCAGTGGTGGAAAGCATGTTTTGAAGCCCAAAATAGGAGGGGTTAGCCTTCCCTCTTTATGTCTCACTTGCACGCCTAGTTAGCATCCCATGGTAGCATGTTTTTGTGGTTTAACTTAGCTTAATTCAAGCATGTTTTAGGCTCTATTTTGGGTTGGTTGGTGCACTTGAGGCTTGCTTTTTGTACTTGTAGTGTAATTGTGCTTACTAGTCTAGCATGCTTCATGATTTAGCCTATTAGTCTAGCTTGTGTTAGCTTAATCTCAGTATGTTTTTGCTACTATTTTGACCTTCTTTAACTCTGTTTTGGGCTGGTTAAGTCCTTCGAGGCTTGTATAATCGCATGGCTATAGTGTAATGGTCTTTACTAGCTCATTGTTTTAAGGCTTTAAGCATGAGTTGCTTGAGTTGCTTGAGTTGCTTGCATGTTGTAGCATTATTTTGCATGTAATTTCAGTGTACATAGCTCTGACACATGCTCATTTATTTCACTCTTTCATTGCTTTTGAGAGCTGTGTCTTGAGTCTTATTTCCAAGCTAACATGTGAGCATGTTTTTCTAGCATTTTGTGCCTTAATCTCAGCATGTTTTAGCCACTGTTTTGGCATGTTTTAACTCTATTTTGAGTTGGTTTGGTAAGTTGAGGCTTGTATTGTATGGTTGCAGTGCAATCTCTTTCATTAGCTTAATGAGTTAGGCTTTTTAACATGACTTGCATGAGTTGTTTTCATGTTTTAGTGTCATTTTGCATGCCATTTCAGCACTGAAATATCTGCAACCTCCCTATATTCTTCACTCTTTACTTTGTTTTGAAAGTGGCTTTGAGCCTCTTGTTGGCTTGAGTGTGGAATTGAGACCCTCATGCCTAATGGTTTAATTCCTTCGGGAGTTCATTACCCATAGCATGAGGCCTCTTTCATGCTCAAGGTACTTGTGGCTTAAGTCCTCTTTCCATTAGGGGACTCTCACCTTGGACTTAACCGGTTAAAGAATGGATTGGTAAGTAAAATGAGTAAATAAAACATGACAAGTGAAACTTGAGCAAGTTAAGCATGTTGTGTTGCATTGCATGTGTTTAGATCGGACGTTAATCCAAACACGAGAAAAATGGGACGTTTCATACTCAAAGTGATGAAACGTGCCACTTTTCTTAGTCATCGTTACCCTTGATCACGCATGATAGGGTGGTGGTTGTTTTGGTCTTGTTTGTCCATTCATTGACCATGTACAAGCTTGGTTCTCTAGCCATCATGCATTGAGAATGCTTGGTTGGTGGCTTGAGAGCTAAGAGCTACACTCCTTTGAGCTTGAGAGATGATAAAGAGGATAGTTGTACATATATTTCTTGAAAATGCATTGCTTTGCCTCTGTTTGCTCTCTGTTGCAACAAAAGATGAAGTCCAGAAACAAGGTGGCTGACCGGCCACTTGAGCTAGCCGATCGGCCAGTTGTTATGGCCGACAACCACTTTTTGTAGCCGACCGGCCACCAGTAATTTTTGCACAGTGTATTCCTGAAGGGATCAGAGGTGTTCTGGGAGTTGGCACTATTGGTGATCAAACGAGTGCAAACAGAGGTATCCGATAGCAAGGCAAGGGCATTTTCGGGCGGAGGCCAACCGAGCATGCATGCATCCCTCGCCCTCGAGGCCATTTAATTGCTTTAATTAGTTAGCGTAGCTAATTATTTAATTTGGTTTGTAATATGTTAGCTAGCTTAGAATAGTTAGTTAATTTATTTCAATTGTTGTAATAATTAGCTAGAATAGTTAATTAGTTTTGTGTTTGTAATAATTAGCGTAGCTAGTTAGCTTATTCATTCGGACCCTCCTTCGCGAGGGCGCAATGTTATAATAAGTGTGTGTGCGTGTGTGTATGTCTTCGAACCCCATGTCTTTCTCCCTTTTATTTATCCGCTTTCGATGGTTAGATTAGGGACATTTTTAATTAGCATACCTTATGCTCGCATGTTTTCATCCATTCATTTGTCTTGCATGCACCGAGGTTCGGCGCATCATTCAAATTGCATTGTAATTTCAATACTTATTTGAATACGTGTTTAAACCGCATGTTATCAAATTGTATCATATGTCATATTAGTAGCCGAGCCTATTAATTGCATATTGCATGTGTTGCATTAGGCATCTTGTACAGTTAGGATCATGCATTGTTTCTAACTAGTTTTTGCTTTGGCTTGGAGTACTCGGTAAGTATTTATGCTTTAGCATGCTTGCATGAGTGTGATTGCCATGATGCCATGTTTCGTATGCTTTCCATGAGGCTATGTGCTTAAATGCTAAATTGCATGAATACTTGTGGATGAAGGCTTCATTGTTTGAATTGGAATGATTCAACAAATGTCAGTTTTAAGCCCACTTTGCGAAGTGACGAAATCATCTTTTAAGCCCACTATGTTTGGTGGCAAATCCGCGTTTTAGCCCACTTGAGGATGGCAAATTCAAACCATTTTTTGAAAGCAAACATGAGTTGTTTTGTTCAAATTCTTGTGATTCTAGTCTATACTTGATTGTGTGTGCGTCACATAGTAAAGTTAGCTAATAATCAGAATAAGAACGCATGTGTTTTTAAAACAACATATCATGCTTAGTAGAGGCCGATCTTTGATCGGGCGAGTGGGGGTGCTCATTTCAGGACCTTCCCCTCTTGTACCCAAGTTCCCGAGCCGAGGAAACTTTGGTGATGACGGACAAGTGGCTTTTGGCACGAGTCTGGATTTCCTAAATTTTCCCAAAAACAAAATATTTAGATGGCTCTGTAATCTGGCAAAGTAGTCCAGTTTTGGCATTATTTGATTCAAAATCTAATTTTCCAAAATGATTTGCCGGATTGGACTCTTTGGTGTTTATCAGTCTCACACTACACTTTGTGAGATTAGATTCAGAACCGTGACAAGAGTCCGAACTGTAAGACCAATTCGAGCTGTTTGAAAGGGGGTGCGAAGAAAGTCGAGCTACAATTTCTGGCCACTCTACTGGGGACTTAGAGAACTTAACTCGAACTCATGATATGTTGTTTTATTTATACTTATGTGTTTCTTTGCATTGTATTTGCATTGGTGCGCCTAAGTCACAGTGTTTGCCATTTGCTATTCCTGAGTGGTTTGCAGGAGGCGTGCTTGGAAAAACGTGCCATAAGGCTGTCTGGTTGCGGGCTCTGCCACGATGGGAACACAAACCTTAGATCTGGACTACCGCTGTACCGTTTGATCCTCCTTTCACTTCTCGGTGTTAGGAGCGAGAGGTATATTAGGTGGTCTTGTTGAGGCACCCTTTTTGTTTACCATTCGACCTAGTTGCATATCGGAAGCCTTAGAGACTGTTCCAAACTAGGACAGGTTGCTCACCCGAATGTAGGTTTGTTTGAAACCGTTTGCTTGTGTAGCGAACCCCTAGTTCCTGATGAAATTAGGACAGGGTAACCCTACCCCATCATAGGGGTGTTTTGGCTCTCATTTGCTTGATATGTGCTTTTAGAGTATAACTCTGCAGGAATGTATGTATCACTTACAAGTATGGGTATCAGTTTGAGGGTATCAGTGTTAAGGCAGAAAATTTGGGGCAGAAATCAGTGTTTGAGTGCAGTCGTCTAGCTTATGATTTCAACTGTGTGTTGTTTATGTCTGAGCCGAGTTGCTGTCTGTTTTCTGATTTTCTGTTTCTTTTTGCTTTATTTTCTTTTTGCAAGGTAGTGTTTCACCATTGCTTTAGACGAGGCAGTTACCCCCCGAGCACTCTGGACCCGAGTTAGGAGGCTTTATCGATCTGGGAATCTTATAGGAGGACAACCCATGTTTGCTTCGCTACCCCCGGTTATCAGACGGAGGACAGTTAGGCATAGTTCGCCGGTTCAGTAATCCCCAATTCAGCGGTCGCTATTTACTTCACCTGTACTCAGTCGGGCCCAGCTATCTGCTTCAACCTCAAAAAGGGAATACACACCAGTTCTGACAGATCAGCACCCCTAAGACAACATGGAGGATATGATGCGTCAACTTTAATAGACCATCGAGAATATGCAACTCGACGCTGCCCGCCAAGCGAAAATTACAGCACAGCAGGCTGAGTTGATTACTAGGCTACAACAGCAACAGCCGCAGCAGGCAAACGCTTCTACATCCCATCCACCTCCTGCAAACATTCCAATACCTAGAGCACCTGCTCCCACAGCCAATGTTCAGGAAAATGCGGACATTCCAGTGGATCCGATTCCACTCCAGACTTCTAAAGCACCGGGGTACCCAACGGAAGCACCATTTGCGTTTGAGATCGACCCCACCGTGCTAAAAGTGAGTAAGCTTGAGAAGCTTTTCAAACGAGCTCAGGGTGTTAATTTGATCCCAAATATAGAGGATGGTTATACCGATGCAGCGGTAACCTTGCCAAACAAGTTTAAAATGCCGCATATAGACCGCTTTGACGGTTCGAGTGATCCTATGGTTCATTTGCGACTATTTTCTGATATTCTGCGGCCGATGGGCCTGTCTAGACTATAAAAGTTATCTCTCTTTGGCTGGACCTTGTCGGGTATCGCAGCCATTTGGTATGCTAAATTGGAGGATTCCGTAAAGAGGAGCTTGGAAGAGATGGCTGAGGCCTTTATTGCTCAATACTCCTATAACACTTAAATCAAGGTCACAACTCGTGATCTCGAAGCAACTCGTCAAGAGCCAAATGAGGGTTTCTTCAATTTTGTTACTCGGTGGAGGGCTAAGGCTTCCATGATGACCACCCGGCCAGCTGAGAAGGACCAGATAAGAATGGTCGTCTGTAATCTGCAACTGAGGCTACTACAAAAGATGATAGTCTTACCCCTGCCCACCTTTGCTGACCTCTATGAGATAGGGGTGCAGATAAAGGATGCGATGAAACAGGGTCTGATAGACCATGAGAAAGAGCAGTCCAAGAGCGCTTTTACATGCAGTTCCAATGCAGCTACGAGTAGTAGTGCAGCTACAAGGCCCTCTGATGATGGTATGGTCACCACCACATCGAAAATAGCCAATCCCTTTGCCGGTATATCTGAAACCACCTCACAACCTGCAAAGCACCAACCCCAAGGCCAGAGGGTTTTCACCCTACTCTATATGTCTCTTTCTGCGACCTTGAGGGTCCTGATCAAAAAGGGGCGTCTGAAGCCCCTAGAGTCGTGCCCATTGCCTAATCCCCTCCCTCTTACACACAACTTGGCCAAGCACTGCGCCCTCCATCAATAGCGCCCTCCATCAATAGCATGGTCATGACACCGACCTATGCTTCAGACTACGTCATGAGATTCAGGATCTCATTGACAACAAAGTGATAGTGCCTCCTCAAAAGCCTAACGTCACTGCAAATCCTCTCCCACCACATAACCAAGCCCCTCCACCCCGGCAAATAAACCTTATCCAAACACTGGCCGTCCCGTACGACCCCAGTATATATATCACCCCCTCCCACCTACCTAAGCTGACATTGTTCATTCTGGAAAGCACAGACTTGTGCATGATAAGCACGTCCATAACTCAACTTGATCCTGTGGTGTGGCTATGGTAAAAGAAGGCATGCCTGAGGGCTCCATGAGCTTAGTTGAAGAGGAATACAACCCGAGCCGCTACATTGCGCCAGCTAGTCAGGCCAGACCAGGGGTGGAATTACCAACGGGAATGGAGGTTAATGTAGTATGGGAGAATGGACCAAGCCAGGGACTAGATGACTTAGTTGACCTTGAGGAGGACATCGCTAATCTGTAATTTTTCGATGAGCAAGATCCGGGAATGTGCACATTAACTGGTTTGATTTGAACGAGTCAATAGATAATTCGGGATGGCTTAGTGATGAACCAATGTTGATGAGAGGTCTCAACCAAAGCAGGAATAGTTGGAAACAGGAACTATTGCAACGGTTGAAACGGTCGACGACAAGGGAAAGTTGCCAGAGAGCACCGGTACGAAGAATTTTGCTCAAGAATTGGGTGGTGTTAGTACAGTTGATACAGAACAGGAGGCCGCGCTGAAGCAGTTCGAGCATTAAAGAATTGAGAATGATCAGAAGGCTAGAAAAGCCAAAAGCCCTGCGAGGACTGACTGTGTTGCGAATACAAGAACGCTTACAACAGAACCGGACAGCTGTTTGTCAGTAGCCGGAGGAATGTGGTGGGAAGATGATGACTTGCATCTTGCCCACATGGATAAAGATTGGGGACAGACTTTTCCAGATGATACATGGTATTTCGAAGAAGTGGACCACATGACCAGGAGCGAGCGGTACATTAAAGCCCCATACCTGGACCAACCGGAAACATCGAGGAAAGATAAGGAGTCAGAAAAGCAGAAGGAAAAACTGCTAGAAGAGGAAGCTGTACTGACACGGCTGAAGAAGATTCAGGCAGACATATCCATTTGGGGATTGCTCATGGCTTCCCGGGTGCACAGATAGGCCGTCCTATTAGCAATGGATAAAGCTAAGCTCTCTATCGAGACAACACTTGAGCAGTTAATGGGACTTGTTTTCCCCGGAGGGGGTTCACCGACTTTAACTTTCACAGACAAAGAATTGTCGCCTAAGGGCTCTAAGCATAATAAATCACTCTACATCTCTGTTGAATGTAAAAAGAAATGGATACTGGTTGTCTTGGTTGATACAGGGTCTGCAATCAATGTATGCCCGTTGCACACGGCCTACGCTATTGGCTTAAAGCCAGCAGACTTCATACCAACAGCCCAAGTGATTCGGGCTTATGACAATACTAGTTGGGAAGTGATGGGGACAGTTCGGATCAGAACGCAGGTTGGCCCGGCACAACAGGATATTGAGTTTTATGTTCTGGATATGCCAGCCACCTTTAACTTACTACTTGGACCGCCGTGGGACAGGAGTAGCTATTGTTTTTGGAAATTCTTCCATACATCCTCCGCCGGAGGTCACCACGCCGATATTGGAAATTATACATGGCGGTGAGGATGTTTCCCTGTCTGGGTTCACCTTGGCTGAGGCCCTGGTAGTGCAAGATATTCTGGCTGTTGATGAGGGGTTGTACATCAGTGCTCAATCCGTTTACCTCATGAATAAGCTACAACATATACCCGGAATGGGATTGGAAAGGAGCGGCCGGAAGGGCGTTGCTATGTTGGCCGAAGTGCCACATAACCCCCATATCTTTGGTTTAGGTTACACGCCTACCAAAGAGGATTGGGTGAGAAAGGGAAGAGAAATGGCAGGAAGAGCCAAGGCAAGGCAAAGTGGGAAGCACTACGAGCTGGTGCATAGACCTATTCAAGGAACCCTGAACGACTGCTTTGTCCAGGAGGGAGAGGATTTCCCATTTTGTGGCTTTCCAGAGCCATGGCTGAACTCTTAAAAGCAGCATTTGCCCGGCTTTGAGATCTTTTTCGACCTACAACTGCAAGGGTATGAAGTTGCAGAAGAACAGACTGACCTACCAGTTGAGGCTGAACAGAGTACAGAGGATGAGTCCAACAGCAGTGAATTTGAGATAGGAGCAGCGCTGCTTGTCTCCTTTCAGATCCTCAGATCACACTAGAGAGCTCGGAGGATGACTTCACCACTTCTATGATTGGGGATCAAACGGTTGTGGGTCGTTCTGATGGCATTCTGGACGCATCTATCGCACCCTCCCTTGTTTGGCAGTTCGAGGAAGGCTTTTTGTCCAACGGTTCTGAGTCAAGTAGTGAACTGGAGTCTGATTCCACAGAGTCTGTGGAGTCGGAATCAGATTCCAGTTCTTCTGAGTCAGAGTCCAGTATTCCTAGGGTTGATAACCCGGATGCCGTTGTTTTGTCCAGGTCGTCTTTTTCATTTTCTTTTGAGTTGGTTGTAACTGAAGAAATGGACGAGCTGGAAGCTTTGAATGAGAATGGCACCACTGTTGTTTCTGAGTACTTTTCTATGCCACTTGTTTATTGCATTAATCAGGACTTTCAAAACTTTGACGAAAACGACGAGGAAGGAATTCCTCTGGTTTTGAAAAATTTGATTGATCGAGAAGAGGAGAGTTTTGTAAAACCCCTGGTTAATGAAATCATTTCAATTAATGTTGGTACTGAGAAGGATCCGCGTCTGGTACAGATCGGGTCGACGTTGTCTTCGGAGGAACGCGAGTGCTAAGTCGCTTTATTAAAAGATTTCAAAGATGTTTTCACATGGTCCTATGAAGACATGCCTGGAATCAATCCTGAGACTGTACAGCACTGGATCCCTCTTGACTCTGAGGCTCGATCCGTCAAGCAGAAGCTTCAGAGAATACGCCTAGATTGGGTTTTGAAAATCAAGGAAGAGGTCACCAAGCAGATAGATGCAGGGTTCTTGCTAGTATCTGAGTATCCTACTTGGTTGGCCAATATTGTTCCGGTGCCGAAGAAAGATGGCAGAATTTGGGTGTGTGTAGACTTCAGAGATCTGAACAAAGCTAGTCCGAAGGACGACTTTCCTCTACCGTACATCGACGAATTGGTGGACTTCACCGCAGGCTATGCATTGCTCTCCTCTATGGATGGATTTTCTGGGTACAACCAAATCTTGATGGCGCCCGAAGATAGAGAGAAAACTGCCTTCACCAGGCTGTGGGGAACTTACTGCTATAGGGTGATGCCGTTCGGTCTGAAGAATGCTGGGGCTACTTATCAACGGGCCACAACCACGATCTTGCATGATATGATCCACAAAGAGGTTGAGGTGTATGTGGACGACATGATTGTCAAGTCCAAGGAAAGAGAGAGCCACTACACCGCCTTGAAGAATTTTTTCCAACGGATCAGAGAATATCGGTTGAGACTGAACCCACAGAAATGCACTTTTGGTGTCATAGCAGGAAAGATGCTGGGGTTCTTGATCACACAGAGGGGCATTGAGGTTGATCCTTCCAAAATCAAGGTCATCCTAGAAATGCCACCACCAAGGACTGAAAAGGAGGTGCAAGGCTTTCTGGGTAAAGTGCAATTCATAAAACGGTTTATTGCAAAATTAACCTTGACTTGTGAATCACTTTTTGGTCTCCTGAAGAAAGGAAAGAAATTCCAATGGAATGACTGATGCCAGGTTACTTTTGAGCAGATCAAGCAGTACCTTCAGAATCCACCCGTGTTGTCACCGCCAAAGCCGGGGAAACCGTTGATTTTGTATCTGTCAGTAACCGACACAATAATGGGTTGCACGCTTGCACAGGAATCTAAAGATAGAGTGGAGAAGGCCATCTATTACTTGAGCAAGAAAATGCTGGAATATGAGACCCGTTACTCTCCGCTCGAGAAGGTTTGCTTGGCCTTGGTATGGGCTACCAGGAAGTTGAGGTACTACCTATTAGCTTACTCCGTAATTCTGGTTTCGAGATTAGATCCCATCAAATATCTCTTCAAGAAACCAGCGCTTATGGGTAGGCTAGCCCGTTGGTTGCTTCTTCTCTCTGAATTTGATTTGAAGTACGTGACGCGCAAGTCTGTTAAGGAAAGAGCGGTAGCGGAGTTCCTAGCCGATCACCCTATGGAAGGGGATGAAACAGTAGAGTATGTGTTCCCAGATAAGGCCATTCTGTAGGTCGAAGAAGAGATTTGGACTACGTACTTTGATGGAGCGTCTAACTAGTACGGTTATGGGATAGAGATGTTCTGATAGCACCTGACAATTTCCATATACCTTTAGCCTTCAAACTCCGGTTCAAGGTATCGAACAACGAAGTAGAATACGAGGCATGTATCACTGGCTTAGAAGCTGCCCTAGAATTAGGTGCAAAAAGGTTGGACGTCATTGGGGACTCGAACCTGGTTGTATCTCAAGCAAAAGAAGACTAGAAGGTTAAGGAAGAAAGAATGAAAATTTATCACCAAACCTGGATGTCCTGATTCCTAGGTTTGAGAAGTTAACCTTCATGCATCTGTTAAGAGAGAACAACAGGTTCGCGGACGCTTTATCAACTCTATCTTCTATGATAGACATCCTTTGGGAGTCCGGATGTGTCCGATCATTATTGAACAGAGGTATATGCTGGCCTACGAGCTGATTGCTGCAATAGATGAAGTGTAAGATTAGAACCCCTAGTATCATGATATCTGTAACTTCTTGGAAAAGTAAGCTTATCTACTAGGGGCGAGTGCCAAAGATAAAAGGGCGATATGGCGAATGGTTGCTCAGTTTGTCATCTGCGGGGGTAAATTGTACAAACGAGGCCATCTGGGAATGCATAAACTGTGTGTTGATGCAGAGGAGTCAAAGTGCCTAATGGAGGCTATCCACGGAGGAGAGTGCAGATCACACATGAGCGGAGTGATGCTAGCTCGGAAGATTCTCAGGCAGGCTTATTACTGGTCAACCATGGAGGAGGATTGTATTGGTTTTGTTCGACGATCCCACAAATGCCAAATTCATGCAAATCGCATAAACATCCCGCCATCCAAGCTGTACAACATGACTTTGCCATGGTCATTTTCAGTCTGGGGAATTAATGTCATTGGGGCAGTTACTCCAAAGGGGTTAAATGGGCATGAGTACATCCTGGTGGCAATAGACTATTTTACAAAATGGGTTGAGGCCCAATCCTATGCAGTGCTGAAAGCGTTGCATGTAGCCAAGTTTATTAGGAATAATATCATTTGTCGTTATGGGGTCCCGAATGAGATCATTTCGGACAATGGTTCCCACTTCAAGAAAGAAGTGATCGACTTGTTGGAGAAATACAACGTGGATTTTCATAAGTCATTCACATATCGGCTGCAAACCAATGGAGCTGTTGAGGCCGCCAACAAGAACATCAAGCACATTCTACAGAAGATGATGGAAACCTACAGGGACTGGCCAGACAAGTTGCCATTTGCTCTTTGGGGTTATAGAACATCAATTCAGACATCTACTAGGGCAACTCCGTATTCCTTGGTTTATGGGATGGAAGCTGTTCTGTCGATTGAAGTTGAGGTTCCGTCGCTGCGGGTTATGGCTGAGTGCCAGATAGCAGAAGCAAATTGGTAACATAGCAGGTTCGAGGAACTAATTTTGTTCGACGAGAGGAGGCTGAAAGCACTATACCATGTCCAAGGTTATCAACGTAGGATTTCCAGGGCTTTCAACAAGAAAGTTAAGTTCAGGAATCCGAAAAAAGGGGATTTGGTGCTCAAAGACAATCGAGCTCCCATCCATGACCCTAGGGGCAAGTTCAGACCTAATTGGACTGGTCCTTACATCATCAAATCTATTTGGTCGGGTGGAGCTGTCATTTTTATAGACTTAGATGGCTTTGAGTTCTCCCAACCAATCAACATGGACAAGTTGAAGAAATACTACTCTTGAGAGGCTCGCTAGGCCGAAAACCTGAAAGGTCGACCTAGGCAAAAGTTAGAGCACAAAAAATTAGAAAAAAGAAAAAATTGAGCTCGCAATGTTGAAAACCCAGAAAAAGTGGCCTTGGCAAAAGTTAGAGCGCAAAAGGAGAGTGTTAATACACGAGTGAACCCGAACCGAACTACGTAAGGCTTGATTCTCATCTTTGGGATACATAGGCAACTTCATCTTGAAGTCCAGCCATAAACATTTCCAAATCAATTGTGTCCATAAGATTGTTCTGGTCATCTTTGTCTTTTCTGCATCCAAAAGTTTGGTTGTGATCTTCACTATAAGAGCTGGTTACAGTGCAATGCAATGCTATTCAGATAAGGGGCAACTTTCCATTTGCTAGATTCGGGATTGTACATCTCGAGGATAGATTCTGGGTGTGTCTAGTTATGATCCATATCAAAAATGGTTTTGAAAAGTTTTAATAAAAGTTGATTTTGTTCAAATTAATCTTTTTACAACTTAGACCATTCTTGGACCAAAAGGAAAATTTTCAGTACCCACAACTTCAATTTCATTGATTTTAATACAGAGTTCTCCGACTCTTGATACAAACCAAAGTTGCTTTTTTATTACATTCAAAAGGAAAACTTGAAAGTACAAATTAAAGCAATAAACTTGGGGCATAGATAAGTCAGGTGTTCCTACGTCCTCTCCCAGAGCTTGTGGAAGCTTCAGATGCTAAAGTAGGCCCGGTTTGTGCCTCATCTTCAAGCCAAGCTATGCATTCGCCAGAAAGGACACAACTGAAATTGGGAGTGGGGCCCAAAAGTTCTCTTGTCCTCTATGCAGCGGAATATCGAGCTAGTTGTGAGCCTCGAATTGGAAATGAAGCTGGATACTCTATCCCCTCTTCGGGGCAAGTCTGGTCATGACCAAACTAACGCCGGAACCGGAATGGAAAATAAAAGACACAGTGTGTCAAGCCAATCAACTGAATGCCAGGTTGTCGGGACATGCTGTAGCTCATCTCGGGCAAGTCAAACCAGGGGCAATGCCAAGCAATGTCAACAGCAGACCTGTTGCACATCCAGTGGCACCACCACCCCTCATTTAGGAAATCAACTAGCCGTTGGCGAAAGAAATAGCCGTGCGCTGAATATGTGAGACAAAAGTCCACTACTTTCAACTTGTTCATGAGCCGTATCTGGAGAGGGATGAAAAACAAGAGAGATTAAAGAATAGAGAGGTGTATGTGGAGAGAAAAAGTGAGAAAGGGTTTTGAGAGAAAAACCGAGCCCGAGGGCCGAGTGATATGAGAAACACATGTTAGAAGGGTGGGAAACATTACCTGCAAGAGTAGTGGACTTCCTGCGAACTTGTTTGTCTCCCGGCAATGGAAAGCATCTAAGCCCATCAAAGTCTCGGCTAGTGTCAAGCCAATGCAGCTCTTGCCTTCTTTCAAGCCTTGAGCTACTTCGATCAAGTGAATGCTAGACCCTCCGGAGCTAGGGGCAAACAGGAAATGAGCCAACATACACAAGCAAAGGGCATGCTGCCGAAAACTTTGCCAAAGACGATCGCCACGGTCACCGGCATCAAAAAATCGGTAAATGAGACTGGGAATGTCCAACTCTCTGTTGCAAATCAAAGATCGAGCATCATGAGAAGAGAGCCCACACATCCTTCCAAAGGCTTGGGTGTGGCCGAAACGCGATTGGGGCAGGATTTCCTCGTCACGCTAGGATTCCATCAGAATTTGGAATTCTTCGATTGTGGGGCATATCTCTTGTCCCTCGAAACTGAACACATGTCTAACCGGGTTCTAACATCTAGCCGCGGCATGAAGAAACGGAAAACACAGTGGGGCACGACTCAACGAGAATAGTGCATTTATCCTGAAACCTCAGAAATTCAGCTTTTCTGAGCCATCTAAAGTTGTAATCTAATTTGAGAGTTTTTTTAGCGGAAAATGGCTCTATTTGTGATGAAATTAGAGCTGAAATGAAGAAACCAAGAAGCTGGAGCTTTTGTAGAAGATAAGGCAGTGAGTAGAAAACAGGTGGTAGCAATTTGGAAGTTCCCTACACTAGTGGCCGACCGGCTAGTGTTAGTGGCCAACCGGCCACTGTAGACGTCCCCGAACGTCCTGGGAGGGAAAATCCTGTTTTGTTCATTTGGGCTCACTACAGTTCAGGACTCAATGTCACGGTCCTGTATCTAATCTCGCAGAGTGCAATGCAAGACCGATGAATCATTAAAGAGTCCAAATCCAGCAAATCGTTTTGAAAAATAGATTTTTAGAAAGAAGTGCCAAACATGGACTGCTTTGCCAGATACAGAGTCGCCACCTAAATATTTTATTTTGGGGAATTTAGGAAACCCTGACTCGTTGCCTAAGGCCATGTGTCCATCATCACCAAAGTTGCCTCGGCTCGAGAACTTGGGTACGATTGGGGAAGGTCACTTCGTGAGCACCCCCGCTCGCCCGATCAAAGATCGGCCACTACTAAACATGATATCGAGTTTTGAAAACATTATGTGCTCTTATTCCGGTTATTACCCTAGAATTACTATGTGATGCACACAGCATACAAGTATAGACTGGATTACCTAAGTTGGAACAAAACATCGCATATCCGTTTATTTTGAAAAAAATGGTTTGAAGTTTGCTACTCACAAGTAGGCTAAAAACACGGGTTTCGACGAATTATTCCAACTCAAGCAACCCAATCTCCACCCACAAGCATCCAGGCAGTTATATCAAATAGCCTCATAGCAAGCATGCTATCATGGCAACACTCACACACATGCAAGGATGCTAAAGCATAAACGCTTACCTAGTACTTCGAGCCAAAACAGGAATTAGTTAGTAATCAATACATGATCCTAGTTCATGTTAAGATGACTAATGCAACACATGCAAAATGCAACTAAGATAGGCTCGGCTATTCTAAGAATGGCATGTGAAATGCGACAACTCGATACACGTATTCAAGTTGGAATTGAAATACTATGCAATTAGTATGATGCGCCGAGCCCGATGCGTGCAGTACGAATGAATGTATGCAAACATGCTATCATAAGTATGCTAATTGAAACATGTCCTAGAACTAACCATCATAAGCGATTAAGTAAAAGGGAGAAAGAAATGGTGGTTGGAAGACATGCATCACACACACGCACGCTTATTACACAACTGCGCCCTCTCGAGGGAGGGACCGAAAGAATAATACAAATTAAATAAATAACTAACTACTCTAACTATTTAATTATTACAGACCCTTAATTAATTAACAAATTAATTACAAAATAAACTAAGTATGAAATTCAAAAGGCTGCCGCAGCTCCACCTCGAAATGATGGGATGATGCATGCTCGATTCGCCTTGCTCGGAAACCCGTTGCCATGCCTCTGTTGCCTCTGTTTGCACTGTTTCATGCTTCTGAAAGCTGTACAAATCCCAAGGATGCTTCAGAACTACTCCCTGAGCATTGTGGAAGGTCACCGGCCAAGATAAAGAACTACTAGCCATAGTGGGATGATTATCGACCAAATATGTGGCCATCGGCTGGACATTGGTAGTCGGTCGGCACTGAAAGTGGCCGACCAGCCATTTCTTCCTGCAGGACACTAGTTTTGCTGCAACAGAGGGCAAACAGTGCATGGCATGGAATTTACAAGCCAAATGTATGCACGACCACCCTCCCTATCATGTTATGGACTCAAAGGAGTATGGCCCTCGACCCTCAGGCCACCAATCACGCATTTCGATGAGTGATGGCCAAAGGTGTCAAAGGTGCGTATCAATATAGAATGAATGCAACAAACGAATGAATGCTACACACCCTATCATATTGGGATCAAGAGCGTCGGCGACTAAGGGTTTGAGGGACGTTTCGTCACTTTTAGTACGAACGTCCCTCGCCCCTCGGGTTTGGTTTGACACCCCAAACCAAACATATTGCAATGCATGTATGCCAAACGCAATGCAACATGGAAAAGCGATGTTATGCAACCTAAGCATACCAAATGCAATAGGACTCAAGTATGCACACAAGACTAAGGTAGCAAGCATGCCAAATGCAATGCAACCTAAGCATGCAAGTTAAGCTAATGTAACATGGGCACGCCAAGTATACAACAATGTTATGTAATGCAATTAGCGAAATATCATGCGATATACCAAACATGCAAACAGGATGCAATACAAGCATGCAAATATCATGAAAGCAAACATGCTCAATGGACTTAAACTAGAATGGGCAGACCTCAGCCGCGCCAAAACAGTGGCCAAGACACCCAAATCAAAGGACCAAAAGATGAGGCATGCACACACATACATTGGTCTACAAGCTAGACCACAATGCACAACGTTTAAACATGAGCAAGATGGGATAAACACGAGGATATGACGATGCAACAAGCTCTGAAACCATGTCAGTAATGATGCCAAATCATGCACCTAAGTTAAACAAAGCATGCTAATGGGCTTAAGGTTCAAAGCTAGCCAAGATGCTTGAACTATAGTCATATCAACCAAGCCCCACAAGGCCAAGATGACTTAAAACAGTCTTAGGGAAGACCAAAATAAGGCTAGAGCGCACATGAAACAAGGCCAAAACATGCTATAAAGGCGAGCACAAAACAAGGCGCACACAAGGCCCAAAAGGGCAAATGCACTACACCTACTACAACCAATCAAGGCATGGATTAGGCCCATAAAATCAGAGTTATAATACGTCAAAAGGAGCCCCAAAACCCACTGAGATGGCAGCCCAAGGACTTAAACAAAGAGGCATGCACAATGACCCTTTTTTAAGGCACAAAAGAACAACTCTTCGAAGCATTGAAAGGATGACAAATGCAAGCATACAAGCATGAGACACAGACTGAAATAGCGTGACAAGTGATTCCAAATCACTAAAATAACCCAAATAAAGTATGCTCATGACTCACACACCCAAAGCCAACAAGCCAAAATGCATGGTGGCTATACAAAGCATGGCATATGTGACCCAAGTAACCAAAAACTGACCTCAAGCATGATGAAACAAAGCTAAAAGCTTCTCAAAGTTAAGCCAAAACATGTAAGCATGATGGTCTAAACACAAGGTGCATGTTAAGGCAAATGAGGGAATTGCAAAGCAAGCATATGGAGCATGTGAGAGACCACTAAACCAACTTAAAATAGAGGTATATCATGCCAAAATAACACTAAATACCCACTGAAATGAGGTCAACAAAAGCTATGCAAACATGCTACCTTTATGAGCCCTAAATGCAAGTAAATGAGTCACAAGGGGAGAGGGGTGTCCCTCCCCTATACAATACCTCAAAACCACTTCTCTACCACTAAAAATCCCATGAATTTCAGTGGTGAGAAGGCCAAAACAAAAGGGTTACAAAGCTCGAAGAAGAAGGCACAAAAAGAGGCCAAACAAGGCCTAAGAGGGGGTGGACGACCGCCAACACAAAAGTGACCTTAAGAAACTATAACAAGCATGAAAATACAAAACTTTTATCAGTTATATACTAAGCTCAAAACAATATGCAAATAGGTCTAAAACCTTAAGCAAAAATGGGGAATAAAAGGGTAAGTTCTCACCCTTGAAGAACACTTCAAGAACACCAACTCCAGCACCTCCTTTTGATCAAAACCAACTCAAAAACTCTGAAATCAAACCCTTAGAACCTCAGCAATCAAAGTATAGTGTAACACTAGGTGTCTTACTGCAAAACTAAGAACAAAAACCCCTTTAGAACACTATTACACACACAAATATAGAGAGATAGAGGGAGATATAAAGAGAGAGGGATATATATCTTTTATATCAGAGTTGTTCAACCTCTGGAAGGGGAGGGGAGGCCCTCCTCTTATAGGCAATGCAAATCCAAGCTTCCAAAGGAAGCTAAGTGTAAGGATGAAATCCCTCCATACACGTGTATGGAGGGCAGGATTTGTGCTCACCAGCTGGCACAGCTGGCATGCACAATGCCTGAAAAAGGCAAAGAAAAGGTCTCAGCCTGAAAATATGGCCGATCGACCAAATCAATGGCCGGCCAACCAACTATAGTGCCGATCGGCCAAAACTATTGGCCGGTAGCAACAAAACATGGCCGGTGTCCTCAGACCAAGGCCGGTGAGGTGTGGGGATGGCCAACAAGCCATTCCCTACCCTCAGAAGCAAAAACACAAGTGTTTGGTGCACAACCAAGCACAAAACAAACAAGTCGAGAGGTCTTGAGGCAAGGCGCGCGACCAAAACCTCCGAGAACTCAAGACGAACACGAACACGAACATGGATGATCACCGAGTGTTCAAACGGTGACATCCAAATCTTAAGGACGGTAAAAAATGGGGTCTCTACAGCCACTTTTGTAGCCGACCGGCCAGTATTAGTGGCCGACAGCCACTTTTTATAGCCGGCAGCTTCTATTTATGGCCGATGGACTCCTATTTTGTCCTCTGGTCCATCCATATGTTGAGAATGCTTAAGAACCTGTGTCTTGTTCTGCTCTTGGTGCATTTTGCCATCTCTCTTTAAGAATGTTGTCGAGTTGCTTATCGATTTATTGATTTGCTTATCGAGTTGTTGATTTGCTTATCGAGTTGTTTCTTTTGCTTATCAAGTTGTTGCATTGATTATCGAGTTGTTGCATTAGTTGTTCATTGAGTTGTTGTACTCTATTTGTTATGTATTGGTCGGTTCATTACCTGATTAAGGAATTGCCAATACAATGCAGTATTCAAATTCCATCAAATCCCGTTTTTGTGTAAAATGGTGCAATGCGATGCTCAGCATGTAAAAACATAACACTTTTTTTTTTTATCAAAAAGTTGATTTTTCATTCCAATCATGGTTTCTTTTTACAAAAGGAGTACAAGTTTTTAAGAAAATAAAAACTGCCTGGAAACTATGCAATGTGCTAACACTACTAGCAAAAAAAAGAAAACTAAGGAAAAACAACTGAATCAGTGTCGTCCACCTCAGGATCGAGAGGCCCTATTTGTCCTCTTCCTGGGCATGGACTTAGGGCTATCACCATCAACGCCACTGTCAGAGGCCCTAGTGTCTGAGCTAGCCGCTGAACCGGCCTCAGCATCATCTCCCTCCTCAGTATCACCACTACCCTCAGAACCTGAGCCGGTGCCATCGTCTTCATCCGCAGATGACTCTCACTGGGGACTCGCTGGCTCCTCGTCCTCATCTGTCTTATCATCATCCGAGACAGGCTCTGATGGGCCGCTCTCGTCACGAGTACGTCTAGCTCTGCATCGGCTGTGCGCCGGAACCTTCTGTCTCCCTCTCCCTATTGCCAGAGGAGGCACTGATGGTCCTGCTACAGCTCCTATTAGAGCATTCGATGTGGCTGGGATCTGAAAAGGACCGTTTGTCAAATACATTAGTCACTGTGTAATATCAGATGTGAATGCAGTCAACGAATGCGGTGTATGAATGCAGTGTTTAGGTGCAATGTGTTAGATCAGTACAGTGATGGAACAGATTATGTTTGAAATGCTAATGTGTCAGCAAGAAGTTTCATGGCAAGAAGTATGAATTGAAGAAACTTACTGGAATGCCGTAGATGCTGAGCAAGTTCATACTCATCTGCACTATCTTTATCAGAGAAGCCGCTAGCTCGAGAGCCTGCCTGGTGTACTCTATGGATGCCTATAAATGTGTTGAGATGATCAGCGGTCTATAAAGCATAACTGAAATGAATTGAATGTGCAAAATGTAAATATGGTATATACCGAGGTCAGGCCTCGAACTCCGACAAACTCGTGACCAGTTGGTGCAGGCTCGATGCGAATCTGGTAAGCCTTCCCTGTGGGTCGCCAACAAGTCAGTGTAGTAGGCAGCTCTAGCCATCCCGCCCTCTGCCTCGTCTAAGAACCTCCCTTGTCATGAGCCCTGATCGCCCTAGACCCTTCGGCTCTCCCTCCCGCAGCTGGAGCCCCAGCTCTCTCACCACGGGTGCCAGTCAAAGGTGGTATGAGGTATGTCTAGATAAAGGCAGTGTAATCGCCTTCAAGTCGAAAAAAGTCGGCATCCCAACCTCTGGTGAAATCGATCATCTCATGCATGGTGTATCTCTCTGTGATCCTCATATATGTAGGAGGCGGCATCGGAACTACCGGCTTGGGCAAGCCGAGGCTCTGGCGCAGGAATTGCTCCCCTAAGAACCACGCCCGACAAATCAGTCCCTCGAGCAAGATCCAGAATCGGGAAGCCTCCCGAGCACCGGCAAACTGATCTCTAACCCCGTTAGGCATCACCGCCCAAGGTTGCCAGGTGATCTGCAAATAGTGAATATCTAGATTGTTAGCTGCCATTAGATATGCAATATGAAGTAGAGCTGAAATAACTGTAAGGTTTGAGTTACCTTTGCTGCAGTCACAGTGTCGAAGAATCGACGAAAAAATGAGAAAGACTCCCAGGGCCTCCGCTGGCATCTCCCGTCGTACCTGTGGGAGTACGACACAACAGGTGGTATCTCCACCTCTAGCTCTAGGGCAAGCCTCGGAAAATAGGCGTACACCCATAATTGCGAAACGTGAAAGGACAACAGTGAGTTTACCACAAATGAATACAGATGATGCAGAAAGCAGATAGTGTATACAGTGTACAGAGAATGCAATGCAGAAGGCAGACAGTGTGTGTAGTGTGCCGATAATGTAAAGTAGAAAGCAGATTGTGTGTAGTGCAGTGAACGGTGTGTGCAGTGTACAGAAAATGCGAAACAGAAGACATAACGGGAAATGCAAAACAGAAAAGTGGAGCATACCTCCCAGGCCCTCCAGTAGCCTCCTAACAGATGCCGGCTCGTGCGAGAAGTGGAGTTCATGTACCCATACAAGGTGGCCAGGCCACCGCCACTGCCACCCCAGTCGTAGAGCCGGACACGAGACAGGTCCACTAAGGCTCTCATCAAGTAAAGCCCAACGGTGTTCGCCCGGTCGGTGAACAGAATGGTGCCAAACACGAACATCAGGAAACCTCGAGCATACTGCTCGGTCTCCTCTCTGGTCTCTGGTGCTGTCCGTCTGTAGTGATCAGCGAACCATGTATATCAAACCATCCCTGAGCGAGAGATAGGTGGGCGAGTCCCCAGAAGGTAAATTTGAGCAGCCTCCCACTTGCCCATGTCTGTGTCGTAAGGAATCAGATGACCCCCTACCGCTATGCCAGTGAGCATAGAGAAGTCAAAGGGAGTCATCGTCATCTCCCCTGAGGTAGAGAAGTGAAAGGAATCGATGGTATCCTACCACCTCTCTACCAAAGAGCCCAGTAGGGGTCTGCTCGCAATGAGACGTGAGAGCCCCATGCAGAATGTGCCGAACCCCGCCTCGTCAATGATATGGCGAACAGCGTCGGGGAGCTCTATGTACCACTCCCTAGTGGAGGTGGTCTTGTATCCTCGAATGGCACGTGAATCCCCCTATGATCAGGACAAGCAGATGCAAGGCAGTGTATAAAATACAGTGCAAGAATGTGTTTAGGATGAACAGATGAAAGACGGTGGGATCTATGCAAGAAATGAGAACTACATTGCGAAAAATAAGGGTACAGTGTATACCTCGAAGGATCCATGAGATAAGTGTGACTTCGGCTCGCACAGCAAAAGGTCCTTGGGTGCGCTTCGTGCAAACCCCCTGAACTGGCAGATACTATCGGGAACAGCACGTGTATCTCGGGATGATATGTTGCCGGGTCAAAAGGTCAAATGCTGAGCGGTAATGGCTCGAACTCTGGATCATCCATCTCCATCTCCGAAGGAGCTCCGTCGTGTGGGATGTCGTTTTCCATCTCAGGAGAATATGAGGAAACGGTCAAAAACGGAAAAAATGGAAAAAATGGGCGGGGAATGCCAAAAGTCAACAAAAGTCAACTCTGAGAGAGGAAAAATGGGAGAAAAGGTCAAAGCTTGGAAAAGGGCACCGAACTCAAGGGTAACTCGAGGGAAACAAACCTCAAGTGGTGGAAATAAAGAAAGAAACACCGAAAGCAACTTTCAATCGGTTCAAAGTGGTGTAAACTATAAGGGTTTAGCAAAGGAAATGTTTACGGGGCATTGGAAAACACGTGTGATGCTCGGATCTAAGGAGGAAAGTGGTCTAGAGTGAGAGGAGAAGGATTTTCGAGTTTGAGGTAGTGAGGAAATGAGGGTTGAAACCCTATACTTAAAGACCCGAGGTGAATGGGCAATTTTGCCCCGAATCTGCCATCGGTGGCCGACGGCCACCATTTGTGGCCAATGACATTATTTTGTGGCCGATGGGTGGCCAATGGCTTCCCAGAGTGGTCGGCAGGCCTATAGTGCTCTCCTTGGATGTTTTTCTGTTGTTTTGTGCCCTAATCCCTCAAGAAAGTGCAAGGAAAAGTACACTTTTAAGCTCAAATGGCCTCTGCAGAAGCTCCGGACCGTGTTTTCAATGTGTGATACTCAACATGTTCGAGGTGTATCCTTTTAACTTGTTGCAACTCCTCCGAGAGGTAAGTTAGGAGTTGCGATCGAGTCGTTTTTTCCATGCACCGCTTTTGTCATTACATAAAATGTGCACCTCTTTGTCATTTCATGGAACGTGCCTTTCACATGAGGTCTTGCATAGTCTCTTGTTGGCATAGAGCATGCATCTTTTACTTTGGCATAGAGCATGCTTTTAGTTGGGTTTTAAACATACGTTCTTTGTTTTTTTTTGTATTTTAGTGTGTAACATATTGCATTGCACATGCTCTCATGTTTACATTGAATATGCATGTTGTGTTGTATTGCATTGTACATGCTCTCATGTTTGAATAGAATATGCATGTTGCATTGTACTGCATTGTACATGCCCTTATGTTCACATAGAAATGTTTGTGCCTGTTGCATCAACCATGCGTTTGTTATTGTTGCATGAGATATGCATTTCTCTATCCATTGCATAGAACATGCTCTCGCTCACACAGCATAGAATGTGCTTCTGTTTTGTTTCTTACATGTTGTGCATAAAACGTGCCTCTAACATTGTGTCACAGTTATTCATCTTGCATAGAACATGCATTCTTATCTTGCTGTATCTGTTAAGTCTCTTTCTTATACAGGCACGATATTGTATGTACGGTTCATTCAAAGCTGGTGCAACTAGACGATATTGTATGTACGGTTCATTTAGAGGGATTCCGGGTAAGATCATTCCTGTCTTTTGAACACCTTGTTTTGGGTAGAAGCATTCGGGTACACCCGGTGCTTACACCACACTTTGTTTTGGTTAGAAGCATTCAGGGTACCCCTGGTGCTTACACCACACCTCTGTTGGTTAGAAGCATTCGGGTATGCTCGGTGCTTACACCACACCTCTTTGGTTAGAAACATAGGAACGTGTGCCCGACGTTTATACCACCCCCCGGTTAGAAGCGTTTGGAACGTGTTCCGACGCTTATACCACCTCTTTGGTTAGAAACATGGGGACGTGTGCCTGATGTTTATACCACCTCCCGGTTAAAAGCGTTTGGAACGTGTTCTGACGCTTATACCACCTCTTTGTTGGTTAGAAACATTAGGGCGTGTGCCCGATGTTTATACCACCCCCCAGTTAGAAGCGTTTGGAACGTGTTCCGATGCTTATACCACCTTGGTGGTTAGAAACATGGGGACGTGTGCCCAATGTTTATACCACCCTCCGGTTAGAAGCGTTTGGAATGTGTTCCAACGCTTATACCACTTTGTTGGTT
This sequence comes from Camellia japonica, assembly GCA_030407325.1. NCBI lineage: Eukaryota > Viridiplantae > Streptophyta > Magnoliopsida > Ericales > Theaceae > Camellia > Camellia japonica. Next base: position 180,693,288 of record JAPPVO010000059.1, on the reverse strand, counting down.
AGAAACATTAGGACGTGTGCCCGATGTTTATACCATCTCCTTCCTTGGTTAGAAGTGTTTAGAATGTGTTCCGATGCTTATACTGCCCTGTTTTGGTTAGAAATATTGGGACGTGTTCCGATGTTTATACCACCCCCCCTCGGTGTTTACACCATCCACTTTTCCTCTTGCGTGCGGTGCGTCAGGACGCTTTGGTTAAAAGCATTCAGACAGGTTCTAATGCTTATATTGCTCTTTGTTTTGGTTACATAATATTTGGATGTGTTTCAATTGTTATCATATGCTCTCTTTGGTTCGGAACCTTGGGGTGTGTCCCTGGGTTCACACCATTTCTTTCCTCGCGTATGCCATGCGTTGGAATCTTGTTTGCCGCCTCGAGTGCGCCCGATGTTTGTGTTGTTCTTTGTCTTTCCTGCATGATACGTAGTTAATATTGCATAATTTTCTTACATCCTTTATGCATGAAATGTGGTTTGGTTCATGTTTACTTGCTTATGTACGAGATTGCTGTAGCATTTCTTTGCATGACACTTGCATCTAGATGTTTCATTACAGCCTCATTGCATGATCATAAGTTATGTTTTGCATCGTGTATGTCATTTGCATCTTGCCCCAGAACTACGCTTGTTTGATTCCTTGCAAAGGGATACGTAGGCAGCCTGCGGGTGCAACCGTTCTTTGTTTTTCTTGCTTGTTTGTCTAAGTCTTCGGCCTTGTTAAAAATGGGTCGTCTCTGGGCTTTGACATTCACTCCCGTCATTTCGTGACTTCCGAGTTCTGTTAAAGAGGGGCAACTGTAGACACCCCATTTTTGATCGTCCTCAATACTTGGACGTCATCGTTTGAACACCCGATGATTGTGCTTGCTCGTGTTCATTTTGAGTCTATGAAGGTCTCGGCCAAGCGCCTTGCCTTAGAGCCTCTAATCTTGTCTGTTTTATTCTTGGTTGCGGACTAAGAGCTTGTTGTTTTAATTCTGGAGGAGAGGGTGGCCTGTCGGCCATGACTTGTGCCTGTCGGCCACCAGTGGTGGCCGGTCGGCTATGTTGATGACCGGTCGGCTACATTGATGACCGGTCGACCACTGGTGATGGCCGACGACCATTTTTCTCATTTTTCAGATATTTATTTGCCAGTTGTGCCAGCTATTGTTCACTGATGCTCATCTCCATACACGTGTATGGAGGGATGAATACAAGCTCTAAGCTTGATTTTCCATATATAGGGGGGTCTCTCCCCCATTTTGGAGGGTTAGACAATTTAGAGCAAAATTTTCTCTCTCTTTCTCTAGAATTTTCTCTCTCTCTTCTTGTTTTGTGCTTGATAGTTGATTTTCTCTACACTTTTGCACTAAGACCCTTAACCAAACATCCTCATCTTGGAGCTGAGGTTCTTTGAGGCTTAGTTTGAGCTTCTAAGGGTGGTTTTAGCTCAGAATTGTGATTGTTTTGTGCTGTGCTTCAAGAGGTAAAGGACTTACCTTGAAGACTTTATTTTAATCACTTGCTTTGCCATCTTTTTACACTATTTTTGAGCTGGTTTTCAACTGTAAAAACTTCTATTTTTTAGTCCTAAAAATAGCGGTTTGAGCCTATTTTGAACTAGGGGGTTGTCTCCCTTTTTTGCTCTTTGGCTTGTGAAGTTTTTGTGCCATTTCTTACCATCTTTAAATCAAACTTTTTGGCTCTTCTAAACACTGAAATTCAAAGTTATTTCAGTGGTGGAAAGTATGTTTTGAAGTCCAAAATATGAGAGATTAGCCTCCCTCCTTGTGTCTCACTTGCACGCCTAGTTAGCATCCCATGGTTGCATGTTTTTGTGGTTTAACTTAGCTTAATTCCAGCATGTTTTAAGCTCTAATTTGGCATGTTTCAGCTCTGTTTTGGGTTGGTTGGTGCACTTGAGGCTTGCTTTTTGTACTTGTAGTGCAATTGTGCTTTCTAGTCTAGTATGCTTCATGATTTAGCCTATTAGTCTAGCTTGTGTTAGCTTAATCTCAGCATGTTTTTGCTACTATTTTGACCCGCTTTAACTCTGTTTTGGGCTGGTTAAGTCTTTCAAGGCTTGTATCGCATGACTATAGTTAATGGTCTTCACTAGCTCATTGTTTTAAGGCTTTAAGCATGAGTTGCTTGAGTTGCTTGCATGTTGTAGCATTATTTCGCATGTAATTTCAGTGTACATAGCTCTGTCACATGCCCATTTATTTCACTCTTTCATTGCTTTTGAGAGTTGTGTCTTGAGTCTTATTTGCAATTTAACTCTTTTTTGAGTTGGTTTGGTCAGTTGAGGCTTGTATTGTATGGTTGTAGTGCAATCTCTTTCACTAGCTTAATGAGTTAGGCTTTTTAACATGACTTGCATGAGTTGTTTTCATGTTTTAGTGTCATTTTCATGCCATTTCAGCACTAAAATATCTACAACCTCCCTCTATTCTTCACTCTTTACTTTGTTTTGAAAGTGGCTTTGAGCCTCTTGTTGGCTTGAGTATGGAATTGAGACCCTCATGCCTAATGGTTTAATTCCTTCAGGAGTTCATTACCAATAGCATGAGGCCTCTTTCATGCTCAAGATACTTGTGGCTTAAGCCCTCTTTCCATTAGGGGACTCTCACCTTGGACTTAACCGGTTAAAGAATGGATTGGTAATTAAAATGAGTAAATAAAACATGACAAGTAAACTTGAGCAAGTTAAGCATGTTGTGTTGCATTGCATGTGTTTGGATCAGACGTTAATCCAAACACAAGAAAAATGGGACGTTTCATACTTAAAGTGATGAAACGTGCCACTTTTCTTAGTCATCGTCACCCTTGATCACGCATGATAGGGTGGTGGTTGTTTTGGTCTTGTTTGTGCATTCATTGACCTTATACAAGCTTGGTTCTCTAGCCATCATGCATTGAGAATGCTTGGTTGGTGGTTGAGAGCCAAGAGCTACACTCCTTTGAGCTTGAGAGATGATAAGGAGGATAGCAGTACATATATTTCTTGAAAATGCATTGTTTGCCTTGTTTGCTCTTTGTTGCAGCAAAAAAGAAGTCCAGAAAAAGGGTGGCTGACCGGCCACTTGAGCTAGCCGACTGGCCAGTTGTTGTGGCCAACAGCCACTTTTTGTAGCCGATCGGCCACCAGTAATTTTTGCACAGTGTATTCCTAAAGGGATCAGAGGTGTTCTGGGAGTTGGCACTGTTGGTGATCAAATGAGTGCAAACAAAGGTATCCGATGACAAGGCAAGGGTATTTTCGGGCGAAGGCCAACCGAGCATGCATGCATCCCTCGCCTTCGAGGCCATTTAATTGCTTTAATTAGTTAGCGTAGCTAATTATTTAATTTGGTTTGTAATATTTTAGCTAGCTTAGAATAGTTAGTTAATTTATTTCAATTGTTGTAATAATTAGCTAGAATAGTTAATTAGTTTTGTGTTTGTAATAATTAGCGTAGCTAGTTAGCTGATTCATTTGGACCCTCCTTCGCGAGGACGCAATGTTGTAATAAGTGTGTGTGCGTGTGTGCATGTCTTCGAACCCCACGTCTTTTTCTCTTTTATTTATCCGCTTTCGATGGTTAGATTAGGGACACTTTCAATTAGCATACCTTATGCTCGCATGTTTGCATCCATTCATTTGTCTTGCATGCACCGAGGCTCGGCGCATCATTCAAACTGCATTGTAATTTCAATACTTATTTGAATACGTGTTTAAATCGCATGTTATCAAATTGTATCATATGTCATATTAGTAGCCGAGCCTATTAATTGCATATTGCATGTGTTGCATTAGGCATCTTGTGTAGTTAGGATCATGCATTGTTTTTAACTAGTTTTTGTTTTGGCTTGGAGTGCTCGGTAAGTTTTTATACTTTAGCATGCTTGCATGAGTGTGATTGCCATGATGCCATGTTTCGCATGCTTGCCATGAGGCTATGTGTTTAAATGCTAAACTGCATGAATGCCTATGGATGAAGGCTTGATTGTTTGAATTGGAATGATTCAACAAATGTCAGTTTTAAGCTCACTTTGCGAATTGGCGAAATTATGTTTTAAGCCCACTATATTTGGTGGCAAATCCGCGTTTTAGACCACTTGAGGGTGGCAAATTCAAACCATTTTCGAAAACAACATGAGTTGTTTTGTTCCAATTCTTGCGATTCTAGTCTATACTTGTTTGTGTGTGCGTCACATGGTAAAGTTAGCTAATAATCAGAATAAGAACACATGTGTTTTTAAAATAACATAGCATGCTTAGTAGAGGCCGATCTTTGATCGGCGAGCGGGGTACTCATTTCAGGACCTTCCCCTTTCGTACCCAAGTTCCGAGCCGAGGCAACTTTGGTGATGACAGACACGTGGCCTTTGCACGAGTTAGGGTTTCCTAAATTTTCCCAAAAACAAAATATTTAGGTGGCGACTCTATAATCTGGCAAAGCAATCCAGTTTTGGCATTATTTGATTCAAAATATGATTTTCTAAAATGATTTGCCGGATTGGACTCTTTAGTGTTTATCAGTCTCACGCTGCACTTTGTGAGATTAGATTCAGAACTGTGACAGGAGTCCGAACTGTAGGACCAATTCGACTCTTCGAAAGGGGCCACGAAGAAAGTCGAGCTACATCAATGAGTCAAGGCGCAATAGTTCAATATGACGTCCGATCGAATCTGATTTGATTTTATTACATCTTTCACCACTTTTAGTTCCATTTTATTAGCCCTTTTCATTACCTTTCCATTCTTTATTCATTTTTGTCCAAAAGTGATAGTTACGTCTACTAATGAAGAGAAGTGTCAAACAAGAAGTTGTCATTAGCATGAGAGAGATATAATGCCTTAGTAATGAACCTCCAAAGAGATTAAACCATTAAGCATGAAAGTTCTCTTTCTCATGCCTTAAACAACAATCAATTGTCTGAAACAACTCTTAAACAAAGAAAACCAAGAAATGAAGGAGGTTGCATAGACGATTATTACAAGTGTGAGTATATGTATGAAAACTATAGAATAAAAAAGCTATCAACTCAAATAAATTGGTGTCTAAGGCTAAACCACCAAATCTATAAGGATGTACAACAATACAAGCATGATATTCAAAGCATAAATTAAACAAACAATTAAAACAACTCCAAAAGCAGCAAAATCAGTGCTGAAATTACTTTGAAAAAGCTAAAAAAGGTAAGCAAAAAGGGATAGAACAACAACTAGTAAGCAAGCCTAAGGATGGATGGCTAACCCCTCCACTTTTTGGACATTAAAATAATATGTTTTAGCCTTGAAAACTCTAAAAATCAGTAGCTAAAAGTTTAGAGACAAGTGGGAAACACAAGGATGAAAGCTATGTAATGAGGTTCAAGAAATGGTGGTTAACCCCTTCACCTTGAATAGCTTTTAAATCACAAGTTTCAGCCTACAAAAACAATCCAAAATAGTATAAATACCAAGAAAAAGAGGAGTGAAGAGTAGGCAAAAGATGGCAAGAGTTATACCTTTGAAGAGGAAACACTCTTTTATTCACAAACCATAAGATGCTCACTCTCAAGGGCTGAAATTTTAGCTCAATAATCTCAGCAAGGAGCCTCAAAATATTGGTTTAGGAAGTGTATGTATAGTGTATGTATATTGCAAGGTAGGAGGGAGAGTGTTTGTCAAGCTTTGGGCTCTTAGCAAATTTTTTTAACCTAAAACCATGAGGATGGTCAAGTATATATAGAAAAACAGGTGCCTCTATCGGAAATATCTATATTAAGCTAGCTAGTGCAGTGCAGCACATGGGGAACAGATGGCAGCAAAATATCTACTAGCCAAGAAACATAGTCGGTCGGCCATGTAGGGGGGACGATCGGCCACCAAAAATTGGCCTGTCGGCCACCTATTGGCCAACAGGCCTCTGAGTGGTCAGGCTAGAAAAAAAAATTAGGTTTTTGTTTAAAAAGTGGGGTATAAGGTTTTAGGCTCTAAAACTCAAAACCAAAACTTCTTACTAAAGAAATCGAATGTTTGTACAGCGTTTTATTTCATCATCAGTATTCAACCTGAGGTGCCCAAATCTTAAGGCGGTAAAAAATTGGGTGTCTACAATATAGTTTAATTTTTTCGCATTATTTTTATTTCTATCGATTGATTTACTTGTGGAAAATCATCTATTTTTCCTAACAATCTTGGAATTGTTTCACTCCGATTGTACCTTCACGAGAGAAGGAAAAGTAATTTTAAAACAGTGACAACATAATTTTCAAAGTCTCATAGCTTTGTTTCAGTATTTTTGTTTTTTCTCTATATATTTATTAGTTATTGCTATTGTGATTATAATATTCATACTAAGTCCTCGTTTAGTTTTCATTTTGAGGCTAAAAAAGCACAAAAGTCCAAAATACGTTACATAAGTCAATAAAATAAAATGTCACATCCAAATCATAATTATTACACTTTTTTTCTCACAGAAATCAAAAAAACCAAAAAATCCAAACCAAATGAGTCTAAAAAAAGCCAGGCTAAAAAAATCTCAACACAAAAAGAGTTGGTTATATTAGCCAATGTCAAACGAAACTTAAATATCTTGTTTATTATGTGCTTTGCATCAATAAATATCTTCTTTTCTGATGATCGAAACGATAAAATATAAAAAACTAAAAAAATAAAAATCTATCATAACCATAGTAATCACTTTATTATCATGTCTTTTATATAAGATTGCGTTAAACTTCGCATTAAATCAATCTTACTGCCTAGGTAACGTTTGATATTTCCGTGCAATTATTAAAATTTAGGGTAAACTATCAATATGTCCTAATAGTTAAACTTAATTCTCATCAAGTCGTATTGAAAATAAGTCTTGGTAAAATTATCGTTAAAAATATTTTTTTTGTGACAATTTTTTACATACGCCGCTAAAAATGGACAATTAGTGACTTTTTTTTATCATGATTTTTAAAAATTGTCGTCAAAACTCACAATTAGTGACTTTTTTTATGACAAATTTTTCTCATAGAACATATTAGACAATAAATTCACTTATTAGGATCTACACATAAGTACCCCTAAAATTTATTGATTTATCTTCTTATAAATAAATGTACCTCCTAACATAATTGTATTCTAAAATTTTGGGGATCGTAATTTCCAACAAAATACATCATAAATATGAAAGAACAACAATGCTAGGTATCATGAAAAATCTTTCATGAAAATAATCATGAAAGCTTTGTAACCCTTGAATTACACTTAAAATAAAGCACCACACACTAATTAAGGTAATCCATGGATCATAAATCTTTCATGATCATTTTCATGAAAAAATTTTCATGATCCCTAACTTTTCTCATGAAAGAAAAAGATTACTAAATAACTTGATAGAAAACAAAATGCGATGCCAATATAAATCACAAGTAAAAATTAAAGTTTATATTCTTGTGGGATATCTTCTTTGAGAAGTGGTGTGGAGGAGAGTACTTTGCTATATTCTTCTATGCTTCCTTGCAATTCAATTGCTTCACCATGTATCTTCTTGCAATGAAAATACAACACTGTATAGCTCATCCATTGAAACACCATCACCAAGCTGATAAAAACTGCCATTACAAGCACCATAACTATCTGTATCAATAACAATGATTTTTTATCTCCAGTCATCATAGTAACCATGAATACAATCACCATTGGTAGCGCGAAGACAAGATTTAGGGCAAACCCTTCTAGCCTCTTGCCTTTAACAAGTCTTGATGCTTTTCTTAGAGCTTGAATTCCATAACAACTCTCTTCAATCACCGAAATCACCATTGCCAAATTCCAAAAAACCGATAAGTACATCCAAAAAATTGAGGTTAAAATGCAAAGTGCCATATTGATGAGTATGAATGTAAAGAGATGATCAGTGCCTATGATCACTAACAAAAACATTAAGGCCAAAACAAGGACTATAATGTAACTTATGACAGTAAGTTTATATAGGAGAAAAGTGACTAATGGTCTTACGAATAACTTGAAAAACCTTGAAAGCAAGTCTTTGAAAGATAAGCTCTTTCCATAGTAAGTCACAGCTGATGCTAGAATCATTGATGAGATAGAGAAGAGAGAGACGGTGAAGGACGCGAGAAAGAAAGCAAACTCAACTACGAGGAGGATTCGAATTTCATGTTTGATGTCAACGAACATATCAGCAGGATCAGTATCAGAGCTGTTTTGTGTTGGAAGATAAAGAAGGGCTTGTTTGGCAAGTAAATCACCGATGAATGGCCTGGTGAACAAGATGAAGGAAGATGAGAGAAGGAAGTTTAGGAGGATGGAGATTGTGGTTATGGTGGCTATGAGCTTCCCATTTTTAGATTGGAGGAGGAGTTTGATGGATTCCTTTAGAATTCCCACAAAACCAAGAAACTCTAAACAACATTGACCCATTGCACTATCAAGAACAAGTTATAGTTTTGTTCTAAGTTGCTTTTGTTTGTCCTGAGATAAGGGCCACCATTATTTATACTAGAAGGTGTGCACTTGCCAGGTATCTTCCGCCTGCCCCATTTAACCCAATTAATTCTTGGAATCGCAAGTCTTTGGGAGACTCAAACTCGACATTTTTTATTTTATTTTCATGTATTTATCGCTTGGTCAATCTCTTAAATTGCATCTATGGATCTGTTTGAATTGAGTAATTACAAAATTGAACATTAAGACTCCGTTTATTTTGATGTGAAATGTTTTTTTCAAAAATATTTTACTCATTTTTTGTTATTTGATTGAACAAAAAGTAAGTAAAAATTTTTTTAAGGAAAATAATTTTTGCTTTATTTTCTCAAAAGTGACTTATCTTTAAAAATTTCGTAAATCAATTTTTATAAAGTTGGCTTTCACTATCTTTTTAAGACATTTACCATTTTCAAATAAGTATTTTAACTCATTAAAAAGTCATAAATAGCACTTTATTAAATCAAAGGTTCTTTGTTAGGCAATAAAATATTTTTGTTTCAAGTGTCAAGCAAGCATTGAAAAACAAAAACAAATATATATATATATATTGTATAAAATCAATTTAGAAGAAAAATATTTTTTTGTATAAAATATTACGTCGAAACAAACAGAACCTAACTGAAGAAAGGTAATTTAAAAATAAAATTAAAAAAAAAATTGGAACAAAAAAATTCATACCAAAAAGTCTGTTAATTTTATAATAATATAGATAAATATATGGGCTATGTAAGGGTGTACACAGTCCAGATTGATTCTGTTCTAAGAAAATCCAAGAATCAAATCGATCTTAACGGTTCTATGATTTTAAGAACCAGACCAAACCATTACATTCGTAAAACCGGACCAGAACCAAACCGAAATAACGGTTCGGTTGCGATTTGGTTCACGGTTCCAAAATTTTATATTTACAAGAATAAATTGGTAATATTGGCAAAATAATTACTCAAACTGATTACATTTAACTCATGATAAAAACTAATAATATTAAGGCATTATTCAACATTACATATTTATATCATCCTAATATCATTAAAATTACAAAAAATCAATTAATAAAATAACACTTATGCATGGTTCAAGGACTATTGTTGTTTATTAATATTATATATATATATATATATATATATATCTTTTAAAATTCGGTTCGGCTTGGTTCGAACCATGATTTTTTCATAAAATCCATTAACCAAACCATTTTTATGATTTTTAATATTTCTTGAATCGAAACCGAACCGGTTCTTAATAGAACCGAACCAAACCGTATGGTTCGGTCTGGTTTGATCCGGATTATCGGTTTGAACGGATTTTTGAACAGCTCTAGGGCTATGTGGTGTAACTTTTGCTTGAAATTATTCCTATAAAAATCTTGGGGGATTGATTACTATGAAAAAGTCTTCAGATTCAGTAATGCTACAGACTTCCAAAAAACATAATCTTCACAATCCCCACTCACCTGTGACTGGTCCAGGAAGAAAAGAAAAAAAAAATAAAAACACACGATTGGTCCACATCATATTGGGGGTCACGAGAGTCCCCAACTTTGAAGGTCTCAAGCATTTTTTATAGAAGTTTTAGTAATTAGCTAAAACCTGATAAATATATATGGAATCGGAAGTAGTCAAAATAATTTCGTAAGGTAGATAATCTCCTTAAGTTTGAATTATGGACTAAAGTAAATGGGAAATAAAAATGTGAGAAAAATATAAATGAAATATAATAAGTTACATTTTTTTTAATATATATTTTCTCTCATCTTTTTTTTTCTTATTAAATTCTTATTTAAATTCATAATTCAAATACAGTTTTAGTGACACAAACTTCAAATTCCATCAATCATATTAATATCAGGGGGATGATAGGATAATATTGTTATTTGACTTAAAATTTAGGAGTTAAAATCTACGAGTGTCACATATAATTTAATAATTAGCCCAAAAAATAATTAAATAAATTGATGTAAACTGAATAAGGAGATCGGTCTGTCTCAACCAACTTACATCATACGGGGATCTTCCAGGAAATCACTCTCTAATGTGATATGTGTAGTCAACTAATTACTATTCTAATCTCAAGACTTTTTCATAGTAGTCAATCCCTTAACGTGGGGAACTTGCACGACCTTTAAAATGATATAGATGAATCATGTATTTTATTTTTATTTTTTTTCTTTCTAAATCAATTACAGATAAGTGAGGATTGTGTTTTTTAAAAATCGATAGCATTGTTGTTGTTAAAATTCTATACAATTCATAAATATAAGTTATCTCAAATGGTGTTTGAGAAGTGACTAAAATAATAAAATAAAAATAAAAAATTACTACAAAAAGTCAACTCATTTTATTTTTGGGATAGAAATTTAACCATGTAGAATAAATAAATAAAGGATAAGAAAAGTCTTTAGTCTCTGTCTTCTATTTTCTCTTCATATGACCCGGCAACTTAGTGGTCCAACATTCCTTTGAAGCATTAATTAAAATTTTCAAAATAATGAATTTTGATTGTCAGGGAAATTCTTGATAATTGTAATTTTTGTTTATTATTTATTATAATATTAATTATGACTAAATTAATTTCATACTTATAACATGATTATACTGACTTCTATTTTATTAATGTTAGATCAACTAAAATTAATGCAGACGAAGAATAAACAAAAATAAATATATATATATATATATATATTAATAGATAAGAGATGATAATATTATTTTTTTATTTATACGATTAACAAATTATTGATTAAAAAAGGCACAATTATTATGTAAATTATAACCTTAAGGAACATCAACAAATTACGTTTAAAGTGTGGCAGCTGATTGTATTTTTCCTAAACCTCAAGGGGTAAATTACATTCACCTCAGGTTTCTAAGTCAGGTAATTATTAGTTAGTGTGACCATTGGGGTTGCTTAACCCAATTAAGTTTAGATAAGAAGATTATGAGTTTTGGGAGTCTAACATACTTTAAAAATATTTTATTAATAACAAAAATGAATTTGAGACAGATTTAAATAAAAATACTATAATTTTTCAACTTTCAGTTTTAAATAAAATCAAATCTGATAATATTAGCTTGAAGTAAAATGTTAATACATTAGAGATAATCAGAGTTCGGTCATAAAGCCTTAAGAGTCATGAATGAATTTACAAACTCAAATATAAAAGGTTGTGGATTGTGTGACTCGAGTCCATTAGCGTTGTTTGGATCGTGATCAAATTGGGGTAAATTACTGACAGGTCTTAATCAGGGCCGGCCCTGAGTTTTCGGGGCTTAAGACGAAACAATTTTTGGGGCTTTTTAGAGATTCATAAAAATAAAAATAAAAATCACCCAAATTTTCAAAAATAATTATTTGAGTTTGCAATTCGTATTTTTTAATATTTTTTGTATTTGGAAACTTTTTTTGTTTTTTTCAAAAAAAAAAAACAAAAATATTATAATTTTTAACTGTATCTAAATTAGATGTATCTACAAAATAAATAAATAAAATTGCGTAAAATATTTAAAAAAACCACTAAAAAACACATAATTGGGCCATAAAAAAAGAAGAAAAAAAAAATAGGCCTCATAGACATATACATATATTTTATATTTTATTTTTTTAATTGGGCTAACAACTAACACTTACAAATATTTTTTAACTGGGCCTTTTATCAATTGGGCCAGATAAAACTTTTGAAGCATTTTAAAATAGCCTAAATTAATTAAACAAAATTGGACCATTTTGAATTTTTGATATATTACAAGATAATGAATTTTGGGGCCCTTTTTTGGGCCTAATTTTTGGGGCCCTAGGCACAGGCCTCACTGGCCTTAGCCCAGGGCCGGCCCTGGTCTTAATAGTTTGATTTAATTCCCATCAAGTCCTGTTGATAATAAGTTCTAATAAAATCGTTATTAAAAATAATTTTTGTGATGATTTTTTTTGTATGTTGCTAAAAATTGATAATTAACAACTTTTTTTGTCATGATTTTTATAAATTGTCACTAAAACTTACAATTAATGACGTTTTTCTGTAATGAATCTTTTAAATTGTTGCTAAAAGTTAAAATTTAGTGACTTTTTTAATTAAATTGTCTCTAAAACTTATAATTAGTGAGATTTTTTGTTGACAAATTTCAAATTGTTGTTGAAAATTGATAAGTATTGACATTTTTTAATAGTGTTTGATAAAAAATGCCATTAATTCTCATAGAACCTATTAGACAATAAGTTCACCTATCAGGATTTACATGTAAGTCCTCAATAAAATTATACATCTATATATATCAGATTAACTTAATTTTTTTGTGACTGATCTACATAAAATGATATAAAAAATGAACAATTCGAATCGAAACAAAATCCGTGATAAGTTTCACAGACCTGAACAATGCCGTCCAGCTCAATAATTGAACTAGAGACCGCCATTCCCAAGATAAAATACATCATCAAACTAATATAAGAGTACAAACTGGTTCGTTTGGAATGTGGGTTGATTTTTTTACTTTTTGGCTTTTTGGCTATTTCGTTTGGGATAGTCTTTTTGACTTTTTTAACTTTTGTGAGAGAAAAAATGAAATGATTATCGTTTGGATGTGATGTTTTGTCTAATCGGCCTAAAAAGTCTATTTTATCCTTTTTATGGGTAAAATAGTTAAAAAGCCAAAAAATTTGACATGCCAAACGAAGGCTAAATAATTTTACAGTGTTTAGAAACAAGATAGTTAAGTTTACATATTAGAAGTGCCTAAAATAATAACAAAACTCAAAATAAGCTAAACATGGTACAAGTATAAATCCGCAAAATAATTAAATATACTTTAATGGATTAGCTCTAAAGTTGCGCTCCTAATAAGAAAAGGACCAGCATTATTTATAATATATAAATATATGGGCTGTATAATAATGTTGTGTGCGTTTTGTTAAGCTCTCAAATTGCTTATGTCCCAAGAAAAAGACCAGCATTATTTATATAAATCTATGGGCTGTATTGTATGCGTTTTGTTTGAATTAGTCAATTTTATTACTACAAAAATCTTGGGGATTGACTTCTAGAAAATTTAGAAAAGTCTAAGTTTTAAAAAAAATTCGTTAAAATATAAGATGAAAAAAATTATTAATATGTTTGGAATAATTAATTTAACTTTTTATAAAAAAAATAAAAATAAAATATAAAAAAAAATAAAGGAAAAAACTCTTTAATTTCTTTATATAATTTTTAAAATTTTTTAATAACCTTTTAACTATTTTATTAACTTCCCAAACTTGGTTGTCTTTAGTTGGCAACACAAATGAAACCTTATTTGGTTGTCATTTGGTTTGTTTCGGAAAGTATGTTAAAAGTTACCTTTTATCATTTTAATTTTTTTTTTTGAGAAAATATGCAAAAAAAAAAAATAGACAGGAGATGGGACTAAAAAAAGATCAAAAAGCCACAAAACTGTTTTTACCATGGAATTAGGTTAAAAGTCAGTTTATTGATTTTTTGGCTTTTTTAGGTCACATCATCTCTCTACTTTTTTACACATTTAAAAAAAACAAAAATGTGCTAAAAATGTGCACAAAAAAAAAAAAAAACAAAACAAAACAAAACAAAATAAAAAAGTGCTAAAAATCTGACTTTTAATCTATTTCTCAAAATAAGTTTTTATATCTTCTAAAAGCTAACAAAAAAAAGATGTGAGTGGTGTTATTTCAGTCAACAAAAATTTGAAGTGATGCTTCACATCATTCACCATGTAATGTTTGGTTTTAAAAAATTGAGTTTTTTTAATTTTCATATTTTTTTTATTTTTAGTGAATTTTGACAACATTTTACGTAAATTTTTTTATTTTTTAGATACACTTAATCTAAATACATTTAAAAATTATTATATTTGTAAAAATTAAAAATTCATCAAATACAAAAAAAATATTTAAAAAATATGAAAATTCAATACATTTTTGTATTTTATTCAATTCAATGAATTTTTTAAAAAGATTTTGTACATTTTTTTTTTTGACCTTTTAAGTATATGAAGATTAAGTGGATCCAAAAAAATTTTTTAAATGATTAAAACATTTTAAAAAATCATTAAAAATACAAAAATACAAATTCAAAATTAAAAATTCAAAAACTATTTTTGAAAACTGAAAACTAAACCGGGTTACATTTTGACACTTGTTCTCTTCTCTCTTAAAGGCAACACAAAAATAGTGAGCCTTAGTATTTTAACCAATATAAAATGAGGTAATTATAATTTAGTGAAACAGTTAAAAAATTATTACACTATAGATAAAAAAAAATTGTGCAACTCTAACATATAATGAGGACTTGCATCAAGCACATGAAAGACTTGTACTATGCACACAGAAAATTTACACTCCATGAAAATATTAAAGCTTTGTTTGGTATTGGCTAATATAGTCAACTTTTTTGTGTTGGAACTTTTTTAGCCTGGTTTTTTAGCCTCGTTTGGTTTGGATTTTTTGACCTTTTTTTAACTATTGTGAAAGAAAAAGTGTAATGATTATGAGTTAGATGTGATATTTTGTCTTATTAACTTATTTCATCTATTTTGTCATTTTCTACTTTTTTAACTCCAAAATGATAGCCAAACCAAGGCTAAAAAAAATTCAGTGTCCCCACGTATTTGCAATTTCTCCATAAAAAATTAATTTAAACACCACATAAATACTCTAGCATCATAATACAATTTCCCAACCACGCATATCTCCTCAATGAATATACAAACAGCACCTTTTTGTTAGGCTCTCAAGTTGCTTATGTCCTAAGAAAAGGACCAGCATTATTTATATATATATCGTTTGATTGGGATGGGAATTAGTTTTTTAATTTTTTGGTTATTTTAGTTTGGGGTTAAAAAACTCGTTTGGGATAGATTTTTTGACTTTTGTGAGCGAAAAAATAAAATTATTATGGTTTGAATATGACATTTTTGTAAGTATTAATAATACATGTAACATTAATAATAATGCGGAATTAAACTTAACAAGATCTTGAATTCAATACAACTCAAGAATAAAACGAACATACCTTTGTCAGCCATTGAATTAGAGAAGTTGAGAAAATACCCCTTAGAGTTGAACCTTTAATTCTTGGCTCACCTTCTTCTCTCTGTCTCTCTTAATTAGGATGACTATAAAACTTAGATTGATGGAAATACTTATCATATGAAAGGGGAGTCACCCATCCTTATATAGAGGAGAGAAGAGGGCCAGATAAACTCTATCAGAAGAATTCCTAATCCATCAAGGTTTCCTTCTTATCTTAGAAGAGTGATTATATTAAAATTCTAATTACTGAACTTGATCTCAAATATTGGCTTTATCTATTTGTGGAGTCCAAATAAATTAAAACATGTAGAAAATATGTAGGCTATTGGGCCACACTACTAAATAAATCCAACATTCTCCCACTTGGCCCATTAAGCCGATTATGATGCAATTATGAGTTTTTTCAAAAAATATGCAACTTATAAAAATTTTGACCCATTGGATTCCACACTAAAAACTTTGACACGTGATCACGAATTTTAAAAAATAGCCAATAAGTTCAGATATATTAGAAACCATAATACTGTGATTACTTCAGATCACCAATGTGAGTCATAGCGGTTATATAACATTTATGTCATATTTCCTTCTATGCACTACACCATTGATAACCTTCACCAACCCAGTCCTTTATTGGGATATATAATTATTTTCCTGAAAGGCCCCTGTAATTTGTCTTGTTAAGACATTCCCTGTTTATCAATATTCAAATTAATGTGTACACACAATTTTAGAAACAGGAAAAACAGAAACAAAATTATTATTGCGCAAATAGTGTCAAATAAAAATAAGCACTCAGAATTAACCATACATATCAAGGGTTGCTTAAAAGACCCATCCTGATAACATGCTCTTTGTATGTCTTTGGTGGCAATCCCTTTGTGAATGGATCAGCAATCATAAGAGAGGTGCTTAAGTTTTCAATTAACACTTGTTGTTTCTGGACTCTTTCTCTAACAACTAAGTACTTTACTTCCATGTGTTTGGAACCACTAGAGTACTTTCCATTCTTAGAGAAAAAAACTGCTGCGGTATTGTCACAATATATCTTCAGCGACCTGGCAATTTGAGTCAACAACACCAAGTCCTGAGATGAAATTTCGCAACCATAAAGCATGATTTGTAGCCTCAAAGCATATGGAATGTCCTTCATTTGTTTTCTTTCCAAGTCATTCCTTGGACACTGTTTTTCACTTAATTTATCACCCTTCGTGATGGGTGCATCACCGGCTGAACAAAACTGCATATTGAATCTCTCCAAAACACGATCAATATATCCTTTTTGAGATAGTCCTAGCAATCCTCGAGATCGATCCCTAAAGATCTCTATGCCAATAACATAATTTGCCTCACCCATATCGACCATTTTAAAGTTCTTGGAGAGATATTCCTTGGTTTCATGCAATAAGCCAAGGTCATTACTAGCTAACAAAATGTCATCCACATATAGTACCAACATAATGAACTTGCTCCCACTAACCTTCAGATATATGCACTGATCAACTGCATTTTTCTTAAATCCGAAAGAGGTAATGGTATCATTAAACCTTAAATACCATTGCCTAGAAGCTTGTTTAAGGCCATATATGGATTTCTTTAATTTGCAAGCTAAATGTTCTTTACCTTTCTTTGCAAATCCTTCGGGCTGCTCCATATAAATTTCTTCATCCAAATTCCCATTTAAAAAAGCAGTTTTCACATCCATTTGATGCAACTCTAAGTCATAATGAGCTACCAATGCTAGGATGATTCTAAGCGAGTCCTTCTTAGATACTGGAGAGAAGGTCTCTGTATAGTCTATGCCTTCTTTTTGAGTAAAACCTTTGGCAACAAGTCTGGCTTTAAATCGTTCGATATTGCCTTTTGCGTCACGCTTGGTCTTGAAGACCCATTTACACCCGACCTTTTTGCAGTTATTAGGCAATTCGACGAGATCCCAAACACTATTCTGTTCCATGGATTTTAACTCTTCATTTATAGCATTGACCCATTTAGAAGAATCATCACTATTCATGGCTTGTGAAAATGAGACTGGATCTTTGTTAATTCCAATATCAAAATCAGATTCCTGTAGATACACCATGTAGTCATCTGGAATGGCAGGCTTTCTTTCCCTCTGAGATCTTCTCAGAACTGCCGGTTGTGGTGGTTCTACAATATTTTCAATGGTGGTATCTTCATGAAGTGGTGAAACATGAGGTGGTGAAGGATTTTCATTATGTTGTTCGTTTCCCTCAGCCTGTGGAATAGTCTGAGGAACAACAATTTTTCGATAAGGGTCAAATGTTGGCACATCTACCCTAATTTCCTCGAAATTCACCACTCGTGTTTTCTCACTCCCACTAATTTCACCATTCTCTAGGAATCTAGCATTACCAGTCTCCACTATCCTCGTACTGTGATTAGGACAATAAAATTTGTACCCTTTAGACTTGTCTGGATAACCAATGAAATATCCAGATATTGTTCTTGAGTCCAACTTTTTCTCTTGTGGGTTGAAGATTCTTGCCTCTGCTGGACAACCCCAAATATGTAAGTGTCTCAAACTAGGTTTCCTACCAGTCCACAACTCAAAAAGAGTTGTTGGGACTGCCTTACTAGGAACCCTATTTAAGATATACATTGCAGTCTTTAAAGCTTCACCCCACATTGAAATAGGTACAATTGAGTAACTTAACATACTCCTAACCATATCTTTAAGTGTACGATTACGCCTTTCAGCAACTCCATTTTGCTGTGGCGTACCAGGCATTGTATATTGAGCACAAATGCCTTTCTTTTCTAAGAATTTGGCAAATGGGCCAGGATTTTGGCCTGACTCATCATATTTACCATAATATTCACCACCCCTGTCTGATCTCACTATTTTAACCTTTTTATCTAATTGTCTCTCGACTTCAGTTATGTACACCTCAAGGATGTCAACAGCCTGAGACTTTTCATGAATTAGATACACATATCCATAACGTGAGAAGTCATCTATAAATGTGATAAAATATTTTTCACCACTAAGACATGGAATGTTGAGTGGCCCGCAAATATCTGTATGAATTATCTCAAGAAGCTCATTACTTCTTGTGGCACCTTTCTTGGTGTGTTTGGTTTGCTTTCCTTTAATGCAATCCACACATATCTGAAAATCAGTGAAGTCTAGGTTTTCCAAAATCCCATTCTTCACCAATTTTTCAATTCTATTTCTAGAGATATGCCCCAACCGTCTATGCCACAAGATTGAGGATTTTTCATTAATTAGACCACGTTTTAAACCAATATTCGAATGCAGAGTTACTAATGATTGTGCAAACTCATGATTTAAGGTAATTTTATATAAACCATCACATAAATTACCAAAACCAATCACTTTTGAATTAAACATTAAATTGAGTTTTCCACAATTAAATAAAACTGAATATCCAACACGATCTAATTTGGATAACGAAACTAAATTCCTAGAAATTGAAGGAACATAAAAAGTGTCTTCTAGATCCATCTGATGACCCGTCTCTAAGATCAGTCGATAGGTTCCTACAGCTACGACTTCAGCTTTGAGACGGTTCCCCATATAGACAAATCTTTCACTTTCCTTCGGTTTCCTGGTTGAGAGGTATCCCTGCATGTCATTTGTAATGTGGGTCGTGGCCCCAGAGTCAATCCACCACGTATTAGAAGGTACTTCAGCAAGATTTGATTCATAACAAACAAAAGAAAATTTCTTACCTTTCTTTTCGAACCAAGCCTTTCGCTTGCTGCAGTCTTTCTTCACATGTCCCTTCTTGCCACAAAAGTAGCACTTGACAGTGAAACCATTCTGAGCCTGATTTTCTTCCCCAGGTTCATTCTTTTTCTTTGGTGGATTTTTCTTTGATTTTACAAACTTACCCTTCTTTTTCTTTATAGCTCCATGAGTTACAGCCAATGCAGTTTGACGTCCTTCCTCCCTCAACCTCACTTCCTCCTGAACACACATATTAGTCAGCTCATCAAACTCCACTTATCTTTATTGGTGTTATAGTGAATTTTGAATGCGCCGAACTGTGATGGAAGTGAGTTGAGAATAAACTGCACGAGGAAAGTTTCATCAACTTGCATTCCTAAAGTTTTAAGCTTTGCAACCTTGTCGCCATATTGAGGATGTGATCCTAAACTCCTCGGTGGCCATTATATTTCATTGTTGTCAATTCAGCCATAATAGTGCCAGCAAGTGGCTTGTCGATCTTCAACAGCCTTTAACCAAATTTTACTTTAAGCGTTAGGGTAATGTCACTAAAGAGTCCTTTGGTCAATAACCAAGTAAGATCCCAGGAAGGTCGGAGGAGTCAATATAGCCTCCCTTCTAAGTCCAACCACCTTAGATAGCAAGCTATCTTTTTGACAGATCTTAAGAGGTATTAACACAAGATCTCATAAGTAACACGGAAAAAGGCATCAACAATATACATATTAAAGCTTTGAGAATTATGATGAACTATTGATATCACATAAGTCTTTCCTTTGGGCAAAACTTAGGTATA
Source organism: Camellia japonica (assembly GCA_030407325.1). Lineage (NCBI taxonomy): Eukaryota > Viridiplantae > Streptophyta > Magnoliopsida > Ericales > Theaceae > Camellia > Camellia japonica. The sequence continues at coordinate 180,673,288 of JAPPVO010000059.1, read as the reverse complement.
TCTATTGTCCACTCGTCAAGAATCACTTATGTAGGTCTAAAGCAATTTATGCAATTTTTCAGCTAGTCATGTTACCTTTGGGTATTCAATTCTAATCTGTCAAATTGCATAAGTTACATTATCCTACCCAGTTTATAATTATTTGAAAGTGACTCTCCTTTGGGCTAGTCTCAATCTCCTAATTATAACTGCAATTGAGAATATTATCGACCTTAATGTTACCCTTTTAACAATTCTTTTATGTAGTTCTATATTCATAAGTTTTACAAATCTAGGCCACTTTGGCAGCTACTAGATTAGTAAACCTTATGAATAAGGAACTAACCAACAATATTCTCTATTCATTAATTTGAGTTATTTAATTATCATTAATTCAATCACAATTTTCATGAAATCACTATTTTATGATTTTCAAAATTTCTTTTATGTGATTGCAATTACCAATATAATAATAATAATAACTCTGGACGAACATGAATATATATATATATATATATATATGCAATATGACAATCATGAATATCATATATAATGGTTGACAAGAATTACACCTAAATAAATTAACCACTTTAATATTTTAATATTCAATGTCATAAAATTATATCATGATATCAAATTTAAATCATGAAAATATAAATATCAACAATAATAGACAATAAGTGCATATAATCAGATAAGGTAAAATCATAATTCTTTAATAGACCGAATGATTCAACAAATTATAAAATTGCTTTTAATCTATGTACTTTATCATAGCGGCAAGCAATACATGCAATTTAATATCATATTATGATGATTATAAAAATTATTATCACTAAAATTGATAATAAATCAAAACATGCATATGAACAACATATAGAATTATATAAAAGTTTGCACCTAACATATCACAAAACAAAGTGAGTGGACTGTGCTCTTATTTAGGTTAGGACCTAATAGATCTTATTGTCTTGTGAGTGAGGGAGCCCATGATGTGCATACTTAGTTACGATTTAGAAATCAGGAATGAAATCTTCTTTCACACAACCTTTGACTTTTAACAACACAAAAAGAGTTTCTTTGATGCATAATGAATATGAAAGAGATTAGATGTACCATTCAGACACTGCCTAATAAATATGACATGCAGCTTACAAGGTTGAACATACAGCGTATATTTAAGATAACCAACACATGCCGACATGAACAAAAATATGTTGTTATGAATAATTATAATTATAATTAATAACAATATTCATAAATATATTATTATTCCAAGGTGTATTGATTCACAAACTAAAGCATATGTTGTTATGAATAATTATAATTATAATATAATAACAATATTCATAAATATATTATTATTCCAAGGTGTATTGATTCACAAACTAAAGCTCTGATACCACATGTAAGTATTAATAATACATGTAACCATAATAATAATGCGGAATTAAACTTAACAAGATCTTGAATTCAATACAACTCAAGAATAAAACGAACATACCTTTGTCAGCCATTGAATTAGAGAAGTTGAGAAAATACCCCTTAGAGTTGAACCTTTAATTCTTGGCTCACCTTCTTCTCTCTGTCTCTCTTAATTAGGATGACTATAAAACTTAGATTGATGGAAATACTTATCATATGAAAGGGGAGTCACCCATCCTTATATAGAGGAGAGAAGAGGGCCAGATAAACTCTATCAGAAGAATTCCTAATCCATCAAGGTTTCCTTCTTATCTTAGAAGAGTGATTATATTAAAATTCTAATTACTGAACTTGATCTCAAATATTGGCTTTATCTATTTGTGGAGTCCAAATATATTAAAACATGTAGAAAATATGTAGGCTATTGGGCCACACTACTACATAAATCCAACAATTTTATCTTATTGGACAAAAACACCTATTTTATTTTTTTGTAATTATGTTAACCAACAAACCTCATATTAACATATACCAAATGAAGGCCATATATGTCGTGTGAGTTGTCCATTTTATTACTACAAAAATCTTGGGGGATTGACTTCTAGTAAATTTGGAAAAGTCAACTTTTAAATTTTTTTCATTAAAATATGCGGTGAAAAAAAATAATAATATTTTTGGAATAATTATTTGATTTTTTATATAAAAAATGTACAAAAAAATAAAAGAGAAAAAGAATCGTTAACTTTTTTATATAATTTTTTAACTTCTTAAATTTTTTAATTACCTTTTAACTATTTTATTAACTTCCCAAACTTGGTTGTCTTTAGTTGGCAACACATATGACACCTTATTTGGTAATATTTGTTTTGGAAAGTTGGTTGAAAGTTAATTTTTTGACTTTTTTTAGAAACGTGTAAAAAAATAAAAAGGTGATGTGACTCAAAATAGGTTAAAAATCAAAATTTGGCTTTTAACCAAATTCTCAAATTAAAAGCAACCTTTTAGGCCTATTTTAAGAAGTAGGTTTGAAACAAATTTTTTGGCTTTTTTGCCTTTTTTTTTTAAAAAAAAAAAAACGTATAAAAAAATATAAAAATGATGTGATCCAAAAAAGTTAATAAATCGTCTTTTAACCTAATTGCTAAAAGATGCTTAGGTCTCTTTTGGCAAAGAGATTAGAGGTGGTTTGGTATGATTTAAATAAGTGTACTTTTTGACTTTTTATGAAATATGGGCTGAATTTTAAGTGATGTATTACAGAGGTGATATGACTTAAATAAGATGGTGTGACTTAAATAGGATAGTGACTTTTTGACTTTTTTAGATCATGCCAAACAAGGCCTCAGAGTGGCTTCTCCTTCTGCCACGTGATAGATTTTTTCTATCCTAAAATTAAAAATATATATTATTTAAAGGCGTGAGTAAGATTTGAATTCAAGACCTTGGATTTTATTTTATTTTATTTTATTTTATTAAAAATGAACACTCTTATAATTTAGACAACATACATATTATAATATTAATTTTTTTATTATTTATTTTTATACTTACTTATCTAAATTACACACACATTACTTGTGCCACCCATTAACTTTCTAAAAGCTAACAAAAAAGTTGCGGGTGGTATTATTTCAATCAACAAAAGTTTGAAGTGATGCTCCACATCATTCACCATGTAATGTTTGGTTTTAGAAAACTGAGTTCACGTTTTTGGAAATTGAATTTTTTATTTTTCGTATTTTTTTAATGAATTTTTGTTTAATATTTTACACATTTTTTTTTATTTTTTAGATATACTTAATCTAAATGCGCTTAAAAAATATAATATTTGTATAAAAAAATTAAAAAATTCACCAAATGCAAAAAAAAAAAAATATTAAAAAAATATGAAAATTAAATACATTTTCATATTTTATTGTATTCAATCAATTTTTTAAAGAATTTTGTACTAATTTTTTACTTTTGAAGTATATTAGGATTGAGTGGATCTAAAAATTTAAACAAAAAATTGATTAAAACATTTTAAAAAATCATTCAAAATACAAAAATACAAATTGAAAACTCAGAAAACTGACAACCAAACAGGGTTACATTTTGGGGTGGTGTTTATGTGTGCAACACTTAAGGGGTTGCACACCATATGTAGCCTTATTTATAGCAATTAGATTAAAATAAATTGATCATGACTATTGAATTTTTAATGTTAAAATAAGGCTTCCCGTTCAACCGGTTACTCGTACATTTTTGTGTTGTTAAATATTTTTACAAACAAACTTTTGCGAATTTTGTGTTAACTTACACATTTATGTAAGATAACTTACGTGAATTTGTGAAAATTTATGCATTTTTATGAAATCAAAATTTTCTCCGAGGACTTACTCGTATTTGTGTTCACTTACGCATTTTTATGAAATCACTTACATGAGTTGTGAAAACTTACGCATTTTTGTGTTGTTCTAAACTTTTGACAATAAATTTATGTAACGCCCCAAAATAATTACAATAATCCATCCACAATATCAATAAACGACAACAATGATAAAGTAATTATCTTCAATTAAATCCAATTGAGTTTACAAAAGAGAAACATATGCAGTATACATTCATATGCCAGGCCCTGAATCTATAGCATATGTTGTGAACAAAAGAAAAAGAATGGAAGTTACACAAATAAGAAATGCCCTAAGGGCTTACAACTTTCCAGGACGACACTTGGTTACAACAAAAGTGGACTTGAGTCTAATACAGTTTAAACCATTGGCTTGTACAAAAATAAATACAATAGACAAAAGAAACTCTCGCTCCAAGTCCTCCCAAGCTATTGCCTTAGTAGAGGCATATCATCAGCACTTGAAATGTTTTTCCCATATAGGGTGAGCCAAAGCCTAATAAAGATAATCTTGCATAGTATATGAATTTTAACAAAGCTATAAGATGAATGCATATGCAATGCTCGTGCCAAAACATTTTACGTCTCTTTCCAAAACCATATAATGCCAAATTAATATCATGGTTCATAAATCATTTTCTTTACAATAAAAAATAGGATAGTGAATCACACTCTTGGAATTTCAAAACAATACAACATTTTCCAGAAATTTCGTCCGAAGGAAACTGTAAATCGGGACTCATGTAAACGTAGGCTATACAAGCACTACTATTACCATTTCACGGAAAATTCGTTCACAGGATCGGCACCCATGTATACGCGCGATTTTCAGGACTTTCATCTTAGACACATAGGCCAATTTATTTGATGTAACAACAATTGCTTCCCAAATTCACTCATATTCTCAAAATAGTAACATTTCCAATGTATAAGTGTGAGATAATGCTCAATGCAAATGAATAAGAAAATAGTTTCAATTCTTCTAATTCACATGCAATTTCTACAACAATCATATATATTCTCCACCGATAGCCCAAAACAGATATTTCTAAATAGATAATTTATATTCCATAAAGATAAACTTTCCGATTTTCAAGAGGTAAGTGATAATACATATTCAACTCTACCATCCTCATCAATATCAATCCAATTTCATAATTTCAACATCAATTTCATAATTTATACGAAATCAATATTTGAGGCATTTAGGGTGAAATTCTTATTCTTTTCAAAATCAACCCTAAGTATCAAAAATCAACCATTTTTACCCAACTCAACATTATTTCTAACATCAAAATCATTTCCAAGAATCTATTTGAAAAACTCCTATTTTGATTTTCAACCAAAACCCTAGATTTGTTCCAAAAATTCTCAAAATCACAATATTGTTTAGAAATCACAAATAACTAAGTTAAAACTTATAGAAAGTGCGAAGAATTCCTATTTCAAGTTTTAGAATATGAGAGAGAGAGAGAGAGAGAGAGAGAGAGAGAGTGGGAAGCCCAAAGACAATGAAAATCGCCTTTGCTCTGGTTAGAACGAAGCTCTCGTCGAGCTCTATCTTTTTAACAAAGGCACACGGGTGAAAAGATTAACAGATCTATGTATATTCAAGGGAAATAGATGAGTTTTAGAGAGAGAGGGAAAGCTATTAGGGTTTTTAAATGTTTAGAGTGAGAGAGGTGAAAAGTGACTCAAAATGGGCTGTTTACGAACTGATATACACATAATTCGCTCGAGCGCAAGATGTGTCGCTCGAGCGACCAGACACAATAAGTTTTACCGCTCGAGCGCTGAATACAAACTCCCAGTGGTTTTACAGACAGAGGTCGTCGTTCGAGCGCAAGAAACTTCGCTTGAGCGAATAATACAAACTTCCAATATTTTTGTAGACTTGTAAAAGTATTGGATGTTCACAAAGACTGCTTGAGTGCAAGAAGTGGTGCTCGAGCGAAGAAACAAAATATGGGTAACAAAAGTTTGAAAAACAAGCTATTAACCTATTCCAAACGCAATCAATACATCCTAAAAGCCAAACTCAAAGAGATATAAGGGTAAACAAGACATAGATAACTATATAAGACAATGAAATCTAGATCCAAAACATCAAATGGGTCAGGTTTAAACTAGAATCGCTATAATTTACATGAATTTTGTGTTAGCTTACGTCTTTTTGTGAAATAGCTTACGTAAGTTGTGAAAACTTACACATTTTTGTAAAATCAAAGTTTTCTCCAATGATTTACTCGTATTTGTGTTCACTTATCCATTTTCGTATAATCATTTATGTGAGTTGTGAAAACTTATGCATTTTTGTGAAATCAAAGTTTTCTTCAATGACTTACCCGTATTTATGTTCACTTATGCATTTTTATAAAATCACTTACGTGATTTATGAAAACTTAGGCATTTTTGTATTGTTCTAAATTTTTAGGAACAAACTTACACGAATTTTGTGTTAATTTACACATTTTTGTGAAATCACTTACGTGAATTGTGAAAACTTGCGCATTTTTATGAAATCGAAGTTTTCTCCAATGATTTACTCGTATTTGTTTTCACTTATACATTTTTGTAAAATCACTGACGTAAGTTCTGAAAACTTACGCATTTTTTTTATTATTCTAAATTTTTTGGAACAAACTTACAAGAATTTTGTGTTAACTTATACATTTTTGTGAAATCACTTCCATGAATAGTAAAAAGTTATGCATTTTTGTAAAATCAAAATTTTCTCTAACGACTTATTCGTATTTATGTTTACTTATGTATTTTTGTAAAATCACTTACGTGAGTTGTGAAAATTTATGCATTTTTGTGAAATTAAGGTTTTCTCCAATGACTTACTCGTATTTGTGTTCACTTACGCATTTTTATCAAATCACTTACATGATTTGTAAAAACTTATGTATTTTTGTGTTGTTCCAAATTTTTGAGAATAAACTTAAACGAATTTTGTGTCAACTTATATATTTTTGTGAAATCACTTACGTGAGTTGTAAAAACTTACGCATTTTTATGAAATCAAAATTTTCTCCAATGACTTATTCGTATTTTTGTTCACTTATGCAATTTTGTTAAATCATTTATATGAGTTGTGAAAAGTTACGCATTTTTGTATTGTTCTAAATTTTTGGGAACAAACTTATGTGAATTTTGTGTTAACTTACGTATTTTTGTGAAATTACTTACGTAAATTGTGAAAATTTACGCATTTTTGTGAAATCAAAGTTTTCTCTAACGACTTATTCGTATTTGTGTTCACTTACGCATTATTGTGAAATCACTTATGTGAGTTGTGAAACCTTATACATTTATGTAAAATCAAAGTTTTCTTCAATGATTTATTCGTATTTTTATTCACTTACACATTTTTGTGAAATCACTTATGTGATTTGTGAAAATTTATGCATTTTTGTGTTGTCCTAAATTTTTGAGAACAAACTTATGCAAATTTTATGTTAACTTACGCATTTTTGTGAAATCAATATTTGTTTTCCAATAACTTACTTGTATTTGTGTTCACTTACATATTTTTGTGAAATTAATTAAGTGATTTGTGAAAACTTACTTATTTTTGTGTTGTTCTAAATTTTTATAAACAAACATACCTGAATTTTGTGTCAACTTATGCATTTTTGTGAAATCAAAATTTTCTCCAACGACTTAATCGTATTTGTGTTTACTTACTCATTTTTGTGAAATCACTAACGTGATTTGTGAAAATTTATGCACTTTTGTGTTATTCTAAATTTTTATAAACAAACTTATGCAAATTTGTGTTAACTTACGCAGTTTTGTAAAAATACTTACGTGTATATAATATAGTCTATTATTTTAATAGTGTTTACCTGTAAGTTGACCTACTTAGCAGGTCAACAATGTATAACTTCTAACACAAATTTGTATAACTACTAACACAAACTTATATAACCTAAACAAAAAAAAAAAATGTATAAGAAAATATGTATTATGCAAGGCATACCTAAGAATCCTCCACATGTTTGACACTTGTTCACTTCTCTCTTAAAGACAACACAAAAGTAGTGAGTCTTAAGAGTATTTTAACCAATAAAAAATGAGAAAATTATAATTCAGTAGAGCAATAAAAAAACAATTACACTATAGATAAAATCTTTTTTTGTGCAACACTAACATATAATGGCCCTGTTTGATAGAGTTGTGGGAAGTGCTTATACCTTATGCCTAAACAGCTTATAGCTTATAACTATGGACATAAGCTGATTTCTGACTTATAAATTAAGCATCTCCTGCCCCACTCAAAGAATAAACTGATTTATGATTTCCAAAAAGCTATAAGCTAAACCAAACACATCAAAATAGCTTAAATTAAGCTGAAAGCTGAAATAAGCAGCTTTTAAGCTGCACCAAACAGGCACAATAAAGACTTGCACTATGCACACAGGAAATTTGCACCCCATGAAAATACCCACACAAAAAATAAATAAATAAATAAATAAATAAATAAATAAAATTACTATCCCACTTATTTGTAATTTCTCTATAAAAAAATTAATTTGAACACCACATAAATTTACTCTACAATCATAATACAATTTCCCAACCGCATATATCTCCTCAATGAATAATATTATACAAACATAATATTTATAATAAATTTCATATAGAATAACACGAACTTTTATGATTATTTTATTTTAAATCATAATATTTATTATAATTTATAATTATAATATTATCATTATCAAATTATTTTAGATATGTTTTAAATATAATTTTTATTTATTTATTATAATCATTTATAGTCCTCAATTTGACCCGATCCCACACGCTTTGAACATTCATTAGAACAAGAATTACTGATTCTCCTACATTTGTCATTGCATTCATATTGATTTCGCGGAAGATCTCTATGCTGCAGTTGGACCAAGACAGGTATTTCCTCAGGTTATAGGTTATGTTTAGTTGGAGAATTTAATGATTGAAATAGAAAGAGAAAAAGAAATACAAATTCACTTTTTGTTTGATTGCAATGGAAAATACAGAGAAAGAAAATAAAAGAAAAATGCAATATCATTTTTTGTTTTTTGAGTTCAGGTTCTTTTCTTTATTCATTTCCTAACTCAATTAAACATAGTTTGAAATTTGAATCTTATCAATTCTTTCTCATTTTCTTTCTACTTCACTTTTTCTTTCATTTCCTTAATCAAATTCTTCAACCAAATACACCCATATTGTTCTCGTAACTTGATCTTCAGTGATTCACCACTATGAAAATAACAATTAGAAGTAATTTCATAAGGAATACATATCATATAATTTACTAAGTACATGAATGATAATAGGATAAATTACAATAAATCTTATTAAAACTCATTTGCACTTTATTCTCTTGAACTTCAAAACGCAAAACTTTACCTCAGGTCGAACTATTATCTTGTTACTCTTAAAACTTTCTTAAGGTTCTATTAAAGATTTAAATAGAATCAAATAGAATCATGCCAGGTGTAAAGCATATAACACTAATTGATTTCTTAGGATAATAATACTCTTATCTAATAATCTCATTTGCACTCTGTCTTTTTTATTTTAGTGACAAAATGTAAACAAAATCACCAGATAAGAGTATTATTATCTTAAAATTTTAAAAAATGTGTCATGTACTTCTTTACATATAATTTAATTTACGTACATCCTTAATAAAATTATAACAAAAAAGAATTAATTGTGATAAGATGATACCATGAAGTGATTAACTATTGAGTTTTAAAGTTCAAGCAGACAAAATGCAAAAAGAATCATAGTTCAAAGAAATTTATTATAATTTATCCATGATAATAAATTGCAAATTGCGCTATGCACATGAATGGTAATAAAATACAAATTACAAATGGTAGTCAATTTTAATAATTTTATTTTGGAGTAAAATTGTAATAAAATCTTTTAAAATATGGGGTGCCCAACCAAAAAATTAGATTGCATTTAGAAGTCAAGGAGACTTAAATGCTAAGTAGCATTAACACTTCTATAAAAGAGATGTGTCGTATTGGACACTCCTATTGAACGACGATAGCTGCTTAGAAATATGTCTGACACTCCTTTAACATATCTTAATTTAAAATTTTAAATCCGTAATATCAGACATTTTATTGATACTTCATGGACACTTCTTAAATTCTCCTCACACAACTTATGTCATAAATCTCTTTTTCATAACAATGTCATACATTATTTGAATTGCAACTTGTGTACTAATATGTTTTAAAGCATTACAAGATGAATATGTGATATGTATTTCATTTTTTAAAATACAATTCTACATAATGATATATTGATGTTTAAGTTATGTAATATGACTATATAATTTTAAATTAGTGTTATGTTACTCTCTTCTTCTTTTTTCTCTCTTTTTTTTTTTCCCGTCATTACCATTGAATAAATTATTCATATATATATATATATTTTACATATAATAAGGCTTTGTTTGGGAAGACTAAATAAGTGCACTTTTTGTCTTTTTTGACTAAAAAAGTGAGGTTGAAAATATGGATGTTTGGGTTAACTTTTTGACTTTTTATGAAAAAATGTGTAATAAAAAATTGTAAAAATTAGTTTTTAGAGGAAAATTTGAATTGGGAGTTGTGCAGCCGTAATTGTTGACTTTTGGTGAATAGTGTTAACTTTTTAACTTTTTGAGTAACTTTTTAGCTTTTTGGATTATTCTCTTAATATGCTGCATGTGTATTGTGTCCTATTTTCTTTTTTCTTTCTTTTTTATTTTTTTTTTATTTTCAAATAATCATGTCAACATATTCATAACTTGTTCGTGTTCTGTTGCGTGTCCATATATTTGCTATGTTTTTTTTTTTTTTTGATCGGCAAAACAAAGAAGCTTCATTAATGTAAAATATAGTACAAAGTACAAGACAAAATACATCAATAAAAAAAGGTAGGTGCAAAAGCATCACAATGGACTGAATCATCCCAACTAGGTTGGCACAAAAAAGCTCATCCTATCACACCCCCAAAGTTGGTGAGCAACCAACTGAAGAAACAGAAAGCAAAACAAAAAACAGCATAGCATAGTGCAGATTCAGGCCCCCCACTCCCACAAAACAAATGCTGCTGCATAACCAGATCATTCACAATGTCACATAGAGAGCAACAACAGGTTCAGCTCTTAGAGATAGAACAAACAGATCATACACACCAGACAGCAGAGCAGAGTGCAAATTCACCCCCCAAACATTATTACAGCAGTGCAGAAGTAACACCCATTAGTGCAGCAGCTCAACAACAGGTTCAGATCATACGTAACAGATAGAACAAAACTTAACAGATCATACACACCAACTACACCAGATCACCAGACCAATCCCAAACATTAGTGCAGTTCAAAAAACAGGCTCAGCTCACAGAGAAAATTTCAGAAACAGGACAGATATAACAAATAGAACAAACATGCCTTACACAAGCTCATGCACCATTTTTGTTACACAACAATTAGGCCCATCAGCTGCACAACCAATAATCCCAACAACAAATAAGCCCATAGCTAGGCAGCCAATAATCAAACACCCAGCCTACTCTGTTCCACCCAGCAGATCAAGCAACAACAGGTTGCTGCTGCATAACCAGATCATGCCCCAAACCAGTGAGCAACCAGCAGCACACACACAAAATTTCCGAAACAGGACAGATATAACAAATAGAACAAACATGCCTTTACACAAGCTCATGCACCATTTTTTGTTGCACAGCCAATAACCAAACACCCAGCATCAGTCAACACACCAACAGCAGCCTACTCTGTTCCACCCAGCAGGTAATCAGAAAAATTTACAGATCAAGCAACACCAGCAAAATTTACAGATCAAGCAGCCTACTCTGTCAAAATAAGCCCATAGCTAGGCAGCCATTTATGTGCTATGTATGCGATATATTGTAGCTTATATGACCACTTGAGGCCCTTTTAGTCAGATGATCAACCTTTGCAATAAAGGAGGCTTTGTGAAAACTAGCGTTTTCTGATTTATATGAAGCCCTTAAGCAATCAGTGAATCCATGGACATTTGAACCTGAATATCTATATATATATATATATAAAGGTACAATATTTGATGGAAGAAGGGGAGATCATTTGGAACAAACTGTCATAACAGGCATCTGGGAATAGAATTTCAAAAATATAGATACCAAACCCAAAGAATTCTAATTAATATCCTACTCCAATACTGACTCAAAGCACTGATAAATTGTGTGAAAGCTCATAGGGCTCTTAGAGTTGGGTGGAGTAGCAAACCCAAAACTTGCATCGGTAGATGAATTTCCACTGGGGTATGTCCATGTGTTTGAGTGATGAATTGCTAGCACTGAAGAGTTATTGGTTTTGCTTCTGAGGATCAAATTAAAAATGTCGAGCTGGAAGAGTAGTAATCCAAAAAAATTGCAATACCAGCATTGAAATCAACAATATATTACTCTAATGTTGCTGCATATCAAGCAAATTATTGCAATAAAAGCCATCTATTCAAGGTAATACTTTCAGATACATGATTACTTAGCTCAACTGGAAGTTATTTAGTCTCTTCATCATGTTCTGAATTGAAAATGCACACACACTCACGCACAGGCATATCCTTTGCTATATAGACATCCTCATTTAAATGCTCAATCAAATAGTGAGATACACATGATCAGGTCCAATCATAATTCTATACAAACTCATGAATTAGAGAGATACATAAAGGGAGAGGACAGAAGAAATATGTTATCCATTGATTGGATTTTCTTGGAAGCTGAATTCGAACCATTTGAAGCGTAATCCAAACCACAAAACGCATAACCAACTGTCTTGATCACATATATTGCACCATGGAGCAACTCACAGATGGACATTCTTAATCATTGTAAGTTTAAAGAAAGAGAAAAACATTGTCTTCTTCCAGTGAGCAGATATTCCAAATTATCAACAGATCAGCACATTCATTTAGAAGTCTCCAAATTCCATATGTTAAGCTATAATCTCATACAAAAACTTTCAATGATATTGAAATAGGCTTTAATAGGACAATATGAAAACAAAATATTTAAGTTTCACCTTTTCCCATACTCCTAGGCAAACTGCTTAGAAGTCCATAACCTATCTCTAAAAAGAATTCTGCTGATGAATGAAAATGATTTGAAGAAAGTTAGGTTCAAATATAACTGTAATTCAGGTAAAAAATCTCACGAAGTTCCAGAATGTGATAGAATCCATGGACATGGAACCAGGAATCAAGGAACAAATTAATAAGTCAATACTAACATAAATTATAAGCTAAGAAACACGGACACTTCTAAGAAGGTAGTGTGTTGCGTCCTTGCTCATGGAACACTTATCAACTCTCGTTAAACACACCTCAAATATGTCCCACTATTTTTTTTTTAAAATGTTCTAGGTCTGAACACACGCTAGACACTTGAAGAACACATGCACATTGCTTAGACACACGTGAAATACAACACAACTTTGAATAAAAAAAACTTGAAGTCCAATAATAAAAGAAAACTAATGTCAATATATATCTATTTTCCTCGTTTAAAATTTTAAAATTAGTATTGCATAGCATTTTGTTATTGTCTTTGAATTAAATAGCTTCATACGTGACATATAATTAGTGTTTATCCTTATATATGACATAAATAAATATATAAACTACATGTTTTGCACGTATCCTCCAAGTGTCGTGTTTTACATTTTTTTAAAAATTTACGTGATAGCGTGTCAATGACGTGTCACGTGTCCATATCAGTGTTTCTTAGATTACAAGAATCCGGTTTAATTGATAGCACATTTCGTTACAAATTCCCAAATTTTTGAACATCATTTCAACATTTTGAAAATCAAATAACAATTATAACAATTTTTAGGAAGAAAACAAAGAGGACTCCCCAATAACACCCTCAAATATATATCAATCTTCTCAAGAACCATCATGACTCCAAGCGTTGACATCTAAAGAGGCATACTAAAATTTCCAAGGAAACTTTCCCAAACTTTTCTTCTCTTTGAAACCTTCACTACAGAAATGAAATGCATTCCAAATATTATCAGTAAATTAGACCAACTTTTAGTTCATTTCTAAAATTGTTTTGTATGTGTTTCATATTTTGAAAATACTGTTCGAATTCAGGTTAGTACTGATGGGATAAATTAGATCATCATCTATACAAAACAAAGGCTCAAGGAAGTTAAGAATCTGTGAGATCCTAGTACATTGTATTAAAACAGCCTTGCCGATTTTGTATGCTTCTTTTCTATACTGCTGTCTGTAGATCCCTAAATCATAAAAGTAAATTACTTTGGGGAAAAAAGAAAACTCATACCTCATCTAATTGCCTAATATAAAAGAGTTGGTTGAGTGGAAAAAAAATTACAAAATCAACTTTGGTTTAAGATCATTGCTTTGGGGGAAGCTAGAATTGATGTCTCCCAAAGACACTGCATACAAACTACACCGCTGTCTTATCATGACATGCTTTTGGCATGCTTGGCAACCTTTTGCATCCTCTATGCAGTCCTTAAGGATGGTTAGCCAATAATAAGAGTGCCTTCGAAGTAGTCATCTCATCTTAACTCCAGGCTGGTGAGCACCACAAGTGCCCTCATGTACTTCAGCCATAGTAGTTATGCTTCCTTTGGTCCCAAACACTCTAATAAGAGACCATTTGCTCCTCTTTTGTAAAGAGCATTCCCGTACACTATGTGTTGCATGGACTGTAATTTAAGCTTTCTGTTGGCCTTCAAAGATGGACCAGTTAAATACTAAATGACTGGATGCCTCTAATCTTGCTCTTGCAAGTCATTCTGATTAACTTCTACCAATAAACCTCGTTTGGCTAAAGGTGGTATCAACTTTTGATATGTCGCTTGGCCCACATCTATCTAAACATTACTGTCTTTTCTTTTGAAATTCGATACTTTGTGGGCCACATTATTAGCCTTGTGGTTCATAAATCTTGGGATATTAGTTATGTCTGCCATTTGGAAATGGGAAAACAAAGTACAGTAGCAGCAACATAGTATGATAACATGTTTGCACTTTGACATTTAAAGATCCCTTTTACTTGATTAATTACTAATTGGGAATCTCCAAATATATCAACTGCATGCACCTGTAAACCAATAAGTATCTCAAGTCCCATAATCAAGGCTTCGTACTCAGCTTGATTAGTGGAATAAGTAATTTCATCAACTCTGAAACCATGTGTGGTTTTTGCTCCTTGGGGTGATT
This sequence comes from Camellia japonica, assembly GCA_030407325.1. Taxonomy (NCBI): domain Eukaryota; kingdom Viridiplantae; phylum Streptophyta; class Magnoliopsida; order Ericales; family Theaceae; genus Camellia; species Camellia japonica. The sequence goes on along the minus strand of JAPPVO010000059.1, from coordinate 180,658,237 downwards.
TGATCACAACACTAATTCCTACCAGGCCATTTGCCTTCGATTCATCGAACCACATTTGCCATGGCTCTAAATCCACTGTGTCAATTTCCATTGTTTCTTCACACTCTGATTGGCATGGATGATCAGCCAAGAAATTGGCCAATACCTGCCCTTTCATTGCCTTTTAAGGAACATAGTCTAACTGGAATTCTGACAAGGCCAAAATCCATTTTCCTATTCTTCCTCTTAATATGGGTCTAGATAACATATATTTAACCAAATCTGTGGTGGCAATTACCAAAACAGTAGTAGGCAAAAGGTAATATCTTAATTTCATTGCTACAAAGTACAAGGCTAAACACAGCTTTTCAATAGTTGAGTATTTACATTCACAAGAGTTTAAAAACCTACTAAGGTAATATACTGCTTGCTCCTTACCTTCTTCATTGTTTTGAGCCAGAAAAACTCCTAATGATTCTTCAGCTGCAACAATGTATAACTTCAAAGGTTTGTTCTTCCTTGGTGGCATCAACACTGAAGGTTTGGCCAAATAGGCTTTTATTTCTTCAAAAGCAGCTCGATGCTTTGCTGGCCACCTAAAATCTTCTTCATTTTTTAACTTCAAAACAGAAGCAAAACTTTAGTTTTCCCAGCAGTGCTAGAAATAAACCTTCAAAAAAAATTAATCTGACCAAGGAACTTTTGCAAGGCTTTCTTACTTGATGGATGTTTGGCTTCAATGATGGCTTTAGTTTTATTTTGGTCAATTTGTATTCTCTTCTTATGTACTATATATCCTCAAAAGTTTCCAGCTGACACACCGAAAGCACATTTGAGTGGATTGAGTTTTAGTTTGAATTTTCTCATTCTTTTGAAGGCTGTTGTCAAATGGGTCAGATGCTCTTCCATGAACTGGGATTTTACCACAATATTATCAATGTAGCATTCCAAGTAACCTCCAATGAGGTTATGGAAAATGGTGTTCATTGCCCTTTGATTTGTTGCCTTGGCATTCTTTAAGCCAAATGGCATTTTAATCCATTCGAAGGTCTCAATGTTCCTAGGGTACTTGAAGGCTGTTTTGTGAACATCTTCATCTACTACGCATATCTGGTTGTAACCAGAATGCCCATCCATCATTGACAAAATCCCATGCCATGCTGAGATGTCCACCACAAGATCTACACTACAAGAATTTTCACTTTTGGCGACTAAATTTTTAGTCGCCAAAAGTCATTATTTAGTCGCCGAAGGCTTTTAGCAACAAAAATATTTGGTCGCAAAATTAGTCGTGGAAGAATTGTCAGGAAAGATCATTGGCGACTAAAATTATTTTAGTCGCCAAATGTACTACATTGTCGACTACATTTTTAGTCGCCAAAATGTTTGAAATAAAATTAAATATCATATTTTTGGCGACTAATTTTTTTGTCGCTAAAAGTTCAGTTATTTTTAACGACTAATCATTTAGTCGTGGAAAAGAGTTTTAGCTACTAAATATATTAGTGGCCTAAAGTAAATAACAATGTTTTGGCTACTAAGATTTTAGTCGCCTAAAGTCAAATTTTTTTTTTTTTTTGCCTACTAAAGGTTTAGTCTCCTAAAGTCTTATGTTTTTAGCTACTAAGATTTTAGTCGGCAAACATTTTGTCTTTTTGGCTACTAAACATTTAGTCGCCTAAAGTCTCACATTTTTTTGCTATTAAAGTTTTAGTCGCCAAAAGTTTTTTTTATTTCTTCAGCTTATTTTTTTAGCTATGACATATTTTAGCCGCTGTATGTTTGATTGTTTTTTGCTACAAAATATTTTAGTCACCAAATGTTTGATTGTTTTTTTTGGCTACTAAACTTTTAGTAACCAAAACTATTTTCCGATTTTTTTTTAGCTACTAATAATTTAGTCGCCAAAAACATGCTCTTGCGTTTCATCGCAAAATTATAATTTATTCACAGCCTGTCTATATTTCATGCAACCTGTAATGCGTATATAAACAAAACAATACGTATACTATCCATCATTGCACAACGTAAAATTATCAATCATGCCACAGTTCATATTACTTCCAACCATCCAAAAATGAATAACTTTAAATGTATATATTCCATACAAACCAACTATTGTCCAAACTAAAATTATATTTCCATACAAAAATCCAACCAACCATATACAAAAAATATATTTACTACCATGCGATATGCCCATTTGGCGTGGTACAACTTACCATCATAATCTGTACCACGACAAAATGTGATCTATATCCCACGCCATAAACTATCAGTTGGATTACAAAAGTTATATGTATCAGTAATGCTAATATTCAAGTTAGCAGGATTATACAAAAGTGTCAAGTGTCCTCCATAAACAAAAATGTAGACTATCACAAGTCCACGCCAAAAGCCATCTACAAAAAATAAATAAAATAAAATAATTGCACCCATTACAAAAAATCAATTCATTCAGATATAGGAAAAATATTGTAATAACATGCATTTAAGGTACAACAATCTATAAAAATCTTTTTTTGAAATACAATCATATGTATGTATCATGAAAGATTTATTCCAAACTTGATTTCAATTTACAAATAATACAATTTTTAGGAGCATACCTCTTCATAAAATAAATTTTTACGAGTAGAATGTTTTGGTGGTAAATTTATTTGAACTCTTCTTCATTCTTATTTTCCTAGTCAAAGTAAAATGATTGAGCAATCTACGGGGTTATCTCCATAACCATATCATGCTTTCTTAATACGTTTACCACCCAAATGACCACCGTGTATGATGAAACAATGGCATCATTTACAATGAAAATGTTGAACATTTATTGGATGTCTAATTCTCCTTTTTTCGAATAAGTTTAAGTCGTTTTTGGCTCTAACTTCCAAACTAAGTGTGCTAATGACATTCCTTCTATTGTCACAAGTCCTATGTCATGGGAAAGCTGGCCGTGACGTCCGTACAGTGGTTCCGGGGCTGTTTTGCTTTTCACTTCTTTAATGTCCTTTTTCGATTAAGCTTAAGACATTTTTGGCTCTACCTCCCAACCTAGACGTGCTAATTACATTTCATCTATTTTCCACGGGAAAGGTGGTCGTGACATCTGTATGCTAGTTCAGAAGCTGTTTCGCATTTTCGCCCCTTTAACGCCATTTTTTGGTTAAGTTTATGCGTTTTCGGATCTAACTCCCAAACTATGTGTGCTAATGACATTCCGTCTATTGTCACAAGTCCTGTATGTCACGGGGAAGCTGGCCGTGACATCCCTACTATGGTTCCGGGACTGTTTCACTTTTTCGCTCCCTTAACGCCTTTTTCAGTTAAGCTTAAGGCATTTATGGCTCTAACTCCCAACCTACACGTACTAATTATATTCCGTCTATTGTCACAGGTCTTATTCATCATAGGGAAGGTGCTCGTGACATCCGTACAGTGGTTCGAGGGCTGATTCGCATTTTCGTCCCCCTTAACGCCCTTTTCCGATTAAGTTTAATGCGTTTTCAGCTCTAACTCCAAAACTACGTGTGCTAATTACATTTTTTCTATTGTCACAGGTCTTATTTGTGATGGGGAAGGTGACCGTGACATCCGTACGGTGGTTCGGGGGCTGTTTCGCAAATTTGCCCCCTTAACGCCCCTTTTCGGTTATGTTTAAGGCGTTTTTGGTTCTAACTCCCAACCTACACATGATAATTACATTCCGTCTATTGTTGTAGGTCCTATTCATCATAGGGAAGGTGGCCGTGACATTCGTACCTTGGTTCGGGGGCTGATTCGCATTTTCGCCCCCTTAACGCCCCTTTTCGGTTAAGTATAATGAATTTTCGGCTTTAACACCCAAACTACGTGTGCTAATTACATTCCATCTATTGTCATAGGGTCTATTTGTGATAGGGAAGGTGGCCGTGACATCCGTACGGTGGTTCGGGGGTTGTTTCGCATTTTTGCCCCCCTTAATGCCCTTTTTCGATTAAGTTTAAGGCGTTTTCGGCTCTAACTCCCAACCTACACGTGCTACTTACATTCTGTCTATTGTCACAGGTCCTATTCATCACAAGGAAGGTGGTCGTGACGTTCCTACGGCAGTTCGGGGGCTGATTCGCATTTTTGCCCCCTTAACCCCATTTTTCGGTTAAGTTTAATGCATTTTCGGCTCTAACTCCCAACCTATACAAGCTAATTACATTCTGTCTGTTGTCATAGGTCCTATTCATCACAGGGAAGGTGGCCGTGACGTTCGTACAGCGGTTTGGGGGGCTGATTCGCATTTTTGCCCCCTTAACGCCCTTCTTTGGTTAAGTTTAATGCATCTTTGGCTCTAACTCCCAAACTACGTGTGCTAATTACATTCCATCTATTGTCATAGGTCTTATTTTTGATGGGGAAGGTGGCCGTGACATTCGTATGGTGGTTCGGGGGTTTCATATTTTCACCCCCTCAACACCCTTTTTTGGTTAAGTTTAATACATTTTCGGCTCTAACTCCCAAACTACATGTGCTAATTACATTCCGTCTGTTGTCATGGGTTCTATTTATCATAGGGAAGCTAGCCGTGACATTCCAATGGTGGTTCGAGGGATAATTCTCATTTTCGCACCCTTAACGCCCTTTTTTGGTTAAGTTTAAGGCATTTCCAGCTCTAACTTCCAAACTACGTGTCCTATATGTCACAGGGAAGCTGGCCGTGACATCACTACGGTGGTTCAGGGACTGTTTCACTTTTTCGCTCCCTTAACGCTCTTTTTAGGTAAAGCTTAAGGCGTTTATGGCTCTAACTCCCAACCTACATGTGCTAATTACATTTTGTCTATTGTCACAAGTCCTGTTTGTGATGGGAAATGTGGCTGTGACATCCGTACGGTGGTTCGGGGGTTTTTTTCATATTTTTTCCCCCTTAACGCCTTTTTCAGTTAAGTTTAAGGCGTTTTCGGCTCTAACTCCCAACCTACACATGCTAATTACATTCTGTCTATTATCACAGGTCCTATTCATCACACGGAAGGTGGCCATGACATCCGTACAGTGGTTCGGGGATTGATTCGTATTGTTGCCCCCTCAACGCCCGTTTTGGGTTAAGTTTAATGTATTTTCGGCTCTAACTCCCAAACTATGTGTGCTAATTACATTTCGTCTATTGTCACATCCTATTTGTGCTGGGGAAGGTGGCCGTGACATCCGTACGATGGTTCGGGGGCTCTTTCGCATTTTCGCACCCTTATCGCCTTTTTTCGGTTAAGTTTAATGCGTTTTCTGCTCTAACTCCCAAAACTACGTATGCTAATGACATTCCGTCTATTGTGACAGGCCCTATTTGTCACGGGGATGGTTGATAAAAAAAATACACATAATCTTAGGCCCCTATGCTCTCTTGTTACATGAAACAAATATACAAAGGAGGAAAAGAAAAGAAAAGAATAAGAGAGCTCTAAATGCCCATTTTAAACCAAAATACTTTAGGACAATAGTATAACATTTTCTTTTTGGACAAAATTAAAAGAAATTTGAATTCAAAACTGTGAAAATAATAAACTTGTGCACCAATCACAAACATGTATTTTATAAATGACACAATGTATCAAATACAATCAAGTTTTATGAAATAAATTAATGATACATATTATTTTCCATGTATAACATATAAAATCACATGCATCATTTTCTGTGGTGGATTTTAGTTAATAATAGGGGTAAACATACATCATGTTAAAATATACATCAATGACTAGAGCAACCCAATTGGCCATAGAATATAAAAATAAATAATAAAAAGTAAAGCTAAAGATCAAAGTGTGGACATCATAAACTCCCTCCTCACAGACTTTATATTAATAAAATATAATTAAATTTCTTAGCCACTTACTTCATTCGACCCTAGAGTGACGTGCTCTCCTCCAAAAAGTCCAGACCCTGAGAAATCAAGGGTGAATACAGTAATATTTGAAAGCAAAAGTATTATAGCAGCTTCACTCACATCAACCTTGCACCCACTGGTGTAAAATCAAGACAAAAGAAGTTAGTAAAAAAAAATTAGAGGAAAAAAAAAATTGTAAAAGCTAATTCAATTATATACCAGGCTAATGTTCATAAGATCTAAATATTAAGGAAAAAATAGCCTTGATCATGTCATCATTGAGAAAAAAATAGATGAAGGGCATTTGCAATCACTTGCCTGTTTCTTAGTTCGAACCAAGGTCAAAAGCCTACCTTTTCAAACTGAGTTTCTTAACAAGACAAGTTCAAACACGATATAGTTTTTTTGGCATAATAAATAATGTCATTTCAGACCTTGGTTCCTTAGTGAGTGCCCATATGGTTAGATGTATTTCTTCTTGTGAGAACAAGAAGTTTTCTACCAAGTGAGGACCTTTAGTTCTTTTTTGAACTACCACAATTTGATTCTCACAGTACAATGTTTTGAAATTTTACAATATCTGTAAAGTGCAATGTAATTAGCAAGCTCTTAAAACATGACACCACAATTTCTATTCAACCAAATTTGTTTGCTAACCTGTTGCCATGGCATAAATTACACAAGGCATAGCCTTTCCTTCTGGACGAATAATAGGCATGTAATGACTACATTGAAGAACATATCCTCGACTGTTTACAACCTATAGAACGTAAATAAGGCCAAAAGTTAGTTAGGAACTCCAAGATTCTGAACATGAAATAAATCATAACACGATTAAGAGTGACTACCACTATCGTCTACAAATAAAAAAGAAAAAAGGAATTGTGATATGATTGTCCTCTAAAACTTAATTTTGTTTTTTGCTTGTTTTTCCTAAGAAATAATTATGAACAACCTTGATCACATGTTACATATTCAACTAGAGAGGAACCAGTTCTATCATGACTTGTTTCACTATGATTTAACCCCTTTCCATAATAAAAACACATGCAACCTCCACACTTCTCGAATTAGCTGGAGTTCAAATTTTATGCTATGACTTGGTATGTAGTACAATTTGCAATGCCTCCACATTTGAAGCACCAACTACAGAGTGGCAAGAGAAAAATATTGGAAGAGAAAAGCCAACAATATTCAATCTATATATTGGCAAAAACCAAAAAAAAGAGATGTTCATAGCTTAAAAGGTACAACAAGAGCTGAAACTTCATACAGAAGTTAGATCTTACCTCCACATCTTTCTGCTCGTACCATTTCCCTTTCAGCATGAACTCTTGATCCAACAAATCATTTTTTGGGTTGTATTCAGCTCTGCAGATATCATAGAGGTGACAAAGTAACATTTAACACTGCTCAAAACTTCCATAAAATTGAATACACCTAGTCTTTTTGTAGTTCAGGATTGTTTATGATTCAGCAACATACATAGTAGTTGTTAAGGACATGAAATTCAAGTGGAGGAAAATCCCATGAAAAAGAAGAAAAAAAAAAAAAGATATAGTTCAGGTGAATTCTATAGTAATGGTTTAGTATAATATTGGGGTTTCAAGTGCTCAGTAGAAAGAGATTTCAAGTCCTTAATACCTCATTCTTCAAATGAAGCTACCAGATCAAAGAGAGGTTGAGAAACAGAGTCTTCATTTGACTGGCAAGGCAGTGGACATGGAAGAAGTCATTGGAACTGTAAGAGAGTGAGAGAGAGAGTGTGTGTGTAGTCACAACTTCAAATCCACAAAAAAATCCAATAAACCCATAAAGCTAAAATCCATAATTTCAATTCAAACACAATAAACCCATAATTTCATAAGAAGAAAATCAAACTCACAAAACTAAAATTAAACCCATTTTGGATATGAAGAATTAATAAATTTCGTACAAATCAAAAACTTCAACTAAACCCATTTATGAAATTAACACAAAAAATAAACCCTAGATGAAGTGTGAGAGATGGGGAAATACGGGAAGAGAGGGAGAGAGAGAAATAGAGAGATGGCTCGAGAGGGAGAAGATCCAGATTGACAGAGAGGGAGAAGACCGACAGCGACAGAGAGAGAAAGTGACAAAAACCTGTGATTTACAGCAGTGGCGGTGGTGATTTCCAGCAGTGGCGACTTGCAATAGTGGGGAGTGACGGTGGCCAGCGATGTACGATGGTGGAGTCGGTGTCAGGTTTGGTGGTGAGTGGTCTGTGTGTATGTGTGTGAAACAAAGGGGTGGGCGCCAATATTTACACTTCCCTCCGAAACAAATTTCCTGCCTTTAGCGACTAAATATTTCTTTTGTCGGCAAAAACTAATTAATCAACGACTAAATTATTTAGTCGGCAAAGAGTTCCCAAAAAAAATAACCTTTTTTTTTAGCGATGAAAATTTTTTGGTCGGCAAAAGGCAGCGTACGCCAACTAAAAGCAGAATTAGTAGCTTAAAATTTTGACAAACGCCAACTAAAAACTTTTTAGTCGCCAATAACTATTATATGGCTACTAAAATACTTTTTGGTCACCTATTTTGAATATTTTTAGCAACGAAATTTTGTTTTAGTCGCCAATAGCTATTATGTGGCTACTAAAAAATTTTAGTAGCTAAAATTTACAACATTGCCGACCAATAAGAAAATTAGTCGCTAAAGGTCTGACTTTTGGCGACCAAAAATGTTTTAGTCACCAAATTTGGTCGCCAAAGGTGCATTTTGTTGTAGTGCTATCAGAGGCATGGAGTATTCATCTTTTGGAGTTGCCAAGTTGAAATTTCTAAAATCAATATAGACCCTCAATTTGCCATTCTTCTTAATCATAGGTACTATGTTAGATAGCTATTCAACATACTTGGCTGTTTTGATAAAGCTTTCCTTGAGAAGTCTGGCAATCTCTTTCTTTACCTTTTGAATCACCTCACGACTTATTTGCCTAGACTTTTGCTTGTATGGTTTGAAATTTGGCTTAACTAGAAGTCTATATTCCACTAATGACCTATCCAATCCAGACAGATCATTATAAGACCAAGCAAAGCAATTCCTATATTCTTTCAGTAGGGCCAACAACTAGTTCCTGGCTACAAGATCCAAACAAACACTAATATAGGTAGGTTGTTGCACTGATGCATCCCATAGATTGACTTCCTCTAAAAGATCTTGCATCTGAGTGCTTACCACTGCCTCTTTTTCATCTTCTGCTGGCTTCGAAACAACCCTTTCATCCTAATTCTTCATAGCCTTTCCTGGCTCAGGCTCTTTGCTTTCTTCTTCATAGACAAAGTCTGTCCATAGAGCCTCTTCTTCTTGTACCTCCTGGACTTTAGTCTCAATATCTAATGCATAATACTTGCTTAAAGCCAATGGTTTGGCCTCCTGTTTTGCAAGTTTGCAACAGCCAATTATTATGGCTTCTCTTTCTTCCTTCTGAACCTTCTGTACTATTGCCTTAATGTCCAATGTGCAGAATTTTATTAAAGCCAAAGGTCAGGCTTCTTGATTCTCCTGCCTACAACCAAGCATTGTTGGTATCTTTGATAGTGTAGTCATACTCATCATCTGCACTCTCTTGTACCAAATTTTTCAGGTGTGCCAACTCCTCATCAGCCGTTACTTCAGTTGCTCCATCAGGCTTCCTTAATATGCTTAGTGGAACCACCTCTTTAGTATACAACTTTACCTCTGCAAAATCTACATAGGCAATGAAGGGTTGTGGGTCTATATCTATCTCTCTGTCTCTCAATTGTTCAAAGCTATCATCACCTTCTGATGTAAAGAGGGGGGCACACATTTGTTGGTGTGGATCCAATCTCTACCAAGCAAAGCATTATATTTATTATTGTTGTCTATGACAAAAAAGGCAATCATACAATCCTTTGTTCCCACACTCAGATTAATAGATAATATGCCTTGGGCCATCTATTTGTCCCCAGCAAAACCAGCAATGGTCATGCTGGTTGGGATCAACCTAGGATTTCTTTTGCCTAACCTTTTCAAAGATAAACGTGGAAGCAAATTTATTGTTGTCCCATTATCCATAAGTAACCTGTTCATTTCTATTCCATCGAAGTATGCCTTAATGTACAAGGGTTTCACATGCTGAGTCATTATTGATGTAGGAAATTCAAAGGGGTATGATAAGTTAACTATATTTATCTCTTCACTTTCTTCCTCAATCCCCGTATACCCAGTTACTTTTGACTCTCCCTGAACTATGCTGGCTTCTGAGTCTTCGCTGGAAACTTCTATAGGGTCATTCTTCTGCCCCTCTTGATTTCCATCTTCTGCTTGAAATTCCTGAGGTAATACATATACTATATTGATTAGTATATGAGAGAATGAGCCAAATTGTACCATTGACTGTATCTGCTCCCCTTCTGCGTTGGCTTGACCATATGCCTAAGACACATCCTTTATATTGCATTTTGGAACTTCCGAGTTAGTGGGCTCTTTATCAGTAGTTTGTTGTTGTTCTCTCTTGAATACAAACACTGTTTGTTTAGCCATGAAGGCCTCAAACACATCTTCTTCAGCCAATACCTATTCTTGGCCTTGTTCAGTTCCTTCGTCTGTCTCACTATCACCATCACTTTCCATTAAGGTCTTTTCGAGGCTTGCCAAACTTGACCTTTCTTTGGCTTTTGGTTCTGCATGAACCTTAGCCAATTTCTCCCTATTGGCACTTCTGTTGATCTTAGGAACATGCTTCGAACCTCTTTCCACCTAACCTCTTGATTGCACCAAGGAGATGCCCTCACCAGCTCCCTTAAGATCCCTTTGGTATTGAGTGAACCTTCATTAGATTTTTCTTCTTTGAGATCTAGAGATAACAGGAACCATATCTAGTTCCTTTGTCTTTCGAATTTTTAGTAGAACCCAATTGTTTGGGGCCACCAAAGGAGGCTTAATCATTCTTTCCTTACTTCCAAAAGCCTTCCCTTGGGTTGGTATCATCTTAGGTTTGTTCTGTATGACAAACCAATCTGGAACTCCTAGCACCCATGAACCTACTAAGTCACCCATTAGGCTTGCTACTTTTGACTTCGAAGGCCAGTCATTAGTCCTAGCTCTTTGTTTTGGACCAAGTTTAGGCTTACTCACAAGCTTACTGGTCATTCTGTAGTAATTTGGTGGCTGGGTTTCATACAATGGCCTCTTGCCTTTCGACAGATTTCTAGCATCCAGCAGCCTTTCCAAGGACGGTTACTGGTTAGGGCCCCTTGGATATGCCCTCTTGTTGTAGGCATTGATTGGCTTACGATCCATCTGTACATCCATGTAATGCTGCTTCCCATCAACTGGAAGCCCCTTTAGCTATTTACAACTCAACCTGCACCTGGGACACATCCGTTGTATAACAGTTGCTTTGAGCGAGTCATCATTTACGAGCTTTTCGCTGGACTCATCCTTTTGGCCTATGATACTCTGCCCACTTGCTGATGAAAACTGTGCCTTCTTTTGAAAGGCATTTGGACCAGCCACATGTACTTGTATGTTGACCTCATCCATCTCTTTTAAGGAAAAATGCTTCATCACCTTTTGGACAAAAAAGTCTGGTGTGCCAACATTGGCTGCAGCTTATTTGATTTCTGGAAAAAGGTTAATGTCAATTCCTATTGCCTCATTTGCCTTGGCTGGGAACTTCAATCTTCCTTTCTGAATCTGCTCTTGAATCTTGTCTCGAAAAACAATGTAGTTTTTGGTTGAATGAGACTAAGAATTATGCCATTTACAGTACATCTTGCCTTTTGTTTCTTTTGAAGTTGAGATTTTAACTCCCTTAGTCAATTTCAAAAAATGTGCTACTAACAAATGATCAAATATGTCATCTGCTTTTGATATATCGAAAGAATACTTCCTATGAAGCTCTTTCTTTTTAAACTATTGATTGATAGTGGTATCTTTCTGAATTAATACTTCACAAATCATAGGTTCTTGTCCTATTATCTCTGCTACATTAATTTCAAAATTAGGATCCCTATAATAGGTCCTATAAGATGTATTACTTCGATCATGTTCTTCTTCAAGAAGAGTTTCGTATCTAGCCACTTTATATGTTAGTTCTGCTAGATCTCGAAACTCTGTTGAGTCAAACTTCTTTCGAAGCTTAACTCTAGCCCATTTTGGGCCAACCTTACAAATTCAGGTTCAGGTAGTACAACCCTTTATTTGTTTCGTGTCGTTTTAAATCTAGCTAGGAATTGAGCAGCTTTCTCATCAGGCCTTTGGCTCAACCTTGCCAGGTCTGCTATAGATACTTCAGTTTCTATTTGGAAAAACTGGGCATAAAATACCTCTTCCATTTGTTGCTAAGTCTGGATAGAACCAGGTGTAAGATTTGTATACCATACGAAAGCTGCCCCAGTTAGAGAATTTGGAAAAAGTCTTAACTTCATAAAATCATTGTTGGTGAATTCACCACACTAGCATGTAAACTTGGCAATGTGCTTAACAATTGACTGATTTTCATTTCCATAAAAGAGGGAAAAGTCTGGTATTCTAAGTCCCCTTCGATATTCATGTAACCTATTTACCCATTCTAGGTAAGGTTTTCTGTAAACAGGGGTCTGGACCTTCTGGGCTATGGGTCCACAAATCTCCCTAACAATATCAGCAATTTGGTCCCTAGGTACCATATTCTATACTGGTTGGACCACTATTGAAGGAGCAAACACAAGGTTTGGAGGAACTCCATGTGCCTGAGGCCCTCTTAGTCCATACAAAGGCACATTTAGGACAGACTATCTCTGTTGTGCTGGTTGCTGTTAAAGGTATGGCTGACCTCTTAGGGCCGGTACTTGCCCTACGAAAGGCCTTGCGAAAGGAGCTATAGGAGGAGGAACAAGTGTTGTTTCTCTTCCAACCACAGAAATCCCTTCCAACCCTCTAGGAGCAAATTCAAACACAGGATTAATGAATACCCATGTGCCAGGCATGGGTTCAAACATAGGATTTGAAAACACCCTCATGCCATTTCCTTGCGTCAACCCAGACCCACCAATTTGTATGGTTTCGCTAGTAGATAACGGTATATTTTGACTTGCCAGTGGTCTAGAAGGGGCTTCATACCATGACTGAGGCATAGGTGATGGCCTTTTATGATTTTGATTACTAGTCTGACCATTAGTTTGCATGTTTTGTTTATCTCGAGCCAATCTATGCTGAAGCAAATTTATGTTTTTTTTCAGCCTGCCTTACAATAGTTGGTTGATGAGAGTTCATTCAAACAATAAAGGATGTTGCCCATCTTTTCTTTGTATGCATTAATTACTGTCCTATAGCACCTACTAAACCTCTCTATAGATTCATTGGTTGAGTAGAAGGGGCAGTTGATGGTCCAATCTCATGGCCCTATCCAGTATTTTGGACATGTGTTGCATATTTTGAAGTGCTAGTATGTTCGACCATTTGTGGAGGATCTGATGAGACAGACACATCCATAGGATGTGATATTATATTATTCTCTAGATTAGGTGTTTCTATCTCTCATTCGACACCTTCTTCCAGGCGTTCATTTTCTCATTGGCTCCTATGTCTAACCATTATAATGGTCTCATTGGGCGTGCCAAAAATATATGTTGGCGTTTTTGGCTTTCAAATGTTAGAAATATAATTCGAGTGTGCCAGTAAGGATCAACAAATCCTTACAAATTTTAATAAATGCAACCAATTAGTCAGACGATTGTTTCGAAGTTCTTTTAGCCTCAATGAAGAGGACTTTACTGGTGGCTTGATTATTTTAGGAGAAAATTGAGATAACTTATTAAAATAGCAGAAGAGAACAACAGTGTCAGAAATCAATCTTTTTATTAAGAAACAGGAACTTACAATGGTACCTTCACAGCTTCGAAGAGGATTACAGTGATAGACTAACTTAGAATTACTCCTAGGAATTTAAAGTATAGTACAAAAATGTAAAGACTGGAATTTAAAGGACTGGAAAATATGAAGTAAATAAATTGGCTATCTGGATCTGGTTTTTTAGGTCCTTATTATCAACATTCTCCTCTATTTATAGGCTCTGAGGATAACCGTCGAAGTAGTTGATAGCCGTCGAAGTAGGTGGTAACCGTCGAAATAATCTCCATGATCACCGAGTGTGGTTCTGAACAGTTTGCTTCCACTATTCCACTTTCATGGTTAGGCTTCCCTCCTGATTTTGAATTTAAATTGTAAGTAACCATTTTTGGCCACGTCACCTTGGATGTCTTGATTATTCCCATGTCTCACGGATCCATTGCCATTGCTGCAGGTTGCCACGTGTCTGTTGATGATTAGGGACCTTTACTAATTCCCCAATTTGCCCTTTATGATCGACATGTCAGGCTGCGATAAGTTTGTACAAAATATATAGCCAACACAATTTATTCGTCTATTTAGTGAAGTCTTTCTTCTTATTTATTTGTGATCATTGGAAATTCACCTAAGGGTGGTTTGTAAGACTATCCGTGTCTTGTTTGTAATCGTTTGAAAACTATTGGTTGATAGTGGAATCAGATTTCGGTCCCGTTGACGTACCTCACATTGAGGGAACCATGTAAAATTCTTATGTCGTTGTTGATTTAATTTTTTTCACATTATTTTTATTTCCATCGATTGATTTACTTGTGGAAAATTATCTGTTTTCGTTAACAACTAGTATTAGAGCTTACGGTTTACTTGGGTTTATTTATTTGTGTAAATCAATGAAAGGGAATGTGGGTCGTATGTCTAGTTTTAATGAAAGCAATTGGCTAACTTGGAAAACTAAAATAGAGGACTTATTATTTTGTAAAGATTTGTATGGGCCTATTGAGGGTGATAGTGGCAAACCCAATGGTATGAAAGATGATGAATGAAAGAGGCTTAATCGAAAAGCCGTTTGTGTTATCTTTCAATGGATTGATGACAGTGTGTTTCATCATGTTGCTATTGAAATTTCAGCACATGATTTATGGAGAAAATTAGGTCTTTATGATTGAAAATCAGTCATAATTAAAGCTTTTATGTTTCGTAAGTTGGTTAATTTAAAATATAAAGATAATAGCTCCATCCCGGAGCATTTGAATGAAATAAAGAGTATTGTTAAGCAACTTACTTCTATGCAAATTGTTTTTGATGATGAGTTGTAGGCTTTGATGCTACTGAGTTCTTTGCCCAAAAAGTGGGAGACTTTGGTTGTGACGGTTAGCAATTTGATACCCGATGGAGTTGTCACAATGAGCCAAGTCAATAAGAGCTAATTGAATGAAGAGACAAGAAGAAAATCAACTGGTTCTTCTTATTCAGATGCATTTATTGTGAGAGGCTGAAGAAAAATAAGGGGGAGGAGTAAGACTCCTCATGGTCATCATCAAAGCCGTGACAAATCGAGAGATGGTTCATTTTCAAAGAAAAACATTGAGTGTCATTATTGTCATGAGAAATGGCACATAAAGCGAGAATGTCCAAAACTCAAGAATAAAGAAAAAAAGGCGTGATAAAAGTTTGGGTAAGAAGAAAGAAAACACAACGGCGATTACTACCGATGGTGATCTCATGGTTGTTTGTGAAGATGATTATGTCAATTTTGTGGGCCAAGAGAGCAATTGGATGATTGATTCTGATGCTTCTTTTCATGTGACTTTTTGGGTTGATTTCTTTACTTCCTCCATCAAAGGAGATTATGATTATGTTCGAGTAGGTAATAAAGGTTTTCCAAGATTATTGGCATGTGTGATGTTTGCTTGGAAATAAATTTGGGCTACAAGTTGTTGCTTAAAGATATGAGGCATGTTTCAGACATTCGCCTCAATTTGATCTCTACTGGGAAGCTAGATGATGAAGGCTACAACAACAAATTTGGTGATGGAAAATGGAAGCTCACAAAAAGTTCTTTAGTGGTGGCTAAGTGCAAGAAGACTCGCACACTTTATTCGATGCAAAGAAAAAATTGCAAAGGTGTTATCAATGCACTTAAGGATGATACTTCTACCAAATTGTGGCACAAGCGGCTTGGGCATATAAGTGAAAAGGGGCTATAAGTTTTGTTCAAGAAAGAACTTCTACCTGATTTGAAAGGTATGCATCTTAAAACTTGTGTTCATTGCTTGGCAAGTAAACAACATAGAGTTTATTTTCATAAAAATGTTGCTTCTAGAAAAGAAAATGTTTTGGAGTTGATTCATTCAGATTTTTGTGGTCCTTTAAAAGTTATAACACATAGTGGTGCACTTTATTTGTTACTTTCATCGATGATTATTCAAGGAAAGTTTGGGCTTTTGCACTAAAAACTAACAATCAGGTTCTAGATGTGTTTAAGCATTTTCAAGCCATAGTTGAAAGAGAAACATGGCGGAAATTGAAGTGCATCCGAATAAACAATCGTGGTGAATACATTGGGCCATTTGATGAGTATTGTTACAGCCAAGGTATTCGGCATCAAAAGACAGTTAAGAAGACTCCTCAACAAAATGGCATTGTCAAGAGGATAAACCGCACCATTGTGGAAAGAACAAGGTGTCTACTTTCACATACTAAATTGCCAAGGTCCTTTTGGGGTGAGGCAATGAAGACAGCAGTTGATGTGATAAATTTGTTTCCTTCCTATCCTTTACATGGTGATGTTCCCGAAAGAGTTTGGACCAGCAAAGATGTATCTTGTGAGCACTTGAGAGTGTTTGATTGTTGAGCCTTTATTTACATTCTAAAGGATGAGTGGTACAAGCTTGATAGCAAGTCAAGACGATGCATTTTTCTTGGCTATGGACGTGATGAATTTGGTTATAGATTGTGGGATTCGGTCGATAAGAAAGTTATTCGAAGCCGTGATGTTGTGTTTCTTGAAGACTAAACAATTGAAAACTTTGGCAAAGGTGATCAACTAAAGCCAAAAACTAGTGATCTTATTGATATGGATCTATCTCCTTTATCTTCGGTGGATGATGAAAATGGGAGAGATGTGCAGCCACCTCTTGAAGATGTAGATGATGATGCTACTTCAAATGAAGTTGAGCCTGAAATTGAGGAAAAGCATCTAACTCAAGAACCGCTACCACAACTTGAGTTGAGAAAATCTACAAGGGACCAGCAAACCTTCGAAAAAGTATCCTCAAAATGAGTTTGTGTCGATATCCGATCAAGGGGAGCTCGAGAGCTACCAAGAAGCAATTAAGCATGCAAAGAAAGGTGATTGGAAAAAGACCATGGAAGAGGAAATGAATTCCTTACTTGAAAACCATACTTATGATTTAGTGAAGTTTCCTAACAAGAGGAAAATTCTGAAAAATAAGTGGGTCTTCAAATTGAAGAATAATGGCAAGAATCTAAGGTGCAAGACATGCCTTGTCGTGAAAGCTTTGGGCAAAAGAAAGGTGTTGACTTTGTTGAAATTTTCTCGCCGATTGTGAAGATGTCTTCTATTTGGGTTGTACTTGGCATGGCCGCAAGTATGAACCTTGAAGTTAAGCAACTTGAAGTGAAGACCGCATTTCTTCATGGTGATGTTGAAAAAGAAGTTTATATGGAGCAATCGGATGGTTTTGTGGAAAAAGGGAAAGAGAAATTGTTTGCAAATTAAAGAAAAGTTTGTATGGCCTCAAACAAGCTTTGCGGCAATGGAATAAAAAAATTGACTCTTTCATGTTGAATAATGGTTTTTCTAAAACCATTTCAGATCATTGTGTGCTTGTGAAAAAATTTTCGGATGCCAAATTTATTATTCTTTTGCTTTATGTTAATAACATGTTAATTGTGGGTCAAGATTCTTCCATGATTAACAAGTTGAAATTGGAGTTGAGCAAGTCATTTGCTATGAAAGATTTGGGATCAGCAAAGCAAATTCTTGGTATGAAAATTGTTCGTGATCAAAAGAAGAGACTGATTTGGTTGTCTCAAAAAAGCTACATTGAAAAGGTTATTGAGAGGTTTAACATGGATAAAGCAAAGCTGGTTGGTTGTCCACTTGCGGGTCACTTCAAACTTAGTTCAAATCAATAACCGACAAGTGAAAAAGACAAAGAAGAAATGTTGAAAATTCCTTATGCTTCAGCGGTTGGTTCATTGATGTATGTCATGATTTGTACAAGGCTGGATATTGCTCATGCAATTGGTGTGGTGAGTCGGTTTCTCCCTAGTCCAGATAAAGAACATTAAGCAGCAGTGAAATAGATTCTACGGTATCTTCGAGGGACTTCGAAGCTGTGTTTATGGTTTGAGAATGGTAAGCTGATGCTTGATGGGTTCACAAATTCCAACATGACCGATATTGTTGGTTCTAGGAAATCTACTTCGGGATATTTGATAACTTTTACAGGGAGAGCTGTGGAATGGCAATCTAAATTACAAAAATGCGTTCCTCTCTTAACTACCGAAACTGAATTTATCACTATTATGGAAGCTTGCAAGGAGGAGCTAAGGTTGAAGAAATTTTTGCAAGAGTTGGGTTTGAAGCAAGAGAGGTGTAGACGTCCCCGAACACCCCGGGAGGGTGTGAGTCTCCCGTTCTGTTCCTTTTGGGGTCACTACAGTTCAGGACTCAAATGTCACGGTTCTAAATCTGAACCAAAGAGTCCAAATCCGGCAAATCGTTTTGAGAAAACAGATTTTTGAAAAAAGTGCCAAACATGGACTGCTTTGCCAGATACAGAGTCGCCACCTAAATATTTTATTTTTGAGAAATTTAGGAAACCCTGACTTGTTGCCTAAGGCCACGTGTCCGTCATCACCAAAGTTGCCTCGGTTCGGGAACTTGGGTACGATTGGGGAAGGTCAGCTATGAGCACCCCCGCTCACCCGATCAAAGATCGGCCTCTACTAACCATGATATCTAGTTTTGAAAACATTGTATGCTCTTATTCCGGTTATTAGCCTAGATTTACTACGTGATGCGCACAGCATACAAGTATAGACTGGATCGCCTGAATTGGAACAAAACATTTCATGTTTGTTTTTGAAAGCGGTTTGCTACTCACAAGTAGGCTTAAATGAGGATTTTGCCACCCTCGGGTGGGCTTAGAAAACATGGTTTTGCCACTATCTAGCGGGCTCAAGACTCACAGTCGATGCATTGTTCCAATCCAACTAACCCAACCTTCACCCACAGGTATTCAGGCAGTTATAACACATAAGCATATAGCCTCATGGTAAGCATGCTATTCATGGCAGTCACTCACACGCATGCAAGGATGCTAAAGCATAAAATACTTACCGAGTACTCCAAGCCAAAACAGAAGCTAATTAGAAATTTATGCATGATCCTAATTATACAGAAATGCCTAATGCAACACATGCAAAAATGCAACTATAGTAGGCTCGGCTATTCTAAAGATGGCATATGAGATGCAACAGCTAACAAGTACTCAACTTGAAATTGAAATACAAATGCAGTTAGTATGATGCGCCGAGCCCGGTGCATGCAAAACAGATGAATGAATGCAAACATGCTATCATACTGTATGCTAATTAAAACATGCCCTAAATCTAACCATCATAAGCTGGTAAATAAAAGGGAGAAAGACGTAGGGTTGGAAGACATACATCACACCCATGCACACTTATTACAATTGTGCCCTCGCTCGGAGGGTCCGAATAAATAATATACAGTCCCAAATAAATACAGTCCGAATAAGTACAAAATCCTAATTAATTAACAAATTAATCTAGGAAAGCGGTAAATTGGCATGCAAGCCAGGGACTGCCTCGACTCTGCTCCGGATGATGAATGATGCATGTTTGGCGCGGAAATCCATCGCGATGCTCCGGTTTGCCTCTGTTTGCAATTATTCTTGGGATGCGTGCCAAGCTCCGGAAGGCTGTCGATTTCTGATTTGCTGCAACAGAGAGCAAGAAAGGGGCATGGCAATGTATTTTCACATATGTATGCATGACTACTCTACAGGGAGCGTAGTCCTCGATCCTCGTGCCACCAATCACGCATCTCGATGCATGATGGTCGAAGAGTCGAATTGCACTACTCAATATGAAATGAATGCACGTATAAACACAACAAGACCGAGACTCCATCATGGATAATCCGAAGTGTCGGTGACTGGGAATTGAGACACATTTCGTCACTCAAAGTATGAAACGTCCCTCGTTTCCCGTGCTCGGGCTAACTCCTACCCCAAACACAATGCGATATGCATGACATGCATGAATGCAACTAAGATACAACCTAACATGCACAATGCTATGAAATGGCATACACGGTGCACGAGGTAACATGGCATACACGATGCATAATGGACTTACACCAACACAAGCGGACCTCAGCCACACTCACATAAGTGGCCATTAGATGAAAATGAGACACTCGAAATGCGTGCACGCGTGCAAGCAAACCGAGGACCGAACCTAAGGCACTAATGCCACTCTACCAAAGCATGGTAAGGCATGGTATGCAAACATACAAATTTCAGCACTGAAATATGATGCTAAACAGCCCCGAATCATGAGAACATGGTACCCAATGCATGAGGTGAGACCCGAAGCTCAAAACTAGGCATATGGAATGACTCACAGCTATACAAAGCATGCATTATTTGAACATGAAGCATGAAGACAGAGTCAAGGCAGTCCCAAAACATGGACTTTTCCAGTTTAAAGCAAGGCCAAAAAGTGCTAGCAAGATGGCTTAAATTAGCATGCAATTTTGACTAGCAAACATGGTTTACATGGCAAGTGTATGATGCACATGGAATTTCACTAAACCAGCAAAAATCAGTGAATAAAACATGTGAAAATAGGCCCAAATAACCACTGATATGCAACCATGGTATGCAAAAATGATGAGCTCCTTTAGATGGTCATACAAGGAGTTCTTAGGCACATGCAAGATAGACAAGTGACATGGCATATACAACTCTGAAAATCAAATATGATAGTCCCAAAACTCACCAAATTGACCCTAGAATGTGACTAGGAAGCATGCAAGATGGGGTCGCTTTGAAAGGCCAAGATGGCCATCGAACAAGTCAAGGTGAGAGGGGGTCACCCCCCTCTGATTTGGAGGCTCAAAACGGTGGCCAAGCCACTAAAAATCCACTGGATTTCAGTGGCTAGAAGGCCAAACAAGGCATGCAACAAGAGCTAGGATATAAAGCTCAAAATGGGAGGCAACCAAGCATACAAGATAGCATATGACCTCAAACACAAATGGAACCTTGATAAAACATGAAGATGATGTTAAAACAAGCCTCTTTCCAGTTTATGACAAATCTCAAAAGTGAACACAAGTATGGCTTATCTATCATGCAAAAAAATGACCCTAAAAGTGAGAATAGAGACAATGGACAGAAGCTGGCCCCAAATGGTGAAGAGACCTTCAACAAAGTTGAAAAGGGGATCAAAACATGGCACTTTACAGTTTACATCAAGCCACGAAAATAATCACAAGTAAGGTTAAACTAGCATGCAATAAAAGGGCCTAAAAGAGGGGTAAAGAGGCAAGTGGTGGCTTCTGTCCTCAAACAGGGGAGAGCCCTTCAACAAAGTTGAAGAGGGGCTCAAAACAAGCCACTTTACAGTTTATGGACAAATCCAAAACAGCTCACAAATAAGCCTAAAATACTATGTAAGAATAGGCCTAAAAGAAAGTTAAAGAGGCAAGTGATAGAAAGAAGCCTCAAACAGAGAAAGACCCTTGATCAAACATGAAAAGGGGCTCAAAATATGATCTTTTCTAGTTTGTGTCGGAGCCCAAAAATGTAAGCAACAAATTCTAAAATTGCATGCAAAGAAAGAGCCAAAAGAGAGGGAAAGGAGACTTACCCTTGTAGAACCAATCTTTGACAGCCTTTGGACCAAGTTTGGGAGCTCTTAACCTCTGAGAGACAGCCTTAAGGTGTTTGAATGAGTGATGGAGGTCTTGTGCTATGAGGTATAGTGCAAAAATGCAAAGAAATCCAACTCTAAGGCACAAAGTACACACAATATAGAGAGAGACAGCTTTTTTGCCCTTCCAAAACTCAGAACCTTCATCAAAGAGGAAGGCCTCTTGCTTATATAGAACAAAGCAAGGCTTAAGTTTCTTGAACAAGCTTTTCTTGGCCTTGATCCCTCCATACACGTGTATGGAGGGCAGATATGAGGAATCCAGCTGGTACAAAAGATCTTCCCGGAAACCAGCTGAAATAGGGAGGGTGCCGGCCATCAGCAATGGCCGGCAGTGCCACACTGATGGCCGGCAGGTGCTCACCAATGGCCGGCAGTGCACCACAGGGGCCACCCTGAAAGGACCAGGTCAGGGTCCAAAAATGAGACAAAAAGGATACAAGGTTCTGAAAATCCGAACCAGTGACGTTCCGCCGCTGCAGTCGAATGCTGGGCGAGCAATCGAACCAGCCGTTGGGTGTACCTACAAGCACAACCAAGTCTTTAGGACGGTCAAAAATGGGGTGTCTACAAGAGGTATGTATTTTATTATGGTAGTCAAAGTGCTAATCATTTGAGTGAAAATTCCACTTTTCATTCGAGATCAAAACATATTGATGTAAGATACCATTAGATTCGTGATGTGTTAGATTCAAAATTGTTACAACTCGAAAAGGTGTATGCGAATGATAATATTTCAGATATGTTGACTAGGACTTTATCAAAGGACAAACATTTGAAGTGTTGAACTTTGGCGGATATGGTTGATGTCTCCACCTAAGTCGGTAGGAGGAGAATTGTTGGATACACCTCCTTAGTGGCGTATGAGACCCAATTGGTGTATTAAAGAATTTTAATTTGGTTTGGTGTTGCTTATAATATATTTTTATATATTATATCTGACTTTGGAGGCCCAATGGGTATTTTAGAATCTGTTTGGTGACTGCTAGGGCTTGGATAAAAAAAATCCCAAGAATCGACCATATTTTTTGGTATTATTTTGTTTTTTTCCAGCTGTGCTGCGACTGCTATAATATTGATGAAATAATTTTGATAAAAATAGTGGCTGTGTGTATTTGCTTTGGGGGCCTTTACGTTGTTGTTTCTTCTGCAAAAGATTTGAAGCACTGTTTGGTTTTTTTTTTTTTTTTGATAACTTTGGTTCAACATAGAAGGTGTTGATTTTGGTTCATTATTTTGGGTCTTTTTCAACTCTATTTTGAAGACAATTTATTCATCTATTTGGAGATATCTTTCCTCTTGTTTATTTGGAATTCACCTAAAGGTAGTTTATGAGACTATTCGTGTCTCGTTTGTAATCGTTTGAAAACTATTGGTTGATATGATTTAAGTTCTTCGTATTATTTTTATTTTCATCGATTAATTTACTTGCGGGAAATCATCTATTTTCCCTAACAATCTTGGAATTACTTCACTTCGATTGTACCTTCACAAGAGGAGGAAAAGTAGTTTTAAGACAGTGACAACGCAATTTTCAAAATCTCACAGCTATGTTTCAGTATTTTTGTTTTTTCTCTATATATTTATTAGTTATTGCTATTGTGATTATAATATTCATGCTAAATATCTTGTTTATTATGCTTTACATCAATAAATATCTTCTTTTCTATCGATTGAAAAGATTAAAAAAAAAAAAATCATAATCGCAGTTATCACTTTATTATCATGTCTTTTATATAAGATTATATTAAAGTTCTCATTAAATCAATCGTACAGCCTAGATAACATTTCATATTTCCGTGCAATTATTAAAATTTATTGATTTATCTTCTTATAAATAAATGTACCTCCCAACATAATTATATTCTAAAATTTTATGGCTCGTAATTTCCAACAACATACATTAGAAATATGAAAGAAAAAGATAACTTGGTAAAAACAAAATGTGAGGCCAATGTAAATCACATGTAAAAATTAAAGTATATATTCTTGTGGGATATCTTCTTTGAGAAGTGGTGTGGAGGAGAGTACTCTGCTATATTCTTCAATGCTTCCTTGCGATTCAATTGCTTCACCATGTGTCTTCTTGCACTGAAAATACAACACTGTTAAGCTCATCCATTGAAACACCTTCACCAAGCTGCTAAAAACTGTCATTACAAGCACCATAACAATCTGTGTTGATATCGATGATTTTCTGTCTCCAATCATCATAGTAACCATGAATACAATCACCATTGGTAGCACGAAGACAAAATTTAGGGCAAACCCTTGTAGCCTCCTGCCTTTAACAAGTCTTAATGCTTTTCTTAGAGCTTGAATTCCATAACAACTCTCTTCAATCACCGAAATCACCATTGCCAAACTCCAAAAAACCGAGAAGTAGATCCAAAAAATTGAGGTTAAAACGAAAAGTGCTATATTGATGAGTATGAATGTAAAGAGATGATCAGTGCTTATGATCGCTAACAAAAACAAGGCCAAAACAAAGACTATAATGTAACTTATGACAGTAAGTTTAAATTGGAGAAAAGTGACTAATGGTCTTACAAATAACTTGAAAAACCTAGAAAACAAGTTTTTGAAAGATAAGCTCTTTCCATAGTAAGTCACAGCTGATGCTAGAATCATTGATGAGATAGAGAAGAGTGAGACGGTGAGGAAGCGAGTGTTGGAAAATTGGTTTATATAGGCATATTTTGGGCCAACTTTGAGCCCAAAATTGAGTGGGCCCCAAACGTCTTTTGGGGTGAGTCCGAAGAGGTGAAGTGTTCATTGTCGCGTGGCAAGTCACACGGTGAAGATGGTTCGTCAAAACCATTTAGAAGTGAATAGGAACATGACATCATTTTCGGGTTCATGGAATAGGAAATTTAAGGAAGTAAATGTGGGTTTCTTTGGAAAGGGTTGTCCCACATTGAAACTTTAAGAGAGTTTATTTGTGTATATAAGCTCTAGCCTACAATACTTGGGTTGGGCCCCCAAGGGGCACCCCAAGTTTGTAGAAGGGAAGAGTTATGGACAAAGTGAACCTTGGCCAAACCACCACACATGCGCGCATGCCGCCGCCGTCCGTCCGGGCGCGGTTGTGGGTTGGGTCAGTTCTAATATTAATTTTTTAGACAAAATTCTTTCGAATTTTTTCAAAAATTATTGCGGGAAATTAATTCCAAATTTGAATTTGAAATTCAAATTTTTCCAAACATTGTGTCTCTTCCATAATAGATTTTGAACCCAAACTGTTTTTCAAATCCAGACAGTTTCAAATTCAAAAATCTGGACAGTTAACATATTTGTTTTGAATAGTATTTGCATTTGTTCATTTATTTCTTTAACAGATTTATTTCCAAACAGTTTTAAACTGTTTTGAATAGTGTTTTAATTGCCCGGCAGTTACAGCTTCAAGTCTGAATAGTTTCCAAAACTGCCAATCTGTTGAAACAGTTGCAGAATTGTTTTGAATTTTGAATCAAATCTGTTCAAAACAGTATCACACTGTTCACTTCCTCAAAGCACCTTTTCGGGTCAGATTTATTGTCTATAAATAGAGCCATGATTCCAGCAATCCAGAATCCGAAAATCAATCTGAAAATTTCCTTTTGTTGTCCAAACTTGTTTTGTTTGCATTATTCTTCATTCTAGTTTTAGAGAAAAAATAAAGAGAGTATAAGAACACAGGATTCTAGTTCACCGTACAAATTTGTGTGGATTGCTACTACAAGTTTGTGAAGATCATTGTATCCTGGGAGATAGACGCCACATAACCGTAAGCACCGTAGCAGGGCGAATCTGTCTTAAGGACAGAGTGTCACACACTCGACTTGGTCTTTTATTTTCCATTTGGATCAACAAAATAAATACTGTAAGTTTTATTTTATTTTGTTTGAATTAGTTTCGATTTATTTTATTTACACAGAAGATTGTTCCAACAGCGAGAAAGGAAGCAAACTCAACTATGAGGAGGATTCGAATGTCATGTTTGATGTCAACGAACATATCAACAGGATCAGTATCAGAGCTGTTTTGTGTTGGAAGATAAAGAAGGGCTTGTTTCGCAAGTAAATCACCGATGAATGGTCTGGTGAACAAGATGAAGAAAGATGAGAGAAGGGAGTTTAGGAGGATGGAGATTGTGGTTATGGTGGCTATGAGCTTCCCATTTTTAGATTGGAGGAGGAGTTTGATGGATTCCTTTAGAATTCCCACAAAACCAAGAAGCTCTAAACAACATTGACCCATTGCACTATCAAGAACAAGTTATAGTTTTGCTCTAAGTTGCTTTTGTTTGTCCTGAGAGAAGGGCCACCATTACTTATACTTATAGTTTTGCTCTAAGTTGCTTTTGTTTGTCCTGAGGGAAGGGCCACCATTACTTATACTAGGAAGGTGTGCACTTGCCAGGTATCTTCCGCCTGCTCCAGTCTAATTTAACCCAAGTAATTCTTGGAAGCTCTGAAATTAACGACAAGGTAAATCGCAAGAGTCTTTGGGAGACTCAAACTCGACATTTTTTATTTTATTTTCATGTATTTATCGCTCGGTCAATCTCTTGAATTGTACCTATGGATCTATTTTTTTTTTATCAGCAAAGAAAAAGAACTTTATTGATGAAGAAGAAAGCTAATACATCAATAAAGAAAAATTTGAATTGAGTAATTACAAAATTGAACATTAAGACTTGGTTTATTTTGATGTAAAATGTTTTTTTACTCATTTTTCGATATTTGATTGAACAAAAAATAAGTAAAATAATTTTTAAGAAAAATAATTTTTGCTTTATTTTTTCAAAATCTTTAAAAATTTCGTAAGTCAATTTTTATAAATTTGACTTTCGTAATTAACATTTTCAAATAAGTATCTTAACTCATTAAAAAGTCATAAATAACACTTTATTAAATCAAAATTTCATTGTTAGACAATAAAATATTTTTATTTCAAATGTCAAGTACATGTCGAAAAACAAAAATAATTTTTTTTTTTTTGTATAAAATCAATTTAAAAGAAAAATATTTTTTGTATAAAATATTACGTCGAAACAAACTGAACCTAACTAAAGAAAGGTAATTTAAAAATAAAAAAATTGGAACAAAAAAATTCATACCAAAAAGTCTGTTAACTTTATAATAATATAGATAAATATATGGGCTATGTGGTGTAAGTTTTGCTTGAAATTATTCCTATAAAAATGTTGGGGGATTGACTACTATGAAAAAGTCTTCAGATTCAACAATGCTGCAGCCTTCCAAAAGATCACAACCACCATAATTCTCACTCACTTATGATTGGTTCAAAAAATAATAAGGAAAATGACTCAGAGCTCGAAACGGCTCGAAAACGGAAGAGGATGGGAGAAAGAGAGGGAAGAGAAAGAGGAGGCACCACCGCCACTGCCTCGCCAATCGCCGATCACAGCTCGTCGCCTCGCCGCTGCCTCGCCTCGTCGCCGTCACTGCCTCGCCTCGCACAGAAGCTCCGATCGTCGCAGCTCCGGCCCCGACTCCTCCTCCAGCCATTTTTATGGCCCCCTCCCCTCCCTCCTCCTCCTCCTCCTCCTCCTCCTCCTTCTCTTCTTCTCCTCCTCCTCCCTTCTCTTCTTCTCCCTTCTTCTTCTTCTTTGTTCTGAACCAAAAACCAGGAAACCAGGAAAAAAGGAAAAAAAAACAAAACAAAACAAAAATCGACACCAAAACGACGTCGTTTTGGTGTCGAGCCGCGTTTCGAGCCACGAGTTTCGAGCTACGTAGCATGATCGAAATAATAATAATAATAAAAAATAAATAAAAATACATGATTGGTCTATATCATATTAGGGATTATAAGAGTTCCCAACTTTGAGAATCCTAAGCATTTTTGATAGAATTTTTAGTAATTAGCTAAAACTTAACAAATATATATGGAATCGGAAGTAGTCGAAGTAATTTCGTAAGGTAGATAATCTCCTTAAGTTTGAATTATGAACTAAGTAAAAGGGAAACAAAAATGTGAGAATAATATAAATAAAATATAATAAGTTAACGCTGTTTGGAAAGGAGGGTTTTTTGTTTTTTGTTTTTTTTTTCATTAAAAGATAAATTGGTTACAAAACTAAAAAAATAAATCCAAACAAAATATCACATCAAACCCCATAATCATTTCAATTTTTCTCTCACAAACATCATATCCAACCATAAAAAAATCCAACTATCTTCCAAAACACAAAAAAAAATTTCTCAAATAATATCCTACAACCAAAAAAATCTATAAAAAAAACCCACTCCCTAAACACTCACATAATAAGTTAAAATTTTTTTTTCTCTCGTCTTTTTTTTTTTATTATTTTAAATTCATGATTCAAATAGTTTTAGTGGCACAAACTTCAATTTCCATCAATCATATTAATATCAGGTGGATGATAGCATAATATTGTTATTTGACTTAAAATTTAAGAGTTAAAGTCTACGAAGGTCACATATAATTTAATAATTAGCCCAAAAAATAATTAAATAAATTGATGTAAACTGAATAAGGAGATTGGTCTGTCTCAACCAACTTACATCACACGGGGATATTCCAGGAAGGGCATGGCTTCTGTCCAGTCCTTAATCGGACTGGACCGTTTTATCACGGGTCCCGTTTTAATAATCTGAAGCGTTGAATGTGTAGACCTCGTCGAGTGCTATATGCCTGTAAAAAATCACATTAATCGGATATCGATAGCTATGTGATCAAATCAGTTTTGTATAAAAAATGGACGGTGAATAAATTAATGGTTGACAAAAATCTGTTTTGATCACATAGCTATTGATATTCGATCAACGTGATTTTTTACAGTCATATAGTACTCGACAAGTTCTACACATTCAACGGTTCCGATTATCAAAACGGGACCCGTGGTACCCCCCTATGGCCCAACAGCACGATCCAATCCGATTAAGAACTGGACAGAAGCCATTCCCTCCCAGGAAATCACTCTCTAATATAATATGTGTAGTCAACTAATTACTAGTCTAATCTCAAGATTTTTCCATAGTAGTCAATTCTTTAAAGTTGGGACCATGATCTCCAAAATGATATGCGTTAATCATATATATATATATATATATATATATTATTTTTTTTTTCTTTCTAAATTAATCACAGATAAGTGAGAGTTATATTTTTTAGGGAGACTTATTTATAAGTCCTTTTCAGACTCTTATACTAGGCTAAGTCCTATGTAATTTTTTATAAACTCTCAAGTCCTATTTTCATAAGAATGTATTCCATAAGATCCTACATAAACATAACGTGACGTGACACTTACATAAATGTAACGCAACGTGACACCTATATAAACGTAACGTAACGTGACACCAATATGAACGTAACGTGACACCTATATTATATAAACGTAACGTAACGTGACACCTATATAAACGTAACGTGACACTTACATAAACGTAACGTAACGTGTCACGTTACGTTTCGCAAACTTATTAAAACATAATTTGAAGAAATTCACTTTTAAAGCAGAATATGTTCTGATTTTTAAATAATATTATGACTAGTGGGATGTGGACTCGCATCTTTTGCTATGAATGCAATGTCTACATAACAAGATGGTGTAATCAGGTCCTTGTCTAAGCACTTTTGTATAACACATGTCCAAATCATTTTATTTCTTTTTAATTCATAGAGATGATTGTTTAATGGAAGGCATACATTAGAGTGTACACACAAATTTAAAACACAACAGCAACTATTATGGGATGAAACACTCACCAAATTTCTCCCCTTCTTCCCCCATGTCCTCTAAAATTTCCTCATACTCTCCATCATCCATCAGTTCATCAGCAGTAATTAGCTTCATGGTACCCCAAAATGAAACACCATTAGCACGAATAGACAATAATTACTGTAAAGGGGGTTGGCATGGGGAAGAAAAAAGTCGAACTACAAAGGTTACTATTAATCATCCCTCAGTCAAGCATAGAACTTTGGTTGGAGTCTCTGCAGTTGTTGTGGGTCTTGTCCCTACTCCAGGAAGATTCACACCACCAGCTCGCAAGACCATTTTCTACAAAACAAGTCAGGAATGAAAAATGTATGAGCGATGAAAAGGTAGAAATTGAACAGGGGAGGGAAAAATAGCATTATCCCTTACCTGCAAAGCTATATGTTGTTGTGCCTGAGATAATATAATAAAATAAATCAATTTTCTATATAAAAAATTGAATGTTACCATAGATCATAGGTGTCACGTTACGTTTATGTAGGTGTCACGTTACGTTACGTTTATGTAAATATGTCACGTTACGTTTATATAGGTGTCACGTTACGTTACGTTTATGTAGATATGTCACGTTACGTTTATGTGGATATCACATTACGTATAGGTGTCACGTTACGTTTATGTAGGTGTCACGTTACGTTACGTTTATATCAATTTCCTATATATGATTTTACTATTATTTATGATATTAACAACTAATATTGAGGGTAAATGTGTCAACAAACTTCCCACAGGACTTATGGGAACATAAGTTTTTTAGTAGGATCATATGTAGCATAAGTTTCCCTAATAGGACTTATAAATAATTTTCTCTATTTTTTAAGAGTCGATAACATTGTTGTTGTTGAAATTCTATACCGTCTTCTAAAACAATTCCTAAATATAAGTTATCCCAAGTGGTGTTTGAGGAGTGACTAAAATAATAAAATAAAAAATAAAAAACTACTACAAGAAGTTAACTCGTTTTATTTTTGGGATATAAATTTATCCATGTAGAATAAATAAATAAAGGATAAGAAAAGTTTTTAGTCTCTGTCTTCTATTTTCTCTTCATATGACACGGCAACTTAGTGGTCCAACATTCCTTTGAAGCATTAATTAACAATTTCAAAATAACGAATTTTGATTATCAGGGAAATTCTTAATATTTGTAGCCTTTGTTTATAATTTATTATGGTATTAGTTATGACTCAATTAATTCTACACTTATAACATAATTATATTGACTTCTATTTTATTAATGTTAGATCAACTAAAACTAATGCATATGAAGAATAAACATTAGAATAAATAAATATATATATATATATATTTGATCAGCAAAAATAAATTTTATTGATGAAAACAAAGGACAAAACTCATGAATACATCAATAAAGTAAGACAAGAGCAAAAGCATCATAGTGAACCTCCAAATCCCAATTAGGTTGGCACTAAAAGAACCACCCAATCATATGCAAGCTCAAGCCATCAAAGTTGGAGAGATACCAACAAAAACCCACCAAGATAAACACCCACTCATACAACCACCTCACCAAAATTTACAAAGAATACCTAGGCAAAATAAACCACCCAAAGCACTACCATAATAACCAACCGAAACCTAAATAAAAACATAGCAGTACCAGCAACAACAGAGCTAACAATGATAACCTCCGCCAAAATTCCAACTTCATCAATCCACCCAGCCAATGAAGATCACACTACGTGGCCCTACAGCAAAACGCCCCAAAACGAATCCCTGAGTTCCAGAGCCTCGCCCAACTCCACCAAGAACACCTAGACTAGAAAACCATAGCAGTACTAGCAGTTACAAAACTAACAATTAACCTCCACCAAGATTCCAATTTCATCAATCCACTCAGCCAATGAAGATCACACTGCGTGGCCCCCCACTGAACAAAATGGGATATCCCAGCAGCAAGACACCCCAAAACTAAGCATTCTTATAGCACTGCCCTCGCACCACCACCCAAACAAAATCTAATATGCTTCAAGTTAAAGAGAAAATCATGCACTGTGAATTTATGATCTTTAAACACTTCCTTGAACCACACAGCCATTCTAAACTTTATCCTATCACACACATTTTCAACATTTGGGATAGCATCCCTAAACAAGCATTCATTACAATGTTTCCACGCGAACCACAACACTATAATAGGAAGAGCTTCCCACATCATCCTCTCTTTTTTGCTGAGCCTAAACCCTGCCCACTAGTGAAGAATAGCCTCCACTGTATTGGGCAGTGCACCTTGTACTCCCCACCAATTTAGTATTTCTGAGCACACTCTCCAAGTCACTAAGCAAGACAATAGGACATGATTGAGTGACTTATCCACAGATTTGCACAGAATGCAAAGGGTTGATGCATTTGCATTGAGAACACCAATTCGAAGAACAAAGTCTGTTGTTTTAATTTTACCTTTCCAAACAAGCCACCCAAAGAATTAGACTCTAGGAGGAATGTACTTCACCCACATCCTTTTGCTTGTTCTACTATAGCTGCCAAAACCACTTGCCAGAAATTTGTAGACTGATTCAACTGTAAACCTACCTATTTTTGAAGCCTCCCACACTAGTGTATCTTTTAAGGATGACCTGAGGACAGGATGAACCTCTAAAAACCCTATAAATCTGGTAACCTCCACACTTTCCCAATCATATAACTCCCTTCTGAATTGGAACAACCACTCACATGTATCCACCTTCCTTTCTATCATTGCAGAGAAAGACTCTCCCTTGTTTACAACTAGTCTATATAAGAGTGGGAACTCATCTTTAAGACTTACATTTTCCATATCCAAAGCTTAAAGATGAGTTCCCACTCTTATATAGACTAGTTGTAAACAAGGGAGAGTCTTTCTCTGCAATGATAGAAAGTACAGACTTTATCAGTGTCAATCTCTCTGCAAATAAGAGTAATCTCATTTTCCACCCTGCTAGTTTAGTTCGAACTTTGTCCAAAACAGGCCTCCAAGTTGCTTTTCTACTTGGGTTAGCCCCCAATGGTAATCCAAGGTACTTAATTGGTAATCTTTTCACTTTGCAATTTAGCACAGATGCAAACTCATTCATAGATTCAACTGGAACTCCCACACCACTCACTACACTTTTGTGATAGTTTATCCTCAGACCTAACAATAGTTCAAAGCACCTCAATATTCTCTTCAAATTTCTAACTTCCAAAACTTCAGCTTCACACAATAAGAAGGAATCATCTGCAAACTGTAAATGGGTCAAAGCTACCCCATCTACTCCAATCTTCACCCCTTTTATCAAATCCATATCCAAAGCTCTTAATAGTAATATGCTTAAACCCTCTGCTGCTATGTTGAACAGAAAAGGGGACAGGAAATCTCCTTGTCTGAGCCCTCTTTGTGGCACCAGTAGGTGCTCCATTAACAAGCACAGATAGTCTAGAAGAAGTAATACACTCCTCAATCAATTACATCCACTTCCCTCCAAATCCAAATTTATCATCATTGAAAACAAAAAGTCCCGAGTTAATGAGTCATAGGCTTTCTCAAAATCTAGCTTTATGATCAAACCTCTTTTCCTAGACTTTTTCCAACCATCCACCACCTCATTTGCCACCAAAACACCATCTAATATGTTCCTATCTCCTAGGAATGCTGATTGATTTTCACTTATAATTTGAGGGAGCACTGCCTTCAACTTAGAGGATAGTACCTTTCATAGA
This sequence comes from Camellia japonica, assembly GCA_030407325.1. Classification (NCBI taxonomy): domain Eukaryota; kingdom Viridiplantae; phylum Streptophyta; class Magnoliopsida; order Ericales; family Theaceae; genus Camellia; species Camellia japonica. Next base: position 180,625,136 of record JAPPVO010000059.1, on the reverse strand, counting down.
ATCTTATACAATGAGCCAACCAAACTGATTGGTCGATAATCAACTAAACCCACAGGATTCTCCTTCTTAGGCACCAAAGTGATAAAAGAACTATTGATCCCTTTAACCAACTTACTGTTTTTATGGAATTCACTCATAAAGTTGATCACATCACTCTTCATCCACATCTTTTGGACACATGCCAAGCTGAACCTATCTGACAATCCTTGACAACACACCTTATCTTTGCCTCAGAAAATTCTGATTCCAGCAGATCAAAAAATGGGCTGTTCCTACCTGACTTGAATGATCCCTCCAACACAGGTCTTGAACTCCACTCCTCTTTAAATTGTCTTTGAAAATATGCTTAAATCTCCTGCTTTACTTTATTAGGATCTTCAAAGACCTCATCTCCAATAGATAATGAGTTAATCTCATTTCTCCCCTGCCTACTTTTGACTACCACATGAAAATATCTTGTATTTTTGTCTCCCTTCAAGTCCCAATTTAGTCTTGATTTTTGAAGTCACATCCACTCCACCATTCTATACAAATTGCTAGCTTCATCACTAACCTCTCTTCTTCGAGCTTTTTTTGCCTCTTCAAGCTGTCTTTCCTCTGCTACCAGATCAATCTGATGCAACTCATTTTTTGCTTGTTTTAATTTAGTAGTTATATTGCCAAATACTTCACTATTCCACTGTTTCAGAGCTAGCTTCAACTCTTTCATCTTCTTAAATAATCTGAATCCAGCCCAGCCTTGAACATCATGCTCCTTCCACCACTTTTCCACAAAAGGTAAGAAATTTGGATGAAGCGTCCAAGCATTCAAAAATCTAAACGACCTGGGGCCCAAATCTCTCTCATCCTCTATCAAAAGTAAAGGGCTATGGTCTGACAGTGCTCTAGGTAACCCCCCATAACTTTAGATTAAATGATACCAACCATTTTGGTTCCACTAAAAAATAGATAAGAGATGATAATATTATTTTTTTCATTCATATGATTAACAAATTATTGATTAAAAAAAGACGTAATTTTATGTAAATTATAACCTTAAGAAACATCAACAAATTACGTTGAAAGTGTGGAGCTGATTATATTTTTCCTAAACCTCAATGGGTAAATTACACTCACCTCAGGTTTCTAAGTTGGGTAGTGGTGTTTGGGAAGCAACATCCCAAATTTTTTATCTCATAAAAACCACTAAAAGACAAAAGTTTTGCAAAACCAAAAAAAACACATCTAAACAAAATATCACATCCAACCCCATAATCATTTCACTTTTTCTCTCACAAACATCACATCCAACCACATAAAAACTCAACTATCTTCCCAAACACTAAAAATTTTTTATCTCATAAAAACCTACATCTACTAAAATCTACATAAAAACTCACTTCCCAAACACCCACTATTAGTTAGTGTGACCATGAGGGTTGCTTAACCCAATTAAGTTTAGATAAGAAGATTATGAGTTTTGGGAGTCAAACAAACTTTAAAAATATTTGATTAATAACAAAAATGAATTTGAGACAGATTTAAATAAAAATACTATAATTTTTCAACTTTCAGTATTAAATAAAATCGAATCTGTTAATATTAACTTAATGTAAAATGTTAATACAGTAGAGATAATCAGAGTTTCAACTTTGATGGTTAAGCCTTAAAAGTCATGAATGAATTTACAAAGTCAAATATAAAAGGTTGTGGATTGTGTGACTTCAGTCTAACAAGGTTGTTCGGATCCGTGAGACTTACATTCTAAAAAATAGATTATACATTTTTTGAAAGATAAATGTGATCAAATTAGGATAAACTACTAATAGGTCATAATAGTTAGATTTAATTCCCATAAAGTTTTATTGAAAATAAGTTCTAGTAAAATCGTCACTAACAATAATTTTTTGTGATATTTTTTTGTATATGTCGCTAAAAATCGACAGTTAGTGACTTTTTTGTCACAATTTCTATAAATTATCGTTAAAACTTACAATTAATGACGTATTTATGTAATAAATTTTTCAAATTTTCGTTAAAAGTTAAAAATTAGTGATTTTTTTGGTTAAACTGTTACTAAAACTTATAATTAGTGATTTTTTTGGACAAAATTTCAAATTGATGTTGAAAATAATAGTTAGTGACGTTTTTAATAGTGCTTGATAAAAAAATGTTATTAATTCTCATAGGACCTTTTAGACAATAAATTCACCTATTAGAATTTACATGTAAGTCCTTCATAAAATTATATATCTATGTATATCAAATTAACTTAATTTTTTTGTGACTAATCTACATAAAATGATATAAAAAATGAACAATTTAAATCAAAACAAAACTCGTGATAAGTTTCACAGACCTAAACAATGTTGTCCAGCTTAATAACGGAACTAGAGACAGCCATTCCCAAGATAAAATACGTCATCAAACTAATATAAGAGTGCAAACTAACTAAATTTACAGTAATACAGTGTATAGCTAAGTTTACACATTAGTAGTGCCTAAAATAATAACAAAACTCAGGTCTCGTTTGAGAACAGGTTAATTTAGTAATTTTTTGACTATTTGGTTAAAATATGAGCTAAAAAAACTAGTATGTTTGGGATGACTTTTTGACTTTTTACGAAAAGATGTGCAAAAAGTAGAGAGAAAAGAAAATCTTTGACTTTTTGGTATGGATTGTTGGCTTTTTGGCTAATTTAGTAACTTTTTGACTTTTTGACTAAAAAGAAGGGTTCCCAAACGAGGCCTCAAAATAAGCTAAACATGGTACAAGTATAAATCCGCAAAATAATTAAATATAGCTTAATGGATTAGCTCTAAAGTTGTTCTCAAGTTGCTTATGTCCTAATAAGAAAAGGACCAGCATTATGTATAATATATAAATATATAGGCTGTATAATAATATTCTGTGCGTTTTTGTTTGTGGAAATGATCCAGACACCAGCACCCCCGACATTTGTGAGAGCGAGAGAGGGACATTTGTGAGAGAGAGGGAGGAGAGAGAGAGGGGAGAACAAAAAATATATATATATATATATATAATATGTAATCACAAATCAATTGCGAGTTATGGAGATCAAAAATTGTGAGGGTGATCAAGTATTTTCGTTTTGTTAAATCTATGGGCTGTATTGTGTGCGTTTTGTTTGAATTAGTCCATTTTATTACTACAAAAATCTTGGGGGATTGACTTCTAGTAAATTTAGAAAAGTCTAATTTTTTAATTTTTTCGTTAAAATATAAGATGAAAAAAATTATTAATATGTTTGGAATAATTATTTAACATTTTATAAAAAATTATACAAAAAAATAGAGAGAAAAAATTCTTTAATTTTCTTATATAATTTTTAAATTTTTTAATAACCATTTAACTATTTTATTAACTTCCCAAACTTGGTTGTCTTTAGTTGGCAACACATGACACCTTATTTGGTTGTCATTTGCCTTATTTTGGGAAGTAGGTTAAAAATTAACTTTTAATTTTTTTTTTTAAAAAAAATATGCAAAAAAATTGAGAGGAGATGTGATCCAAAAAAAAAAACGAAAAAAAAAACTGCTTTTAACCATGGAATTAGGTTAAATGTCAGTCTATTGACTTTTTTGCTTTTTTTTTGTCACATTGTGTTTCGTTTTGCATCCTGCCCCTGAATTATGTTGGTTTGATTCCTTGCAAAGGGATATATAGGCAGCCTGCGGACGCAACCCTTTGTTTATGCATCTTCATTTTATTTATTTGTCCAAGTCTTCGGCCTTGTCAAAAATGGGTCGTCTCTGGGCTTTGACATTCACTCACGTTACTTTATGACTTCGAGCTCTACCAAAGAGGGGCAACTGTAGACACCCCATTTTTGACCGTCCTTAAGACTTGGGCGCCACTGATTGCTTATTTGATGGTACAGGCTATCTTGTGCAAATGTTCGATTTCTTCGGCGAGGGGAGCTTCAAATCCCAACCTTACACCCCATTTTTAGACAAAAACCATTTTGACCGAAATGATTTATAGACCTTAAAGCCCTCTCTTTCAAAACATTTTTTAAAAAAGTTTCTTCGATATTCCGAGACTCGCATTTCGTTAAATGTTGCGCTTTTCTGTAAACCGAGCAAAGACAAAGTGGAATAAATGAAAGAGAGGTGAACTATTTGAAAAATCTTTCAAAACATCTTATTCAGAGGTTTGGAGTTGAAGAAGATTGGAGGAGAGGGAAGAAACCAAGTTGGGGAAGAAGTTGTGCATGAATTGTTAAGAGAGAGTCGAGCAGCCCTCGCTGAATCAGACCTATCCTTTTGTATACTTGGATTTCATCTATGAGGCCACCACTATTGGAAAGAAGACTTCAGGGGCTTCATTTTTCACTCAAGAATCTCCTAAAGCCGAGGCCGGATGGGAGAGATATGGCTGGTTGAAGTTGGGCATCAATCCGGTTAGACCGAAACTGAGAAGTCTTCACTAAAAGAGGGATATCTCTTATCACACTTAGAATTTTGATGTGAGGCTGCCACCATTGGAAATAAGACTTCCAGGGCTACAATTTAGGCTCAAGAATGACCGGAAAAGGGGTCCAGATGAAAGAGTTATACCCATTTGAAGTTGGACCTAGAGAGCAGAATTTGCTGTCGACCACCGGTAGTGGCTGGTCAGCCACAAATGTGTATGGTTGGCCACCATCACGAATGTGGCCGGTCGGCCACCATTGATGGCCGGTCGGCCACTAATGTCCAAAACTCATATTTTTTGCAGATATTTCTCCTCCAGCTGTCCTGCACTGTGCCAGCTGTCCTCTAAATCAGATATTTCAACCAAGGCTTGTATTTTTGCTATATATGGAGGCCATATCTATCATTTTGCAAGGTTAGAAAATTTTGGGAGTCTCTCTCTCTTGCCCTTGTGTGCATAAAAGTAGAGAAACACTTCTAGTTTGCTTAGACATCCTTCATCAAAGTTGCATATCTTTGGGTTGAGGTCCTTTGGAGCCTAATTTGAGCTGTTGAAAGGTTGTTTGAGCCTAAGAAAGTGGCTGTTTTTGTGCTGTGCTTCAAGAGGTAAAAGTCTAACCTTGTAAGCTTATTTTGCACACTTGTTTTGCCACCTTTGCAAACTGTTTTTGGCATGGTTTTCAACTACAAAAACCTCTGTTTTTTAGTCTTAAAAATGATGGTTTGAGGCTATTTTGTGTTAGGGGGTTGTCTCTCCCTTTTGTTCCTTAGCTTGTATAGCTTTTTGCACCATTTCTCACTACCTTCAAATCAAACTTTTTAGGCCTTTTTACCACTGAAACTCAGAGGTTTTTTAGTGACAAAAACCATGTTTTGAGGTCCAAAATATGAGGGGTTGGTCTTCCCTCCTTGTGTCTTCTTTGCAAGTGTAGATAGCCAAACATGTGAGCATGTTTTTCTACTATTTCATGGCTTGATCTCAGCATGTTTTTGTGACTTTTTTGACCTACTTTAGTTCTGTTTTTGGCTGGTTGGGTCACTTGTTGCTTGCTTCTTACACTTGTAGTGTAATCTTGCTTACTAGCTTAACATGCCTAATGAGTTAGCCTATCTTTCTACTCTTTTGTGACTTGGTCTCAATATGTTTTTGCTACTGATTTAGCATGCTTTAACTCTATTTTTAGTGGTCTTGGTCATATGAGACTTGCTATGCATGGTTGTAGTATAAATGGCCTTCATTAGCTTTGTGATTTAAGGCTTCTAGCATGCTTTGCTTGGGTTGTTTGCATGCCATAGCATCATTTAGCATGTAATTTCAGTACATATATCACTGTCATACTCTCACATATTCCACTCTTTCAATGCTTTTGAGAGTTGTGCTTTGTGTCTTGTTTGTGAGCCAACATGCGAGCATGTTTTTCTTGCCTTTTGTGCCTCAGTTTCAGCATGTTTGGGCCACTATTTCGGCATGGTGTAGCTCTATTTTGGTTTGGTTTGGTCATTTGAGCATTGTATTGCATGCCTCTAGTGTTGTGTCCTTCACTAATTTCAATGTTTTTGGCTCTTAACATGTTGTACATGAATTGTTTGCATGTTATAGTCTTATTTGTCATGTCATTTCAGTACTAAAAACATCTGCAACCTCCCCCATTTCTTCATTTTTCAATTTGTTTTGAGGGTTGTTTGGCCTTAAAGTTTGTGTTTAAGCATGAGGTAGGGTTTGTGCTCAAATGGCTTTAACCCTCTTTTTGAGGGTTCCTCCTAATCAAAGGCATATTTCGTCTCATGTCCTAAACCACCTTTTTCATTGACCCCTCTCATTAGAGGACTTTCACATTGGACTTAACCGGTTAAGGGATTAATTGGTAAGCTAAAATGTGTAAACAAAATTGAGCCAAGTAAAACATGACTAAGATAAGCATGTTGCATGCATTGCATGTGTTTGGATCAGACGTTAATCCAAACACAATAAATATGAGACGTTTCATACTCAAAGTGATGAAACGTGTCATATTTCTTGGTCGTTGTCACCCTTGATCATGCATGATAGGGTGGCGGCCTTTCGAGTCTTATGTGCGCATTCATTAAGCTTGTACAAGCTTGGTTCTTTGGCCACCATGCATTGAAAATGCTTGGTTGGTGGCTTGAGAGCCAAGTGCCACACTCCTTTGAGCTTGAGACATGATAAGGAGGGTGGCAGTACACACATTCCTTGACAAATACACTGTTATGCCTCTGTTTGCTCTCTGTTGCAGCAAAATGAGGAAGTTCAGGAAAGCAGTGGCCGACCGGCCACATGTTCTAGCCGACCGGCTACCCAATCTAGTCGATCGGCCTCCAGTACTGGCCGATGGCACCAATCATGGCTGATCAACCATCAGTGTGTTCTTGAGATAAAAAAAAAAAAAAAAAAGCAATCTGGAGGTTGGCACAATTTTTAGAGGTCCAAAGATATGCAAACATAGGCATATAGAGGCAAGGTGGTGGATTTTCGGGAGGACGCAATCGAGCATGCATATCTCCCTCGCTTCCCAAGGCCATTCATTTAAATTGCTTAGCTAATTAGTTCATTAGCTTAGTCGTTTTGTAATTAGTTAGTTAAGTGTTTAATTAATTAATTCGGTTTGTAATTAATTAGCTTAGTGTAGCTAGTTACTCAATTGTGTTGTAATTAATTAGCCAGAGTAGTTAATTAATTGGTTCGTAATAATTAGCGTAATTAGCGTAGCTAGTTACCTTATTTATTCGAACCCTCCTTTGTGAGGGCGCAATGTTTTAATAAGTGTGTGTGTGTGTGTGCATGTCTTCCAACCCCACTTCTTTCTCCCTTTTATTTACCCGCTTTCGGTGGTTAGATTAGGGCACATTTTGATTAGCATACCTTTTGCTTGCATGTTGCATCATTCATTTGTACTGCATGCACCGAGGCTCAGCGCATCATTCAAACTGCATCGTATTTCAATACCTATTTGAATGCGTGTATCAAATTGTTGCATTCATATGCCATCTTAGATAGCCGAGCCTATTTAGTTGCATTATTGCATGTGTTGTATTAGGCATTTTGTATAGTTAGGATCATGCATTGATTTATAATTACCTTTTGTTTTGGCTTGGAGTACACTATGAGTGTTTACGCTTTAGTATAGTTGTATGAGTGTGAGTGTTGCCATGATAGCATGATTCCATGAGGTTATTTGCTTAAGTGGTAAACTGTATGAATGCCTGTGGATGAAGGTTTTATTGTTTGAATTGGGACAATTCATCAAAATGTGAGTTTTAAGCCCACTTTGCGAAGTGGCAAATCATCATGTTTTAAGCCCACCTGAGGGTGGTAAATCCGCGCTTTAGCCCACTTGAGAGTGGCACTTTCAAACCATTTTCAAAAATAAACATGCGATGTTTTGTTCCAATTCTTGCGATTTAGTCTATACTTGTATGATGTGCGCATCACATAGTAAAGATAGCTAATAATCGGATAAGAACACATTTGTTTTTAAAACAACATATCATGCTTAGTAGAGGCCGATCCTTCGATCGGGTGAGCGGGGGTGCTCATTTCATGACCTTCCCCCCTCGTACCCAAGTTCCCGAGCCGAGGCAACTTTGGTGATGATGGACATGTGGCCTTTGGCACGAGTTAGAGTTTCCTAAATTTCCCCAAAACAAAATATTTAGGTGGCGACTTTGTAATTTGGAAAAGCAGTCCAATTTTGGCATTATTTGATTCAAAATCTGATTTTTCAAAATGATTTGCCGGATTGGACTCTTTGGTGATTTATCAGTCTCACATTGCACTTTGTGATATTAGATTCAGAACCGTGACGGGAGTCCGAACTGTAGGAGACCTATTCACGCCTCTCCGAAAGTGGCGCACACGAAGAAAGTCGGGCGAGCTATAGTTTCTGGCGACTCCGTTGGGGACTTAGAGAACTTGACTCGAACTCATGTTGTTTTGTTTTATTTACACTTATGTGTTTCTTTGGATTGCATTTGCATATGTGCGCCTAAGTCACAGTGTTTGCCATCTACTATTCCTGAACGGTTTGCCAGAGGCTTGCTTGGAAAAGCGTGCCATAAGGCTGACCAGTTACGGGCTCTACCACGATGGGAACTCAAACCTTGGATCTAGACTACCGCTATACCTCTTCCCTCCTCTCACTTTTTGGTGTCGGGAGCGAGAGGTATGTTAGGTGGTCTTGCTGAGGCACCCTTTTTGACCAATCGACCTAGTTGCATATCGGATGCCTTAGAGACTGTTTCAAACTAGGACAGGTTGATCACCCGAATGCAGGATTGTATGAAACTGCATGTGTGTGTAGTGAACCCCTAGTTCTTGACGAAATTAGGACAAGGAAATCCTACCCCACCATAGGGGTGTTTTGGTTCTCACTTACTTAATATGTGCTTTTAGAGTTTGACTCTACAGGAATGTATGTATCAATTGCAAATCTAGGTATCAGTTTGCGGGTGTCAGTTTTGAGGCAAAAATTTGGGACAGAATTCAGTAGAGAGCACAGTCATTCAGTTGTGATCATATCTGTTCTGGTAAAATCGGGCTGAGATGCTGTCTATTTTCTCTTTTACAAGGTAGTCCTGGAACCATAGCTTCAGAAGGCTTCAATATCCCCCAGGTACTCTGGACTTGTATCGATAGACTTTGTCAGATCGGAATTGGTTCAGAAGCAACCTATGTTTACCTCACCCCCCACCGGTTACAAGACGAAGGAGGTTGAGGCAGAATTCACCAGTGCAGTTTGTACAGCAGTCACACTTCAATTCACCCGGGTCTAGTCTGGTCTGGGAACAGTTGTCTACATTCAGCTCAGCACGAGATCAATCACCCATTCCCATGGCTCAGTATCCCCCAGCCAGTGTGGAAGAACAGATACAACACCTGCAACTGATAATCGAGGCATTACAACAGGACGCAGTCCGTTAGGCTGAAGTCACGGTTCGTCAAGCCGAAATGATAACCTGGCTACAACAACAACAGCCATAGCCGGCCGCGGCTTCTGTATTTCATACACCTCCCACGGGTAACCCGATAGCCGGAGTCACTGCCCATACTGCTAATGTCCAAGAGATTCAAGGCAATCCGGCGGAGCCAATCCCAGAACAGGCCTCTAAAGTTCCTGTCTATCAAATCGAAACTCCGTTTGAATTTGAGGTTGACCCAACTTCACTTAAGGTCAATAAATTGGAGAAGTTATTCAAACGAGCACGGGGAATGAACTCCATCCCGGATTTAGAGGACGGGTATACTGAATCTGCAGTTACCCTACTGGAGCGGTTTGAAATACCGCATATCGACCTCTTCGATGGCTCTGGAGACCCAATGGTGCATCTCCGCCTGTTTTCTGATATCCTAAGGCCAATGGGTTTGACCCCAACCCAGAAGTTGTCTCTCTTCGGCCAAACCATGTCTGGGATAGCCGTAATCTAGTATGCTAAATTGGAGGACTTTGTGAAACAGAACTAGGAAGAGCTAGCTGAGGCCTTTATTGCTCAATACTCCTACAACACACAAATTGAGGTCACAACTCGTGATCTCGAAGTCACCCGCCAAGAGCTAAAGGAGGGTTTCTCAGAGTTCATAACGAGATGCAGAGCAAAGGCCTCGATGGTGACTATAAGGCCTTCCGATAAAGATCAGATCAGGATGATTGTTCAGAATCTGCATGGCAAGTTGCTGCAAAAGATAATCGTTTTACCTCTGTTTACCTTTTCAGACCTTCATGAAATGGGGGTTCAAATCGAAGATGCCCTCAGACAAGGGATTTTTATGGAAGAAGATGAGCCTTTGAAAAAGAATGTTGTTCGCAGTTCCAATGCTACTACTGATGGTAGCACAGCTGCGAAATGCTCAGAAGTAGACACTATCACCACTTCCCTCAATGGCCAAAAACCAACCACTTCAAATTGGCCCCAAGCCTGAAATTTCAATTCTCTTTACATGAGTCTCTCTCAAGCTTTGAAAATGCTGCGAGAAGAAGGGTACCTAGAGCTCCTAGAACCTCAACCCCTTCCAAATCCTCTTCCACCAAGATATGACCCAGCCAAATACTGTACCTATCATCAACAACAGGTCATGATACAAACCGTTGCATCCGTCTCCGTCATAAGATTCAGGATCTTATTGATGAAAAGACCATAGCTCTACCAAAAGGACCTCAGGCCACTGCTGACTCGTCACCTCTACATCTCAATCTAATCCATATACTGCCATCCACCTATGACCCCAGTATATACATCACCCCGACCCATTTACCCAAGCCTGAGGTGTTCATTCCAGAAAGCACAGAATTGTCCATAATGGATGCACTCGAACCCCAATCATCTCAAACCCGTGAACCCACTACTTCTAAGCTAATGAGAATGATTGAAGATCTTCAGAGAACTGTGGTAGATCTGGCCTTTGGGAAATTGGCTCCGTCATCAACCACATCGCATGCCAGAAATTTCATGTTAAAAGGCTCCCCAATCTTGGGACGGGCTGCATTTGAAGAAGGCCAATCCCTTAGCAAAGTGGAGGCAAGTGGTAAGAACAAGGTAGGGGCAAGCATTGGTCCCCATGAACATCTTCAGTGGGCTGTTGAGGCTTTGAAGGCTGAAGGACTAAACAAACAACAAATGCTTGCAGTTGTTGCAAAGACTGTGGATGACACTTTTGCCATTCAAGTTGGGGGCAATTTGAATCAAGAGGCAAGCTGGGACAAGGGATGTCGTACCAGAAACACAACCCTTTCAGCTCCAATCCTACACTCGAAGAGATCAGCAAACCCAGTCAACACCTACCGACCCTTTCGCCGGTATATGCAACACAACCTCACAAACCTCAAAGTACCCACCCGAGACCAGAAGGCCTTCAATCCCCTCTATATGACTTTGTCCAAAGCTCTCCATATCCTTATAGAAAAGGGCCATCTCAAACCCCTTGAGCCTCGACCTCTCCCGAATCCCCTTTCAGCTAAGCATGATCCAGCCAAGTACTGTGTCTTCTATCAACAAGTCGGCCATGACACTAACATGTGTTTTCGTCTTCGCCACGAAATACAAGATCTGATTGATAACAAGGTCATCGTCGCACCAGGCTCTGCAAAGTCTATCAGCATTGGATCAGTGAACTTGGGGGGATAATGTGATCATTTGATCGGGGGATGAACCACCTGCTGATGGTGCTCAGTTTACTCCAAATGTGGTGGATAGCACGCACTATTTTGAGCAATTTGTGAATGCTGTTTATTTTACTCTCTGACTTGGGTATTGGGTCAGTCTTGTTGTGTTGTGTTGTATTAAGTCATTCTTTTTGTATTGAGTTAGTTGAGTCTGTTTTGTTGTATCGAGTCAGTCCTGTTGTGTTAGAGTCAGGTGATTTCGGGTGTGTTACCTCGGACATCACTATCTTGTTTTGTGTTTGTCTTTTACACTCTTTCTTTTGCGTCTATTTTTGCCATTGAGCCAGTTGCGCCAGAAGATCTGAATAAAACAACAGTGATTTTCACCCTTTTGCGTCAGTTTCTGTCATTAAGCCAGTTGTTCCAGAAGATTTGAATGAAACAGCAGAGATTTTCACCTACTTTTCTGTGCCTTGAAATCATTGCATTGACCTAAGTTTTTTAAAACTTTTTTTTAACATTGTAATGAAAACAAAGAGGGAGGAATTCCTCGGGATTTACAAAAATTTAATCAATTGAGAGGAAGAGATGCATGCTAAGCCCTTAATGAATGAGATCATGTTTGTTAATATGAGTACTGAGAAGGATCCTGGCTTAGTCCAGATTGGCTCTACACTGTCTTCATGAGCGACTAGTCGTTTTCTTAAAAGATTTCAAAAAAATGTTTTGCGTGGTTCTGCGAAGACATGCGTGGAATTGATCTTGAGATTGTGCAGCATAGGATCGCTCTCAGCCTCGAAACTCGACCCCTTTTGCTTTTAAACCTTGAACTTTGATTCAGAATGTTCAACGATCAATCACAACATAAGGCTTGCATGGCCAAATTTGAAGCAGCCCTCGAACTAGGGGCAAGAATGTCAGATCAAGAAGGTTAGATGTCATCAAAGGAAGCTTGCAAAACTAGATCAAAAGTAGCCCTTGAACTAAGGGCAAATATGTCAGATGTGCTCAAAGATTCAAGAATGGGTCATCTCGTAAACTAATGAAGACTAGCAAGAAAGCCAAATCCGAGAAACGGAAAGAAGAAAATTTATTGCTGAAGGACAATCGAGTTCCTATCCACAACACTAGGGGCAATTCAGACCCGGTCGGATGGACTCCTACATCATCAGCGAACAGCAGCCATTCTCTTGGATTCATAAGGCTTCTAGATCTTAAAATCAATCAACATGGACAAAGTTGAACTTTTCTATCCCTGAGAGGCTCGCTGGGCCGAAAACCCGGAAGGGCGACTCAAGCAAAAGTTAGAGCAGAGGAAAAGAAGAAAAAGAACAAAAAAAAAATGAAGAAAAAGAAAAGAAGAAAAGAAATGAAAAGATGAGAAATGAAAAGAAATGAAAAGAAAAACAAAGCTCACAAGGTTGAAATCCCAAAAGGGCGGCCTTGGCAAAAGTTAGAGCGCAAAAGGAGAGTGTCAACACCCGAGTAAACCTTAACTCGAAACTACGTCAGGCCTGATTCTCATGTTTGGGATACGTAGACAACTTCATTCTGAAGTTCAGCCCCAATCCTTTTCAGCCCGCTTGGCTTATCCATGTTGATTGGTTTACCCTTGTTCAACTCGGCTATCATATCCATGTGGGAATTGGCTTGTCTTCATTCAACTTCGGACTATTCTATTCCGTTAGAAAGATTCAGCTGCAAGACATTTCAAATTCAGATCTGAGGTTGTGCATCTCAAGAGTAGATTCCTCGTTGGTTGAGCAGTGGCCAAATGCAAAAATAGTTTTTGAGAACTTTTAATGAAGTTGACTAATTTTCTCGAAAATTATCTCATTTTTTCAAAACTAGACAATTTCTTGGACCCAAAAAAGGAAAATTTTCAGTGCTCATAACCTGACTTGCATGATTTCAAATCAGAAAATCGAACAAGCGTGTTAATCTAACTCTCATGTTGGTCAAAATTGTTTTAACAGAAAGCCAAAACAAAAAATGGTCAAAATGATGAACTAGGGGGCACAGTTGAGTCGAGTTTTCTGTCTTTTCCCCGTTGTCAACATACTCACCAGAAAGGGCACCATATTTGCCAGAAAGGGCGCAACTGAAGCTAACAGTAAAGGGCTGGAATCTCTCACATCCTCCAAGCAGCGATGTATCAAGCCAAGTGCGAAGCACGAAATGGAATGGATCAGGATATTTCACTCCCTCATCTGGACAGGTCTGATCATATCCAAACTGGCCAAGGGCATCGTCAACCGATGTCAGTTGCGGATCTGCTGCGCATCCTGTCGCATCACAACCCCTCTGTGGGAGAGCTCACTAGTTGTGAGCGAAAGAAGGAGAATCTGGCAAAATACTAGGGGCAAGAGCCCACAACTTCCTGTTTATCCATCAACCACCCAGGGGAGGGATAAAAAAGAAGAGAGATTGAAGAATAGAGAGATGTGCGCTGAGAGAAAAAGTGAGAAAATGGCTTTTCAGAGAAAAAGAGATTGAGTGCTAGAGTGATGTGAGGATCACAAATGAGAAAGGGTGGAAACATTACCTGGAGAAGCTGTGAGCTCCCTGTGAACTGAGAGGTCTTCCACTGGTGGTATACATCCGAGTGTTGTGTTTGTTGTTTTTGTTTGTCTCGATTCTTGTTTTGAGTCGTTTTGAGTGTCAATAGATATGTTTAGACTGTTTTACCTTTGTTTTCCTTTGTTGAGTCGTTTTGACTGTGGTCAGTCATAGGCTCAATACCAAGTTGAGAACTCATTTCTCAATTTCAATTTCGAAAATAAATCATTTTGTACTCGGAGTGTTGTGTTATTCTCCACATTTGTGCAAAACAGGATTTGTTCTTTCATAAAGTTGTAGGGTTCAACCCAGGTCATATAAGAACAGTAGAACCAGGACCTATCTGAAGCTATATAGGTTCCAGACTGCAAAGCAAAAGAAAAGAGGAAAAATTTTGAGCATCTGAGTTTGTTTCAACTTTAGAAAATTCCGAGATTGCATTCCGGATGTACATCCTCAGGCCTTGTCAATGCTCCGAAGTATGAGTGTACCTCAAGCTCAAGCCTGCTTCAAGCCAGAATGGCAATCAAAAGTGCCCTCCCTGAATACTATTCCGTACCAGGGGCATCTTGGTTGTGTTTGCAATGAGTTCCTAAGAGACCAACTGCGATGATGGAAACTAGAGTTCGAATGGCAATGCCTAGAACACAAAGGTTCGGGATTTCTGAGACTAAAGTTTGGTTTAAATACCCAGGGGTGTATCCCCGGCTTGAAATCTGTATGGCAGCCCCATAGATTGAGATAGCATGTGTGTGCCTCAATTCTGGATACTGAACCAACCTAGTCTGTCACCCCGTTGGAGAATAGGGAAAGTTATGAATATGATTAGGAAGACAAGCGGCATCCGTAGCTTCTACATGCAGAGGTTACCCCCTTTGTCAGTATTTCAGGACCTTTGTACTTTGAGTTGAAGGTAAGAGTTCGAAGAACACAAAGTAAGAGTTCGAAGAACACAAGGGAAGATCCCTGTCAGAGTAGAGCGGTTCATCGCCACTCGTCCCATGAGGTGCCTTCTAAAGTGCCACTTTGTTTGTCCATCGCATTCCCTAAACATTATACACTAAATTGCTTGTAACATATATCGTATCATCGCACTTATTGCATTTATTCGCATCTTGCGTTTTCTTGTATCATTTATTCTTTTACGCTGAGCGGCGTTTAAGATCATTGTCCCCCGGGGCTTGTCTCAGGTTGCGTCGAGCGCGCTCCTAATTGGTTGTTTTCGGACCTCTTCTCACGATTTCAGCGTAGTTAGAGTGTTCTTTTCCTCACACGATTTCAGTGTATTTAGAATTTACCTCAGGTTGCATGGAACGCACCTGAGTGGTTGTTTTCAAACCTCTTCTCAGGATTTCAGCGTGGTTAGAGTGTTCCTTTCCTCACACGATTTCAGCGTGTTTGGAATTTACCTCAGGTTGCGTGGAATGCACATGAGTGGTTGTTTTCAGACCTCTTCTCACGATTTGATTGTGGTTAGAGTGTTCATTTCCTCACACAATTTCAGCATGTTTGGAATTTACCTCAGGTTGCGTGGAACGCACCTGAGTGGTTGTTTTCAAACCTCTTCTCACGATTTCAGCGTGGTAAGAGTGTTCCTTTCCTCACACGATTTCAGCGTGTTTGGAATTTATCCCAGGATGCATGGAGCGCGCTCCTGATTGTTTTTCTTCGGACCTCTTCTCACGATTTCAGCGTTGTTAGAGTGTTCCTTTCCTCACACGATTTCAGCGTGTTTGGAATTTATCTCAGGATGCATGGAGCGCGCTCCTGATTGTTTTTCTTCGGACCTCTTCTCACGATTTCAGCGTTGTTAGAGTGTTCCTTTCCTCACACGATTTCAGCGTGTTTGGAATTTATCTCAAGACGCGTGGAGCGCGCTCCTGATTGCTTTTCTTCGAACCTCTTCACACGATTTCAGCGTGGTTAGAGTGTTCATTTCCTCACACGATTTTAGAGTGTTTGGAATTTATCTCAAGATGCGTGGAGCGCGCTCCTGATTGCTTTTCTTCGAACCTCTTCTCACAATTTCAGCGTGGTTAGAATGTTCCTTTCCTCACACGATTTCAGCGTGTTTGGAACTTATCTCAAGACGCGTGGAGCGCGCTCCTGATTGCTTTTCTTCGAACCTCTTCTCACAATTTCAGCGTGATTAGAGTATTCTTTTCCTCATACGATTTCGGCGTATTTGGGATTTGTTCTTCCTCCTCTCACGATTCTAGCGTGGTTGGAGTATGTCACCTTTTTGCATCTACTGCGCTATCTGTTACATCCATTACATTATACAATTTTATCGCCTGCATCCACGCTGGAGTATGTCATCCTTTCCATGTTAAGCGTAGTCTGGCATGTGCCCATACTTTCCTTCGTTAAAGCATGGTTTTGAGATAATATGTACGCGCCTATTCCACTAAGAGAATTGTGGTCTGAGGGTGTCGGCACCTTTTCTGTGTTAGACATGGTCTGTCTTGTGTCTATGCCTCTTCTAGGCAAGATGTGGTTTGGTCGTGCGCCTTATTCACTGCATCCATTGCATTGTACTTTGTTTTGTTGCATTCAGCACTTAAGGTCACGATCTTTCCTCAGCGGATCATTCCTTGCTCATATCATTCCACCCAATTACTTGTGGTCTTTCTGTGAAACACAGTTCTGTATGTGCATGCACCTATTCCACTAAGAGAATTGTAGTTTGAGGTTTCGGTACCTTTTCTATGTTAAACGTAGTTTGATTTTGCATCTCCATCTCTTTATGATATTTGTGTGGTTTTGCGCTGCTTGTGGTTTGATCATTTCATTGCACTGTATTTCATTTGCACTGTTTTGTTACATTGTGTTTCGTTTTGCATCCTGCCCCTGAACTACGTTAGTTTGATTCCTTGCAAAGGGATACGTAGGCAGCCTGTGGGCGTAACCATTTGTTTATGCATCTTCATTTTATTTATTTGTCCAAGTCTTCGGCCTTGTCAAAAATGGGTCGTCTCTGGGCTTTGACATTCACTCACGTCACTTCATGACTTCGAGCTCTGTCAAAGAGGGGCAACTGTAGACACCTCATTTTTGACCGTCCTTAAGACTTGGGCGCCACTGATTGCTTACTTGATGGTACAGGCTATCTTGTGCAAAGGTTCGATTTCTTCGGCGAGGGGAGCTTCAAATCCCAACCATACACCCCATTTTTGGACCAAAACCATTTTGACCGAAATGATTTTTAAACCTTAGAACCCTCTCTTTCAAAACATTTTTTAAAGAATTTTCTACGATGTTCCGAGGCTTGCATTTCGTTAAATGTTGCGCTTTTCGGTAAACCGAGCAAAGACAAAGTGGAATAAACGAAAGAGAGGTGAACTCTTTGAAAAATCTTTCAAAACATCTTATTTAGAGGTTTGGAGTTCAAGAATATTGGAGGAGAGGGAAGAAACCAAGTTGGGAAAGAAGTTGGGCATGAATTGTTAAGAGAGAGTCGAGCAGCCCTCGCTGAATCAGGCCTATCCTTTTGTATACTTGGATTTCAGCTATGAGGCCACCACCATTAGAAAGAAGACTTCAGGGGCTTCATTTTTCACTCAAGAATCTCCTAAAGCCGAGGTCGGATGGGGGAGATATGGTTGGTTGAAGGTGGGCATCAATCCGGTTGGACCGAAACTGAGTAGTCTTCACTAAAAGAAGGATATCTCTTAGCACACTTGGAATTTTGATGTGAGGCTGCCACCATTGGAAAGAAGACTTTTGGGGCTACAATTTAGGCTCACGAATGACCTGAAAAGTGGTCCAGATGAAAGAGTTATACCCATTTGAAGTTGGACCTAGAGAGCAGAATTTGCTATCGGCCACTGGTAGTGGCTGGTCGGCCACAAATGTGTACGGTCGGCCACCATCACAAATGTGGCCAGTCGGCCACTAATGTCCAAAACTCATATTTTTTGCAAATATTTCTCCTCCAGTTGTCCTACACTGTGCCAGCTGTCCTCTAAATCAGATATTTCAACCAAGGCTTGTATTTTTGCTATATATGGAGGCCATATCTATCATTTTGCAAGGTTAGAAAATTTTGGGAGTCTCTCTCTCTTGCCCTTTTGTGCATAAAAGTAGAGAAACACTTCTAGTTTGCCTAGACATCCTTCATCAAAGTTGCATATCTTTTGGCTAAGGTCCCTTGGAGCCTAATTTGAGCTGTTGAAAGGTTGTTTTAGCCTAAGAAAGTGGCTATTTTTGTGCTGTGCTTCAAGAGGTAAAAGTCTAACCTTGTAAGCTTATTTTGCACACTTGTTTTGCCACCTTTGCAAACTGTTTTTGGCCTAGTTTTCAACTACAAAAATCTTTGTTTTTCAGTCCTAAAAATGGTGGTTTGAGGTTATTTTGTGTTAGGGGGTTGTCTCTCCCTTTTGTTCTTAGCTTGTATAGCTTTTTGCACCATTTCTCACTACCTTCAAATCAAACTTTTTGGGTCTTTTTACCACTGAAACTCAGAGGTTTTTCAGTAACAAAAACCATGTTTTGAGATCCAAAATAGGAGGGGTTGGCCTCCCCTCCTTGTGTCTTCTTTCCAAGTGTAGATAGCCCAACATGTGAGGATGTTTTTTTACTATCTCATGGCTTGATCTCAGCACGTTTTTGTGACTTTTTTGACCTGCTTTAGTTCTGTTTTTGGCTGGTTGGGTCACTTGTTGCTTGCTTCTTATACTTGTAGTGTAATCTTGCTTACTAGCTTAACATGCCTAATGAGTTAGCCTATCTTTCTACTCTTTTGTGACTTGGTCTCAACATGTTTTTGCTACTGATTTAGCATGCTTTAACTCTTTTTTCAGTGGTCTTGGTCATATGAGACTTGCTATGCATGGTTGTAGTGTAAATGGCCTTCATTAGCTTTGTGATTTAAGGCTTCTAGCATGCTTTGCTTGGGTTGTTTGCATGCCATAGCATCATTTAGCATGTAATTTCAGTACATATATCATTTTCATACTCTCACATATTCCTCTCTTTCAATGCTTTTGAGAGTTGTGCTTTGTGTCTTGCTTGTGAGCCAACATGCGAGCATGTTTTTCTTGCCTTTTGTGCCTAAGTTTCAGCATGTTAGGCCATTGTTTTGGCATGGTGTAGCTCTGTTTTGGGTTGGTTCGGTCATTTGAGCATTGTATTGCATGCCTCTAGTGTTGTGTCATTTACTAGTTTCAATGTTTTTGGCTCTTACATGTTGTACATGAGTTGTTTGCATGTTATAGTCTTATTTGTCATGCCATTTCAGTACTAAAAACATCTGCAACCTCCCCCATTTCTTCATTTTTCAATTTGTTTTGAGGGTTGTTTGGCCTTAAAGTTTGTGTTTAAGCATGAGGTAGGGTTTGTGCTCAAATGGCTTTAACCCTCTTTTGAGGGTTCTTCCTAGTCAAAGGCATAATCCCTCTCATGTCCTAAACCACCCTTTTCATTGACCCCTCTCATTAGAGGATTTTCACATTGGACTTAACCGGTTAAGGGATTAATTGGTAAGCTAAAATGTGTAAACAAAATTGAGCCAAGTAAAACATGACTAAGATAAGCATGTTGCATGCATTGCATGTGTTTGGATCGGACGTTAATCCAAACACAAGAAATGTGAGACGTTTCATACTCAAAGTGATGAAACGTGTCATATTTCTTGGTCATTGTCACCCTTGATCATGCATGATAGGGTGGCGGCCTTTCGAGTCTTATGTGCGCATTCATTAAGCTTGTACAAGCTTGGTTCTCTGGCCACCATGCATTGAAAATGCTTGGTTGATGGCTTGAGAGCCAAGTGCCACACTCCTTTGAGTGTGAGACATGATAAGGAGGGTGGCAGTACACACATTCCCTGACAAATACACTACCATGCCTCTATTTGCTCTTTGTTGCAGCAAAATGAGGAAGTTCAGGAAAGCAGTGGCCGACCGGCCACATGTTCTAGCCGACCGGCCACCTAATCCAGCCGACCGGCCTCCAGTACTGGCCGATGGCCACCAATCATGGCTGATCAAGCATCAGTGTGTTCTTGAGATAAAAAAGAAGCAATCTGGAGGTTGGCACAATTTTCAGAGGTCCAAAGATGTGCAAACATAGGCATATAGAGGCAAGGTGGTGGATTTTTGGGAGGACGCAATCGAGCACTCATATCTCCCTCGCTTCCCAAGGCCATTCATTTAAATTGCTTAGCTAATTAGTTCATTAGCTTAGTCGTTTTGTAATTACTTAGTTAAGTGTTTAATTAATTAATTCGGTTTGTAATTAATTAGCTTAGTGTAGCTAGTTACTCAATTGTGTTGTAATTAATTAGCTAGAGTAGTTAATTAATTGGTTTGTAATAATTAGCGTAATTAGCGTAGCTAGTTAGCTTATTTATTCGGACCCTCCTTCGTGAGGGCGCAATGTTGTAATAAGTGTGTGTGTGTGTGTGCATGTCTTCCAACCCCACTTCTTTCTCCCTTGTAATAAGTGTAATAAGGGCACGTTTTGATTAGCATACCTTATGCTTACATGTTGCATCATTCATTTGTATTGCATGCACCGAGGCTCGGCGCATCATTCAAACTGCATCGTATTTCAATACCTATTTGAATACGTGTATCAAATTGTTGCATTCATATGCCATCTTGGATAGCCAAGCCTATTTAGTTTCATTATTGCATGTGTTGCATTAGGCATTGTGTATAGTTAGGATCATGCATTGATTTATAATTACCTTTTGTTTTGGCTTGGAGTACACTATGAGTGTTTACGCTTTAGTATAGTTCTATGAGTGTGAGTGTTGCCATGATAGCATGCTTGCCATGAGGCTATTTGTTTAAGTGATAAACTGCATGAATGCCTGTGGATGAAAGCTTTATTGTTTGAATTGAGACAATTCATCAAAATGTGAGTTTTAAACCCACTTTGCAAAGTGGCAAATCATCATGTTTTAAGCCCACCTGAGGGTGGCAAATCCGCGCTTTAGCCCACTTGAGAGTGGCACTTTCAAACCATTTTCAAAAATAAACATGAGATGTTTTGTTCCAATTCTTGCTATTTAGTCTATACTTATATGTTGTGCGCATCACATAGTAAAGATAGCTAATAACTGGATAAGAACACATGTGTTTTTAAAACAACATATCATGCTTAGTAAAGGTCGATCCTTTGATCGGGCGAGCGGGGGTGCTCATTTCATGACCTTCCCCCTCGTACCCAAGTTCCCAAGCCGAGGCAACTTTCGTAATGACAGACACGTGGCCTTTGGCACGAGTCAGGGTTTCCTAAATTTTCCCAAAACAAAATATTTAGGTGACGACTCTGTAATCTGGCAAAGCAGTCCAATTTTGGCATTATTTGATTCAAAATCTGATTTTCCAAAATGATTTGCCGGATTGGACTCTTTGGTGATTTATCAGTCTCACATTGTACTTTATGAGATTAGATTCAAAACCGTGACGGGAGTCCGAACTGTATGAGACCTATTCACACCTCTCCGAAAGGGGGGTGCGCAAAGAAAGTCGGGCGAGCTACATGAAGCAGCTCATTTACAGAGCCAGGGAAAACCCATTGAAATCCCCACCAATCAATTATACTAGACCATAACTTCCAAGCAAAAGGACAAAGCAATAAAATATGATTAAGAGTTTCAGGTTCAGAATTACAAAACAAACACAAAGAAACAGAATTACCCCTTAGGACACCAATTCGATGAAGGAAGTCAGCAGTCTTTAGTCTACCTCTCTACACCAGCTAGAACAAAATTTTGGCTTTTGGAGGAGCAACATTATTCCAAATAAATTTTGATAACTCCAGAACATGACCCTCATCAGCTTGAAGCCACCCATATAATGATCTAACTTGAAGAATTCTAGAAGGAGAAGGCAACCATCTAATATGATCCTCACTATTAGCCCTCAGTTCAGGACCCTCACCCAGAATCTGGAGCAAACGAAACAATTCATCCTCTTCCCATGCACGAAGAGGTCTTTTAAAAGTCAAAATCCACCTACCATTTGCACCTTTTCATCAACAAACCACTTTAGAGATCCATGAGGCTCACTAGATAAACCAAAAAGTCTGGAAAATTGATTCTCCAAGCTTGATTGACCAATCCACTTATCACACCAAAAGAGAATCCTACTACCATCCCCAACAACACGCTTTGAACATTCATTAGAACAAGAATTACTGATTCTCCTACATTTGTTATTGCATTCATATTGATTTCACGGAAGATCTCTACGCTGTAGTCGGACCAAGACAGGTATTTACTCAGGTTATAGCTTATGTTTCGTTAGAGAATTTAATGATTGAAATAGACGGAAACGGGCAGTAGTTGCTGTTGTGCTTTTTGTGAGAGGTCGTTCTGAGTGTTTTTCAATAATTTGAACCGTTTATATTGTAGAGTTCGTCGAGTAGATTATCTATAAAAAAAATTTAAAAAAAAAAAAAAAAAATCAATTGATTAGATATCTGTAATCCTATAACCAAAGTACATTTGTTTTTATAAAACTTAACGGTTAACATAACTTTCATAAATTTTTAAAAACAATTAGGATCTAATCATAGGGTTATGAATATCCAATTAACTTGATTTTTTACATGAATCATATTCTTGACAAACTTTACAATATGAACGGTTCAGATCATCAAAAAAAAAAAAAATACAAATTCACTTTTTGTTTGATTATAATGAAAAATACAGTAAAAGAAAATAAAAGAAAAATGCAATATCATTTTTTTATCTTTTGAGTTCAGGCACTTTTTCTTTATTCATTTCCTAACTCAACTAAACATAGTTTGAAATTTGAATCTCATCAATTCTTTCTCATTTTCTTTGTACTTCACTTTGTCTTCCATTTCCTTAATCAAATCCTTCAACCAAATACACCCATATTGTTCTAGTAACTTTCTCATTTTCTTTCTTCTTCACTTTTTCTTCCATTTTCTTAATAAAATCCTTCAATCAAATACACCCCATATTGTTCTAGTAACTTGATCTTCAATGATTCACCACTACGAAAATAACAGTTAGAAGTAATTTCATAAGGAATAGATATCATATAATTTACTTAGTACATGAATGATAATAGGACAAATTACAATAAATCTTATAAAAACTCATTTGCACTTTATTCTCTTGAACCTCAAAACGCGAAACTTTACCTCAGCTCCAACTATTATTTTGTTACTCTTTAACACTTTTTGTTAAGGTTCTATTAAAGATTTAAATAGAATCATGCCAGGTGTAAAGCATATAACACGAATTGATTTCTTAATATAATAATACTCTTATTTAATAATTTTATTTACACTTTAGCTTTCTTATTTTAGTGACAAAGTGTAAACGGAATCACCAAATAAGAGTATTATTATCTTAAAATTTTAATCAATGTGTCTTGTTCTTTACATGTAATTTAATTTTTGTAAATCTTTAATAAAATTCTAACAAAAAGGAGTTAATTATAATAAGATAATACTATGAAGTGATTAATTATTGAATTTTATAGTTTAAGTGGACAAAATACAAATGAGTCATAATTCAAAGAAATTTGTTATAATTTATCCATGACAATAAATTGCAAATTGCGCTACGTACATGAATGGTAATAAAATACAAATTACAAATGGTAGTCAATTTGAATAATTTTAGTTTGGAGTAAAATTGTAATAAAATCTTTTAAAAGAGGGGTGCCCAACCAAATAATTAGATTGCATTTAGAAGTAGTGGAGACTTAAATGCTAAGTAGCATTAACACTTATATTAAAGAGATGTGCCTTATTGGGCACTCCTATTGAATGACGACGGTTGCTTAGAAATATGTCTGACACATCTTTAACGTATCTTAATTTAAAATTTTAAATCTATAATATCAGACACTTTATTGATACTTTATGGACACTTCTTGAATTCTCCTAACACAACTTATGTCATAAATCTCTTTATCATAACAATGTTATACATTATTTGAAATGCAACTTATGTACTAATATGTTTTAAAACATTATAAGATGAATATGTGATATGTATTTCATTTTTTAAAAGGGAAAATTAGTCTAAGGTCTCTCTCCCATTTTTAGTAATGGAAAAGATCCACAATATTATTTTATGATGTCTTAGGTTCCTCAACTCCCACACCCATATATCACACAGAAATTTGACTGAAATCAAACCTCAGCTTCCCACTTCTCTCTCTCTCTCTAGAATACATACACAAATATATATATATATATATATAGCTTCAATGGCGGTGGAGCTGGATTGAAAAGCATGGAATTTGTACTCCGCCACAGCTCCATGCATCACCGCGACTAGATCTTCCAACATCAAGTCATCTTCGATTCCTTGGTGTCCCGATCGCAGAACCTTCAGATTCCAAAAGTTCAATTCTAAACTTGTATCCAAACACGCCACCAAATTCACTACGATTCGCTGCTCCGCTGCCACACCCACACGACGCTACACCATCACTCTGCTTCCAGGTGATGGCATTGGCCCTGAAGTCATCTCCGTTGCCAAGAACATCTTCCAGCTCACAGGCTCTCTTGAAGGTAAACCCTTGTCTCAAAAACCCCAACTTGATTTCTTGTTCGGTTGCTGAGAAAATAGAGAAGAAAGATAGGAAAATAACTAATTTATTAATCCCAATTTCTTGGTGGACTAAATGTTGTTCTAGAGGTCATCAACAGTGAAGAGTTTATGCTTAAATTTTTTTTACTTATTTCACAAACCAAACAGAGTTGTTATTTTATTTCAGTGTTCTTGACCAAAATATACACATATCTCAGTGGCCAAACAGGTTCTTATATACACATCAAACTAGTGTTTGACCAAACAGGTTCTTATATACACATACACATCAAACTGGTTCTTATATACACATCAAACCCAGAGAAAATTCAAATTTCTCTGGGTTCATTTTGACCAATTTTCTCTGGGTTTTTAAATTTCTCTGGATTCATTTTGATCAATTGAAGGCCGATGAAGCCAAAGAAATTTCTCTGGATTGTTGAGTCCAGGAGAGGCAGGGAAGGCAAAGAAATTTAAAATTTCTCTGGAGATGTAATTTTGTGAAAAGGCAGAGAAATTTCTTTGGGAGAATGGGAAGTATATGGAAGGTAGAGAAATTTGGAGAACATAAGGGTAGAGAAATTTACAGTGAGAAATTTCTCTGTGACGTGAATTTTCTCTGGACCAATTTTCTCTGGATTAACTTGAGGGACCTTAGACATTATGAAAATATTGAGTGTCCTTTATACTGTAAAATCTTAATACCAGAGACCTTAAAAAAAAAGTCCCCTTTTTAAAATACAATTCTACATAAATGATATATTAATGCTTAAATTATGTAATATGACTTTATAATTTTAAATTAGTGTTACGTTACTCTCTTCTTCTTTTTTCTTTTCTTTTTTTCATAATCATATTTTTTTACATATAATAAGTGTATAAAAAATATAATTTTTAATGAGCTGCATGTGTATTGTGTCCTATTTTTTTATTTATATTTTTTTTTTTCAAATAATCATGTCAACATATTCATATCTTGTTCGTGTTCTATTTGGTGTCCATATATGTGCCATGTATTTGCAATATTGTAGCTTATATGACGACTTGAGGGCCTTTAGTCCAGATGATCAACCTTTGCAATAAAGCGAGCTTTGTGAAAACTAGTGTTTTCTGATTTATATGAAGCCCTTAAGCAATCAGCAAATCCATGGACATTTGAACCTGAATATCTATATAATATATATATATATATATAGGTACAATATTTGACGGAAGAAGGGGAGATCATTTGGAACAACCAGTCATAACAGGCATCTGGGAATAGAATTTCAAAAATACAGATACCAAACCCAAAGAATTCTAATATCCTACTCCATTGTCCATGCTCCAATACTGACTCAAAGCACTGATAAATTTTGTGTGAAAGCTCATGGGCCTCTTAAAGTTCATTCAATGACAAAAGTGTCATTGAGGGAAGACATAATAGCAATTTCAACAACCACTAACATGGTGGAGTCTAAACTCTCATTTAAACTCATCCAATAGAGTGATGGACTCAAAACACAGCAAAGCATTTGAAAAAGGAAGAGTTGGGTGGAGTAGCAAACCCAAAACTTACACCAGTAGATGAATTTCCACTGGGGTATGTCCGTTTGTTTGAGTGATGAATTACCATGCAACTCCTCCAGCTTGACATTTTTAATTTGATCCTCGGAAGCAAAACCAATAACTCTTCAGTGCTAGCAATATTGGAGACTTGATTGAAATGAACAAAAAAGTAATCCAAAAAAATTGCAATACCAGCATTGAAATCAACAATATATCACTCTAAAATCGCTGCAGATCAAGCAAGTTATTGCAATAAAAGCCATCTATTCACATGCAAGTAAACAAACAATGTAAAATTGAAGGTAAAACTTTCAGAAACATGATTACTTAGCTCAACTGGAAGTTATTTAGTCTCTTCATCATATTCTGAATTGAAAATACACACACACGCACGCACACAGGCATATTCTTTGCTATATAGACATCCTCATTTAAATGCTCAATCAAATAGAGAGATACCTAGGATCAGGTCCAATCATAATTCTATACAAACTTATGAATCAACCTTATGATATACACAAATTGTAAACTGGGTTTTTCTTTGAAGTAATACAACCAAATCTGCATAAGTTCACACTAAATGAGGTAGTTGAAGGAAACAATTCAACTATAACTTCAAAACTGTATTCTTTATCATAAAAGAATTAAAAATAAATAAAAGAAACTTCAAGGCTACATTATTAATCATAAAAATAATCAAAAACAATTAGAGATGTACATAAAGATAAAGGGAGAGGACAGAAGAAATGTGTTATCCATTGATTGGATCTTCTTGGAAGCTGAATTCGACCCATTTGAAGTGTAATCCAAACCACAAAATGCATAACCTACTGTCTTGATCACATATATTGCACCATGGAGCAACTCACAGATGGACATTCTTAATCATTGTAAGTTTCTAGAAAGAGAAAAACATTGTCTTCTTCCTGTGAGCAGATATTCCAAATTATCAACAGATCAGCACATTCATTTAGAAGTCTCCAAATTCCATATGTTAAGCTACAATCTCATACAAAAACTTTCAATGATATTGAAATAGGCTTTGATAGGACAATATGAAAACAAAATATTTAAGTTTCACCTTTTCCCATACTCCTAGGCAAACTGCTTAGAAGTCCATAACCTATCTCTAAAAAGAATTCTGCTGATGAATGAAAATGATTTGAAGAAAGTTAGGTTCAAATATAACTGTAATTCAGGTAAAAAATCTCACAAAGTTCCAGAATGTGATAGAATCCATGGACATGGAACCAGGAATCAAGGAACAAATTAATAAGTCAATACTAACATAAATTACAAGCTAAGAAACACGGACATCTCTAAGAAGGTAGTCTGTTGTGTTCTTGCTCATGGAACACTTCTCAACTCTTGCTTAACACACCTCAAATATGTCCCACTATTTTTTTAAAATGTTCTAGGCTTGAACACACGCTAGACACTTGAAGAACACATGCACACAACTTAGACACATGTGAAATACAACACAACTTTGAATAAAAATAACTTGAAGTCCAATAATAAAAGAAAACCAATGTTAATTTATATCCATTCTCCTCGTTTAAAATTTTAAAATTAGTATTACATAGCATTTTGTTATTATCTTTGAATTAAATAGCTTCATACGTGACATATAATAAGTGTTTATCCTTATATATGACATAAATAAATATATAAACTACACGTTTTGCACATATACTCCAAGTGTCGTGTCTTACATTTTTTTGAAAATTTACGTGACAACGTGTCGACGACATGTCACGTGTCCATATCAGTGTTTCTTAGATTACAAGAATCCTGTTTAATTGACAGCACATTTTGTTACAAATTCCCAAAATTTTGAACATCATTTCAACATTTTGAAAATCAAATAACCATCATAACAATTTTTAGGAAGAAAACAAAGAGGACTCCCCAATAACACCCTCAAATATATATCGATCTTCTCAAGAACCATCATGACTCCAAACGTTGACATCTAAAGAGACATACTAAAATTTCCAAGGAAGCTTTCCCAAACTTTTCTTCTATTTGAAACCTTCACTACAGAAATGAAATGCATTCCAAATATTATCAGTAAATTAAACCAACTTTTAGTCATAAAAGTTGATTTCTAAAATTGTTCTGTATGTGTTTCATATTTTGAAAATACTGTTCGAATTCAGGTTAGTACTGATGGGATAAATTAGATCATCATCTATACAAAACAAAGGCTCAAGGAAGTTAAGAATCTGTGAGATCCTAGTACATTGTATTAAAACAGCCTTGCCGATTTTGTATGCTTCTTTTCTATACTGCAGTCTGTAGATCACTAAATCACACAAGTAAATTACTTTGGGGAAAAAAGAAAACTCATACCTCATCTAATTGCCTAATATAAAAGAGTTGGTTGAGTGGAAAAAAATTACAAAATCAACTTTGGTTTAAGATCATTGCTTTGGGGGAAGCTAGAATTGATGTCTCCCAAAGACACTGCACAGAGACTACACCGCTGTCTTCATCTTGTAATCATAAGTAACTGGAGCTGAAAATGATTTCCATAACTGCTTCACAGTGTTTTTCGACTAATCTGCTAGATTAGGCCAGAACTTTTCCACGCTGAGTTTGCAAATAATAAGTCCATTACGTTTTCAACTAGTGATCCTGGTTTAAGACTCTAGGAATTCAATCTCAACAGATCATTGATTCGAACCTATGCACAAATTTCCCAAAAGCTGATAACATAACATAACATATAGCATAGTAGACAATTTAGCCACTAAAAACTACGAAGTCTGCAGAAGGATTTGTTAAGTAATTAATAATACAAGATGAAACCCTTCACAAATTTAAATGTCTAAAAACGAAAACCTGATAATAGTTCCATTCAACACAGGCCTGAATACCCCACATGAACAATATCACAAACTTAAAGCTAGGAAGGCTAGCATTGAAAAAAAAAAAAGAAAAAAAGTGAGAATTGACATTAAGCACCCAAAGATACACATCCAATATCAAATTCTTGTTAAGCCAGGGAAAGCCTAATAAAAAATATTAATAAAAAAAAAAAAATCATGTTTCAGGCCAAAAAAAGAATATTTTATTTTGATCACCTTTTGAAACGAATTATTAGGTCATCGAAAAATATGGGAAACCCTTTCCCTCACCCTTTTCCAATTGCCAAATCAGATTCCTAACATCCTGAAAGGACGGCACCTCTTTCATAAAAATTAAAAATAAATAACAATATGATGGAGACATCAAGCACATGAAGACTAGGTTTTTGGAAGGCAAGACTCAAGCATTGACCAAAAGAAAGAATGGTGAAACTCCATCTCCTATTTGCAATATTTCATCATCCAAACCTATTCATCCTTAATTCTTGTTATGCCTCTCTATTGAAAGCTCAATTGGAGCTCTAATGATATTGTAGCAGTCATGACTGCAACAAATAGAGACACCACAACCACTGGCTACAAAGCATAAATTATTGGAAGAAAGCCACTTATGTAATGGAATTCCATTGGTCTAATGCATTCCCTAATTCCATAGATTTCAAGGTTCTGTTCTAAAGAATCACAGTGCAATTTCAATCTATCTTGATCAACTTTCTCTCTTCAAAATAAATAGCAAATATCAATAGAAAAAGGAAAAGAGAATCCAAAGAAATATGCAACGAACTACACTATTCATAAGGAAAAAAAAAAAAAAAAAGCTCTAATTAATTGCACAAAAAAGCTAAAAAAAGTAGTCAAAATTTGAGTCAAACCCAAACTCTCAACACATAGCCCATACCCATTGATTCAATCAAACACCAATTGCCCACAAAAGCTTGCAATGGTCATCCCCAATCATCGAACCGGTGGCCTCGGAATTCAGTCGAACAGTTGATCTGCAAATTGGACAATTGGGCACTTTGGTTAGCCATTTGTCCACACAACTCGCATGAAACATGTGGCGACAATCCGGGAGAGTCAAGCACCAATCGCCATCTTTGAAGCAATCCAAGCACACGGCGCAGTCCACCCAGGCAGTTCCGGGCAATCGGGCGTCGTATTTGAGCCTCGGCAGGCACCTCTGGAGGTCCTCCGCGGAATACCCGGCTGCCGAGGTGGCGAAGGAGTCAACGGGGAATTGGGTATTGGAACGGCGGCGGAGGCGGTGGCGATGGAGGACGCCGCCGGCGAGGAAGAAGTGGATGACGGCGACGGCGGCGATTCCGAGGAAGAGGAAGAAGAGGGAGATGATGAGGACCATGATGATGGATTTGAGGAGGAGAGAGAGTAATTGGGGAGTGGGTTTTGGTGGCGGTGGTGCTGGCTGAGATGGGTTGGGATTAGAATTGGGATTGGGATTGGGGATTTCATGGTGGGGGTGGTGGTGGTGGAATTGGTTGTTGTTGGCTGGCATTACCCTGAATTGGGTGCTGAAAATAGTTTTTTTGAGGAGTTTATGAAAATTCAAATTCTATTAGAGGGATCAACTCGAACATAAGGCTATATATGCATATATAGAGAGAGAGGAGAGAGATGGGGGGAGATTTGCAGAGATCCAGAGGGAGAAGGAGAGAGATAGAGAGAGGAAGAGGAGAGGGTAGGTAGGTTTTGGGGGGCGGGGGCGCGTCTTGAATTGTGGACAATAAGGTTTGTCGGTTTTGGCACTTTTGGATAGGCTTGGAAAATAAATAAGTTCATTAATACATAAAAGAAGAGGAAAATATCAATAAATCTTAATGTCAATAAATCTTATTTCACTTATTATTGAGCCTTTTTAATTTTTTTAATTAATTTAACTTGATTAAATTAGTTTTATTTAATTTTTTTTATTTAGATGGGATGATTATAAGACAAAAAAATATAATAATTATAATTTACATAAGAAATTTTATCTTATTGACATACGTTAAATTATTTTATCTTTTTATGTTTATTTAGTCAATTTAATTCTTGCCAAACGAAACTTTCACAAAATATTTTCAAAAGGTACACTC
Source organism: Camellia japonica (assembly GCA_030407325.1). NCBI lineage: Eukaryota > Viridiplantae > Streptophyta > Magnoliopsida > Ericales > Theaceae > Camellia > Camellia japonica. Next base: position 180,594,001 of record JAPPVO010000059.1, on the reverse strand, counting down.
TTCCATAATGAGATATCTTATCTCATTTTTACCCCTCATTTCAAATGAATAAAAATTTAATATTGCATTAAAAAATCATAATTCACAATAAAAAAATTATTAATCAATTTTATCTTGTTTTGAAAATTATTATTAAATTATATCAAATTTCAATATTAATAAATAAGTCTTATTTTTCTTTTATAAATTGTTTTAAAAAAATTTAATTATTCATAATTGTACATTTTACTTTAATTTTATTTTTCTCATTAAAATATGAACCAAAATTTTCACAAATAATTTATTTTATATAAAATTTTATAATAAAATATTTTTTAATTATTGAAATTAAATGAATTTTCATTAGTATAATATGCATCAACTATTTCATGCATTGACAAATATATAAATTTGTCATGGTATTATTTTTTATAACTCTTTAGAATTTTAATAGAATTAGCCTTTTTAGATTGATTATATTAAAAAAAAAAATTCAAAATTTGAGATAATATAAAATAATGTATTTTATATTATAATTGTTTCGATGTAATAGTTATTTATGATTTTTTAGTATAATATTAATAATTTTTACAATTAAAATCTTTAATTTTAATTAAGTTAAAATTATTTATAAAATTATTATTCATATTAAATGAGAATGATAAAACTGAGATATGATACACCATTATGAAAGAATGGACCTTTTGCGACATTTTATGATACATAGAATTTAGTTTTTTATATTGAAACTTGATAATAGTAATCTTAAAAGCAAATAAGACTTATTGGTATTTTTCCTTAAAAAAAATTCACACGATCAAAAGTTTATATCTCATTTAGGAAAATCCTATGGTACCATTTGCCCACTATTATAAATTGACATAATTTTGTCATAAAATTTCATAATATTAATTATAAAATGTTTAACCTCATTACAAATTGATATAATAAAAAAATATCATAACTAAGTCACAAACTTTTATTTCATGAACCACAAAATTTTAGATATTTTATGCTAATTTGTGGTGAGGTTATGCATTTTGTAATTAATGTTGTGAAATTTTATGAAAAAATTACACAATTTATGGTAGGGTGCATATGGTACACACCCTAAGATTTTTCCTCATTTATGATTAATTTTTTATAATAAAATAATTATAAATAATTTCTTTTCATATTATTATTTCTTATATTTTTTCTACTCTACCTCATGATCCTTCTTTTGGGTTTATAATGATAATTCAAACAGTTTATTTCGTAGATTCAATAATAAAAATTAGTAATGCAAACAATTAATTCTATTAGAGTTACTATATGCATAAACAAATTACATTTTGTTTTTAAAAATAGATAATAATTATGAGTTTAAACTTTAATTTTTTATTTATAAAATGTGATTTATTAATTTACTTATTGATATCTGATTAAATTAATTTTTTATAAAAATAATCTTAACTACGAAGTTGATGAAACAAACGATTTAAACCATGATTGTGGACTATAGTGAAACTGAAAAAATTAAATATAAGAGAGTGTGAAAGATAATGATATAGAGAGAATCATTTTTTTAAACTGTCACATAATCAAATATAATCTTCTTATAATTTTTTTTTTTTACTTCTAAGATTGATTTTTCTATATAAAGACAAAAACTGCTTAAAAAATTGATTGATATATAAATATCAGGAATAGTCAAAGACCACCTTATGAAGCACACAGTTTTCCAAATTTATGATGTTTTAAGAAACTTCGTCGGGATAGCGAAAGTCTAGAAAACTACCAAAAAAAATAATAATAATATATACTAAATTTTTTTCTTTAATATATTTTATGGATTTCAAGTCATAAGTTTATTTTTAAATATTTTGAGTGATTAGGCCCAAATTATAATCGTTTTAGGGTAAAAGAACACAATTTGTTTAGAAGGACGATTATTTATTAAAATTAATTTATCTTTCTATCTATTAAAATCAACTTATTGGTTTATTTAATTAATTAACTATTTATTGAAATGTGACATATGTTAGTCATTCAATACGCTATCTGTTGAATATCATACATTTATCTATTTCACTACCACCATCTACAGTTGCCAGTAGTCACCGCTGGTGCCACCAATGACTTTTCAAGCAATTTTGCGACTAATTTTTAGTGGCTTTTCCAGCGTGACTTTGTCACCAAATAAGATTTTATCTTAATCTAATGTCTTATACCCATTTAAAATGGACTTTTCACAAATTTTCTTGATTTTTTAAGAATAATGTGGCATTTAATAATGTAGTCTTGAAATTTGGAATGTACTATGATGAATTTAAATCATAAAAAAAAATTACTAAAACTACAAAAAAAATAAAGATAATATGAAATAATTACAAAAATGTTGACAATCAGACCCAAAATATAGGAAAATGTTTCAGTGCTCGAAATTGCTTTGGCTCGAACGGCTCGACAGCCAAAACGACGTCGTTTTGGGCTGTATTTTTTTTTTTTTTTTTTTTCTTCTTCTTCTTCGTCATTTTCAGCTGAAACCAGAAGGAGAGGAGAGGAAGAGGGAGAGGGAGAGGAGAGAGAGAAAGAGAGAGAGAGAGAGGAGGCAGCCCTCCGCCCGCCGTCGTCGTGTCGCAGCCCTCCGTCCGTCCGTCGCAGCCCTCCGTCCCTCGTCGGCTCTGCTCCGATCGCGTCGCCTCCGTCGCCTCCTCCTCCTTCTCCCTACCCTCCCCTCCCCTCCCCTCCCCCTCCATTTTTAGGCCCCCTCCAGTCCCCTCCTCCCTCCTCCCTCCTCTCCTCTCCTCTCCCCTCCCTCCTTCCTCCTCCCCTCCATTTCTGCGTCTGAAAAAAAAAAAAAAAAAAAAAAAAAAAAAAAAAAAAAAAAAAACGGGATTCGGGCCATTCGAGCTACGTAGCTTTCGAGCTACGTAGCAAGGCCGCAAAATATATATATATATATAAAAGAGTAGTATATATATAACCTTAAAAAATAATTATTAAAATATAGTTATAAATATTGTTTTGTCCCTTTCATTTTGGTGAGGCCTCTCTCTCACCTCCTTTTCCATCCTCTTTTCCCTCTCACACTCTTTAGTCGCCGCCAACTAAGGTTGGGCACGAGTGTGATGGCTCGTCCAACCTACTCATCTCAACATATAGTTCACTTTTTTAAGAGTTTGAAATTGTTATTCAAGTCCATAGAACTAGCTTACGATAATTTTTTGAACTGCAAAATAATAAAAATAAATAGAGAAAATTATTGATAAATCTTATTTAGAAGTGTTTTAATTCAAGAAGTTCATAAAGGAATTTTTTAACCCATTTAGTCTCATATATGTATAGTTTTATTTCATAAAGTCATTTTTCTTGCTGTATACTATTTTCTTGGACACTTATGCCCTTATATTTAATTTTGATACCCTTATAAATATTTTTTGAACGATTAGCAATTTTATGATGTGAACATTCATATTTTAAAATTCACATTGGTAGGAATGTAAAATTGGCCCGTGGGTGGCCCGAAACCAGCCCGCGAGCCGGGGCGAGCTCGGCCGTTGACAATGTAAATATTCACATTGACATGTTAACATTCACATTAATAGGAGTGTAAAATTGGCCCGCGTCCCGTGGCGGCGCGAAACTCGCCCGCGGCCCGTGAGCGGCCCGGGCGCGGGCCCGGTCCGGCCCATTGACAATGTGAATATTCACATTGACATGTTAACATTCACATTGATAATAGTATAAAATTGGCCTGCGGCCCATGGGCGGCCAAAAGCCTGCCCACGGCCCGGGGCAAGCCCGGTCCGTTGACAATGTGAATATTCACATTGACATGTTAACATTCACATTGATAGAAATGTAAAATTAGTCCGCGTCCCGTGGCTGCTCGAAACCTGCCCACGGCCCGTGGGCGGCCCGGCCTGTTAATAATGTGAATATCCACATTGACATGTTAACATTCACATTGATAGGAGTGTAAAATTAGCCCGCGCTTCGTGGCTGCCCGAAACCCGTCCACGGCCCTTGGGCAGCCCGAGGTGGTCCCGGACCGACCTGTTAACAATGTGAATATTCACATTGACATGTTAACATTCAGATTGATAAGAATATAAAATTGACCAGCGACCCAGGGCGGGCCCGACTCGGCCCGTTGACAATGTGAATATTCACATTGGCATGTCAACATTCACATTGATAAGAGTGTAAAATTGGCCCGCAACCCGTGGACGGGCCGAAGCCCGACCGTAGCCCGAGGCGGGCTTGGCCCGACCCGTGACAATGTGAATATTCACATTGACATGTTAACATTAACATTGATAGGAGTGTAAAATTTGCCCGTTGCCCGAAACTTGCCTGCGGCCCGGGGTAGGCCCGGGCCGGCCCATTGACAATGTGAATATTCACATTAACATGTTAAAATGCACATTGATAGGAATGTAGAATTAGCCCGCGACCTGAGGGCTGCCCGAAGCCCGCCCATGGCCCGGGGCAGGCTCGTTTGGGTCCGGGCCCGAGCATGTCCGAGACCCTAGGTTAAGGCCTAGGTCATCACTTTGAAGCCCGGCTCAGCCCATCGGCCTACTTAAGGCCCATTCAAGGCTCAATCCGAGGCCCAGCCCGCGCCGAGGCGCAATGTATTTTTTTGTGGAAAATAATAAAATTTTGATAGAAAAAATTAAAAAGAATTTAAAAAAAATGGCCAGGCCCGCCCAAGCCCGACATAAGCTCGAGGCTAGGCCCAGGCCCACCGACCCGACCCGAGGCTCGATCCATCAGCCCATCCAAAACCCGAATACCCTTGTGCCAGGGCTAGGGCTTGGGCTTAATTTTTTGGCCCGTGGGCCGGCCCGACCCAGCCCGAGAAAGGCTCGTTTGGGCCCAGGCTCGAGCCTAGTCCGAGACCCTAAGCTAGGGCCTGGGCCATCACTTTGAAGCCCGCCCCGGCCCATCGGCCCGGTTAAGGCTCATTCAAGGCTCAGTCCGAAGCCCAGCCCGCGCCGAGGCCTAGCGTCTTTTTTTGTGGAAAATAAAAAATTTTGATAGAAAAAATTAAAAAGAATTAAAAACAAATGACAAGGCTCACCCCGGGCTGCCCACGGGCCATGGGCGGATTTTGGGCAGCCACGAGGCACGGGCAAATTTTACATTCCTATCAATGTGAATGTTAACATGTCAATGTGAATATTCACATTATCAACGGGCCGGGCCAGCCCTGGGCCGCTGGCCAATTTTATACTCTTATCAATGTGAATGTTAACATGTCAATGTGAATATTCACATTGTCAACAGGCCGGGCCGGGCCTGCCCCGGGCCGCCCACGGGCCGTGGGCGGGTTTCGGGCAGCCACGAGGCGCGGGATAATTTTACACTCCTATCAATATGAATGTTAACATGTCAATGTGAATATTCACATTGTCAACGGGCCGGGCCGGGCTGGACCTGCCCCCGGGCCGCGGGCGGGCTTTTGGTTGCCCATGGGCCGCGGGCCAATTTTATACTCTTATCAATGTAAATGTTAACTTGTTAATGTAAATATTCACATTGTCAACGGGTGAGACCGAGCCCGCCGCGGGCGGATTTCACGCCGCCACGGGACGCGGGCCAATTTTACACTCCTATTAATGTGAATGTTAACATGTCAATGTGAATATTTACATTGTCAATGGGCCGGGCCTGTCCCGACCCGACTCAAATTTTTCCGAGTACCCACGAGGATCAACATGAGCCGGGCCCCTACATATTGACGATATGAACATTCACATTGACGGTGTGAACATTCACATTAGGGGTATTTTGGTAATTATGTCACCCATAGGACTTATTGAAACATAAGAAAATAATGTGAACTAAATGGAACATAAGTAGATGAAAAGGGTATTTTGGTCTTCTTATCTCAAATAGACCTAATGGAATAGTCAAAAAGAATATGGGTTGGATGGAATAAAACTCTTAGAAAGTGGATTTATCAAAAAAGCTCCCAAATAAATATTATAGTTTAAATTTTTAAACCAAATAGATTATAAAATTATTAATTATTGATTTTATTATATTTATTTTATTTGATATACGGGTTTATTGGGCAAGTTTAATGGACAAGTTTGAGCACGGGAGAAATTTTTATGCCCAATGTTGAGATTTTTTTTTGTGGGTTGGGCTTTGTTGGGCTGTAGGGCTCACCACATGTCCCGTTTCGATAATCTTAACCGTTTAATGAGTAAAATTCTTCGAGTAATATATGCATACTATTTGTGTAAAAAGTCACGTTAATCGGATATTGATAGATATCTGATCGGATCAGATTTCTGTCAACCGTTTATTTTTTTATTATACAAAACTGATTTGATCACGTAACTATTGATATCCGATCAATGTAATTTTTTACAGACATATAGTATTCGACGAGTTCTACATATTTAACGATTCAGATTATAGAAACGAAACTTGTGGTGAACCCTCACAGGTCCAACAGTACCATCTAGCCTCTATTTTTGCACTGCTATGCCATTTACCGCTAGCCACACCCCCGTCATCCAGCCTCTCACCCACCCTTCCTGACACTCCATCTATAAAAGACAAATACCACCAACGACGCACCTCCAATTCCAACATGCTAGAAAAAATATACTAAAAGTCATATTTTTTTTTTTTTGTGTGTGTAATGGGATTTAGTATTTGATTTTAATAATGTGAGTTATTTCAATTTCAATGATAATTGTTATTAGTAATATTTACATGACATTATTTGTCTAATGTTTTGTATCCTACGAAGTACGTGATCTAGTATATAGAGTACGGCTTACACACACAAGATCAAATCATTAGTTCTTGTAGAATAAAAGTAGTTCACAATCTAAGATGGATTTAGATACACCATCGGTGTAATTGCAGTATGATGTTTGAGTAAGTCTATCTTGACTACGGGAAATGGTAAAGTTTCAACTCATTATGCTAGTACGTTTTGTGTGTATTGAGCATGACCATATTGGGATAATTGTTCATATACTGATTAGATGAGAAAATTTGCGGGGTCTTTTGGGAAGAAAGTAAAAAGTCAACTTTTAACTTTTTACTCATTTTAGGTCACATCACCCTTCACATTCTTTACCCACAAAAATACAAAATAGACTAAAAAAAATCAAAAAGGTAATTTTTTACCAACTTCTCAAAACATTCCGTAGTTATTAGGAGCAGTGGCGGAGTTAAGAAATTAAATCAAATGGGATACTTATTAATTATAACATTGAAATTTTTTACAAAAATGTTTTACATAAACTTTTACGATTGACTTCAAGAAAGATAAATATATATATTATTTGTAACTAGAATATCATAGACAATATAAAAAAGTCATAGATATAAGTTTTAAAATAAATTATATAATGATAAAGTAATTTTTTATACAAAATTTCAGTAAAAGTTCAATATAATAGTAATACCACCACTACAAGAAATGTCACTTTTGGCTACCAAAATATTGGTCGCCAAAAGTCAAAAATTTGGTCGCTGAAACGATTTAGCGACTAAAAGGTTTTGTCGCCAAGTTCGTCGCCTATACCCTGTCAGCGATAGTATTGGCGACTAAACTTTATTTGGTCGCCGAAAGTGTAACATTTGCCTACTAAACTTCTTTTGGTCGGCAAATGTTAGCTTTTTGCCACTAAAACCAGTAGTCGCCAAATGTGACTTTTGGCTACTAACATTCATGTGGTCGGGAAAGGTGTTACTTTTTGCTACGAAAGAATTAGTCACCGTAAGTTAACATTTGGCTACGAATCCATATTTAGTCGGCAAACGTGACATTTCGGCCACTAATTTTTTAGTTACTAAAAGTTCTACATGAAAATTTTAACCAACTATTAGAAACTAAATATTTTGATCACCAATAGAATACATTACTTTTTGCCACCAAATGTTTTAGCCGCCAAATGATACCCTTTTTTTCCGTGACTAAAACACTTAGTGGCCAATAATTTCTTTCTCTCATTCTCAATTGTTTTAGCTACTAACTATTTAGTCACAAAAAAATTTTTGGTTATGTTTTTGCTACTAAATTATTAGTCGCCAAAACATTTGATTACGTATTTGGCTACCAAAATATTTGGTGGCCAAATACTTTTTGTTTTTGTTTTTTTTTTTTTGTTTTAAAAAAAAAAATTCTAAACAACTTGTATCCATTTTTAGTACAACTTGTATCATGTATAACCAATATAATCCATCAACGCTAAATATATTATCAACCATTCAACAATGTGCACACATTTTAGCTCCAACCATCCAAAACATTAATATTGAACGTCCAATTCTATATATAATACAAATTCCATACGAACCAAGTCTAATCCAACGTCAATAATTTCATTTCATACATAATACAGGACTAACCAAATTAATTAACAAAAAGGACATATGTACCACAACCTAAATTAGCGTATATGCTAATTTCTACCATGCCAAATTAGCTTATATTTACCACACCAAAAAAGTAATTTGTACAAACCACTATATATACGGGTAGACGTATAAAAACAATGCCCTTCCGTACTTGTCAAAAAAAATCATATCCACATTTGTATGTCTAAAACCATCTACAAATAAAAAAAATGTCAAAAGTTATGTTTATGGCAATTAAAGGGGCCACAGTCAACAAAAGCAGTAAACAATTTCCCCAAAATATATCCGTACATAAACTAATAAGGAAAGAGTTAAACAAACTATAGTTTAAGATGGTAGTACCAAAATAGTTGCCCACGACATGGGCATTTCATGTTCTACCACATATAGATGAGAATTCTTTCCTAGATTTGATCGAAAAAAATTTCAAAAATATATAGATGATAATATAAAAAATTTCAAAAATATAAAAAATTTCAAAGGTAGTATTAGGGCATATACAATGTATTTATATATATATATGTATTTATATATAGATGATAATATTTTATTTTCAAAATGCTTAATATCTCTCAAGTTGAACAAAAGCAAATTTTGCTGCTATTTGCAACAAATCATTGCCAAAGAGATTGATGGCATGAACCATTAGCATAAAATTTAAAGGACTTTTTTCTTAATAAATCAAAGGAGTGATTTCTTAAGATTAATTACATACCATAGTGGAGCAAATGTAGATGACAAATCAAGAAAAGGGTATGGCCACCTGTTGCAAATAGTTACAGTTATAGGAAATTAGAAGTGAGATTTTTGTAATAAAAAGAAAAGAGTGTTAAAAGGGAGACGAGTTTACCAAAGTGAAACGCAGGCATGGACGATCCATTTTAAAATGTACGTAGACAGCAGTCCACAGGAAAAAGTATGCAATTCGAAACCAAGGGAACCGCTGGAAGAGAAAGACAAGTCTAAAAGATTAAATTGTGAAGCAAAATAGGAATTGAAATCAAGATAAAAGAACTGCAACATACCAACCAATTCAAAGCAGTGTCGCCAAGCAGAAAAACAGCATTGATGGTATGCATATTTATAATCAACTGCCACGTCAAAGATTAAACACTATTTAGAAGACAAACAGAAGTTTTGATGATGAATCTTATGGATTTGCATGATATCAACTTTGCACCATATGGGTTTTACTCAAGGAAGCTAAATGATTTACAAATTGACACATAAGAGGTTGATTTCATGTAGTTATATATATATATATATATATCTAATGATATTAAAAGTTTTATGTTATTGAAACAGAAAATACCCTGCATCTATGAGACTACATAACCCTATGCTAAATTATGCAAAAATGTTGCTTTGATACAATCTGTCGTATAGTTATAGTTGCACAATTTGACTAGGTGTGGATTTTATTACTTACAAAATTCAGATCGTAATCTTTGATTGCTAGAAACGGTACAATTATGAACCAAAAGACGCAGTCCGTGAGCATCACCGCACCTGCATTCATCTATTGAAGAGAAAAATAAAAGGTCAATAACTATGTGCAACAAGGCTATTATGTTTCTTAATTTGTGCTTAATTAATCAATTTATTATTTTTCTTTTTCAATACTGAGCTCAATGGAACCTTATCCAACCACTTGGGATTATCTAGATGAATCATATTTTTCCATTTCATGCAATTCTGAATTAAATCACTAGCTGATGCATCTTTTCTTTTTAACACATTATAATCTCAGTAAATCAATATCTTCATTCTGAAATAGGAAAAAACTATGATACAAGCTTCATTAATACCAAACAGTATCTTTGGGCAACAAAAAGGCTAAAGGATTAAGAAGGGATATTAAATCGTGATTCACAACTCTTCAATTGCAATTACTGGCTTTTAGGGGTTTACCTGGAAAAATATTTGAAAGATATAACCCCAAAATCCTGCAGTTTGGCGAACTTGATGTTCTTGATTGGATTCCAAGTGCTTTTCCCCATTGGATTCATTTGAATTAGTGCCTTGCTCAACATCAAAATCCTCGGTTCTATCGCCACCAACTTTATTATGATATTGGTAGCATCCATACATGGAAAGCAATGATCCAAGCTACAAGTGCAGTTATGCAAGTGAAGTCCATGAGCAATGACATATAAAAAGAAATCGATTCAAGCATAAATCTAGAGTGATATGTGTCGTATAAATTTAGGAGGGGGGGGGGGGGGGGGGGGGGGGGGGGGAGAAGAATCACATAGAAGGATGTATAACATACCCCAAAATAAATGGTTATCAGTGAAAAAGTCCACCTGTCCAATATCCAATTTCACCAATTAAATCCTATGATAAACAATGATGAAATTGAACCAAATGTAATAAACTTACTATTGGCATTAAAAATAAATAAATAAAAACTACCTTGATGTGATGCATATTCTAATATTTAACCTATTTTATGCTATCATTCTACTCAAGTATTCTTTTGACTTTGTCTCAATAAAGAAAAAGAAAAGAGAGAGAAAAAGAGAGAAATCTCCTTTTAACCTTTTTTTTTTCTTTTCTTTTCTTTAATTCGCCGAAGCAAACTCATAAAATTTTTGTAGTATATCAAAATTGTTCTATAAAATTCTTTAATTAGCAAAAGCTGCCATCTCTGTTATGTGAAAATCTACATGTTGATTTCATTTCCAATGATGCTAAAATAAAAATACCCTTTACAAGAAATGCTATTGGTTATATGTATAAGAGAGAGTTTGATAAAAGTAGGATATGTCTATACTTTTGACAATCATGTTAAACCAATCAATCAATTTCAATCTCCCCTTCAACTATATGCAAGACTTTGTAATGAATGAGATAAAACCAATAAAAAGGGACTACTTACTGAGTATAGAAGTAAAACATTTCACCACCATCAACAGCCGCATTTGCAATCAGTAGAGACAAAAGAACGAAGAACGCAACAACTCGGAATGCCAGCAACCAAGCAGGATGTATTCCTTTTAGACACGGTTTCCAAACCTCATCCTCGTTCAGTAGTCCTGCCGGCTCTTCCTGGGATTCTCTATTTCTGTGTCTCGATTTGCGTGGTCCTTCGTATTTTGAAATAAGAAGGGATGTAATAATCAATGACAACAACACCCAAATGATACAAAGCATGACCCTCCAGTTCAGCCAGTAACTTATCAATCTCTCAAGTCGAGTTTAAGCTGAGTTGAATAAAACAAGCATCAAAATATGGTTGAACTATTCAATAAGGGATATTTTATATCTTTTTAATTCCCATTTACCTACAATTTCTCTTACCCAATCAGATTTAAAGGGCAATCTGCTATAGTTCACAAATTCAAGAATTGAAGTTCTAGTTCACATAATTAATCTCATATAAGATCATCACAAATTCACTCGCGGTAAATAAAACAATGATGAATATGATGAGTCTAAGTTGTACAAAAACTTGGGCAGTCCACAAGATAACCCCAGAAGGCAAACAAGATGTTCAAGTTTTCCCTTAATAAACTATTGGAGAAGACACACAAAATCGATTACAGTGGCAATGCAGTTTGTTGATACATTTCACAACAACATAATGGGTAAAGATTAACACAATCGAGTAATTGAAATCAAGTGTTGACTAAATAAAGTTGAACATACCCTGCATTTCACCTCAGCATGCAACTGTCACAATTCTTTGAAGCATATATACAAACAGATAATGAGCTTATATGCTTTGCACACATATTAAGCTAAAGAACCAACACAATTGCCTTAACAGCTAAACTTAACACTGCCCACAGTAGATGTAAGGTTCATATATGCAAGTTGAACATTGCCGGCATTTCACCTTATTATGCAACTGGAACAATTCATTGAAGCATATAAACAAACAGATAGTGAGCATAGATTCTTTGCACTCTTTTAACATAAAAAGAGCCAACACCATTGCATTGCCTAACAAGCTAAAATAAACACTGCCCACCATAAATATATGCGCCATATATAAAGGAAGAGAAAAGGGAGACCTCGAGAGCGCGTTTGTTGAAATGGAGCTTTCTTAAGCGGTTGATGGTGTGAAAGACATGGCCTCTGTGAATGGGAAATCCGTCACCTATCCAGCTCTGGAAGGCAGACCCAACAAGCTCTGTTCTTGGGAGCTTCTCAATCCTCCAACACAAACTCTTTGGTTCTTCTTCTTCTTCTTCTTCTCTTCCTCCTTCGTGGGTCAAAACTGAACTCTCATTCTCAGATGAATAATGATTATGAGGGGGGAGGGTGGAGAAGCTGAAACTTGAAGAATGGAATTGGGTAGCGGCAGAGAGAGAGATTGAAATGGTTCCATGTATTACGACTCTAAAGACCCTCATCCTCTCAAACTCAAACAAAAGGGCCACTGCTTTCATGCTTACCAATCACCTAAACAATAGCCACCATCATGGGACTAATATTAATATGAAGTCAAGTACTACCATTAAAACCATAATAATAAGAAAAAGGGTTAATTACATTTATGATGAGTCTAGAGATAATGTCAGAGAGATCAAAGAAGACTAAAGAGAAAGGAAATGGTGGAATCGCATACGCAGATCCTTGGTCGTAGATGTCGATGGAAGCGAAGACACGTTCGACACCGGACTTGAGCCTGGTGAGAGTGGCCTTCTTGTGGGCGACGATGAAAGGGGCGTCCGAGCTCGCCAGTGTCAAGAACAGAGCTGCTATCAGAACAGAGCTGCAAATGGAAGAAGAAAACCCTAGCGGCTGAAATTAGGGAAAGAGAGACTGAAAGATAGAGAGAGGGCAAAATAGAGAGAGGACATACCTGGGGCAATGCTCCAATGGTGGATTGACGGTGGTGCTCGTGTGCGATGGCAGTGCTGCTCCCGTACCCGACGACGATGGAGACAAAGGCGAGAGAGAGAGAGAGCTGGAGGAGGGCAGAGGCGTGAGAGAGTGAAAAAGAGAGAGAGAGAGAGTCACAGAGTGAGAGACATACAATGGTGGATTGGGTCATTTTTTCGTTGATTGGGTCATTTTTTAGCTACTAATTGTGTTTTAGTCGCCAATAAGTAATATACGGCTACTAAAAAATTTTAGTAGCTAAAAGATGAAACATTGCCGACCAATTCAAATTTCAGTCGCCAAAGGGCTGACTTTTGGCGACTAAATTAATTTTAGTAGCCAAATTTGGTCGCCAAAAGTGTAATTTCTTGTAGTGCACGTCATCATTGACATATGATATCACCAACCAATAGTAAAGAAACACATAGATGATGAACCCCAAATGTCAAATGTAACTAACAATTCAATAAATTCCATATCTTCATTGAGATTAATTATAATTGTATGTCAATAATGATAGACATTACCATTGTATTGAAATTTTGATATATAATAATATGACTCATCGTAATATTTTTATTTCCAATAAAAAAAACAACCATTATTATTGTCATAATTTAAAAAATGTCATTAATATTTCACTCTAAATAATATTTTATAATTTTTTATTTAAAATATTTTCTTTATGTCTGTAAAAAAAAAAAAAAAAAATTATTCCAAAACCCAAGGGGGGCACGTGACCCCCCTGGATTCACTGTGGCTCTGCCACTGATTATGAGTACTTATACTTTTAATCTGAAAATAATTAATAATCACGTACATTTAGTGTTGGTCATTTTGATATATAAAAGAGTGAAATTCTTTATGAGTCAATAAACTCAATGAGTTGGGTGATCACTTTATATGTATGGTGGATATGGATTATTGATAGAATCCATGTCCCGATTTAGGGATTGATAATACCCACTTGAAGAAGCTTATTGCAGACACTCCATTTTTGACCGTCCTCAAGACTTGGACGTCACCGCTTGAACACTCGGTGATCACCCATGATTCGTGTTCGTTTTGAATTCCCGGAGGTCTCGGCTACGCGCCTTGCCTCAAGATCTCTCAACTTGACTGTTTTATGTTTGATTTTGCACCAAACACTTGTGTTTTTGCTTCTGAGGGTAGAGAGTAGTTTGTTAGCTACCCTTGACACCCACCGGCCATGGCTTGAGGCCACCGGCCGTGTATTCTTGCTACCGACCATTGGTGAGATATACCATTGGCCGGTCGGCATCTTGTGTGGTCGGCCGGCCATCTGTTTGGCCGATGGCCTCCTTTTCTGGCCGACACCACCTTTTTGCCTTTTTTAGGCATAATGCATGCCAGCTGTGCCAGCTGGAATGCACGGACCCTGCCCCCCATGCACGGGTGTGGCTGTTTTGAGCCTTTGACCCTTTTGATCCAACCTCTTGCACCCTTTGCTTAAGCTTCTTGAGGAAGCTTGACCCTTTGTCTTAGCTTCCTCAAGAAGCTTGCACCCTTAGCTTAGCTTCCCTTAGAAGCCTTGACCCCTTTAGGATAGCTTCCCTTGGAAGCTTTGTCTTTGTATTGCCTATATAAGAGCTCCTCCTCCTCCTTTGTGTGGGTTGAGCAAAAACCAGAGCAAAATACATATATATATCTGATATACACTTTCTCTCTCTATATCTCCCTCTCTCTCTTCATTGTATGTGTGTTTAAGGGCCAAAAGGGTGATTTCTTCTTAGTTTTGCACTAAGACACACACTACTACACCATATTTCGACTTTGGGAGGCATTGAGGGTTTGTTCTTGAGGTTTTGGACTGGTTTTGATCAGAAGAAGGGGGCTGCACTTGCTGTTCTTCAAGGGTAACACTTTTGCTTTATATTCCCCAATCTTGCACTAGTCTTTGACCTATCTTGCACACTGATTTAAGCTTTGTGTATAACTGAAAAAAGTCTTATATTTGCATGCTTAAGATACTTCATTAAGGTTGTTTTGGTGTTGGGGGTCGACCTCCCCCTCTTAGTCCTTATTTGGCCCTTTTGGTGCTCTCTTTGTTAAGCTTTAGTTACTGTCGTGTGTTGACCTTCTCACCACTGAAATCCAGTGGATTTACAGTGGTGAAGAAGGAGTTTTGAAGTCTTGCATAGGGGAGGGACACCCCTCTCCCTTGGTCTCTCTTTTGTTTGCATTTTTGGCCCATAAGGGTAGCATGTATGATTAGTTGGTCTTGGCTTCATTTCAGAGGTTTTTGGGTGTTATTGGGTCATGTTATGCCTCTGTTTTTGGTCGGATTAAGGGCCCCTTTCATGCTTAATGTACTTGCTTTGTATTCCTCTCTTTGGCCAAAAAATGCATCATGCATGTAGCCTACCATGCTCTCATGTTTTGGCCTAACTTTGTGAAGTTCTTAGCCATGTCTTACCATGCTTGAGGTCTGTTGGGTGCTGTTTTGACCATATTTGCCATGTTTGGTATAGCCTCTTTGCATTTGGGCTTGTGAGCCTTGAGGGTGTGAGTCATGAGCATGCTTGAGTTGGGTGGTTTCAGTGATTTGGAGTCATTTCCCATGCTATTTCAGTCCATAATCCATGCTCGTATGATTGCATTTATCATCCCTTTCATGTCTTGGAGAATTGTTTTGTTGTGCCTTGAAATGAGCATTGTGCATGCTTAAGTGTTTAAGTCTTTGGGGCTGCCATATCAGTGGGTTTTGGGGGCTCATTTTGCATGTTAAAACTCTGTTTTTGGTTGCTTAGTCCATGCCATGTGTGGTTGGGATAGTTGTAGTAGAATGCTCCTCTTTATGCCTTAGTCTTAGGCCCATTGGTATGCATGTTTGCATGAGCATCCATTCACCATTTGCATCATCATTGGCCACTGTTTTGGGGTGGGCTGAGGTCTGCCCCTTTGAGGTTTAAGTCCGCCATTGCATGATCATGTTGTATTATTTTGGTTTCATGCTTGCATTGTACCATGTTTGTATATTTGCACATTATTTAACTAGTTGCATTTCATGTCATAGCTTGCATGTTAGGTTGCATTGCATGGCATCTTGTATGTTTGGCACATTGCATTTGGCATATCTTGCATCTTAGCCTCATATTGCATTCTTGAGCCATGTTTGTATACATGCATTGCATTGCTTGGTTTGGGGTGTCAAACCAAGCATGAGGGGTGAGGTATGTTTGTACTCCAAGTGACGTAACACGTCTCAACCCTTGGTCGCCGACGCTCTTGACCTCAATATGATAGGGTGTTGGCATTCATCTCTCTTGTTGCATGCATTTACATTAAAGTTGCAAACTCGGTGCCTTAGGCCATCATGCATCGAAATGCGTGATCGGTGGCCCGAGTATCGAGGGCCACACTCCCATGAGTCCATAGCATGATTGGGAGAGTGGCCATGCACACATTGCTTTGAATTTCCTTACCATACACTGTCTGCCCTCTGCTGCTGTCAAAAACAGGTTTCTGCAAGAAGAAATGGCCGGCCGGCCAAATACAGTGCCGACCGGCCATCAATTACCAGCCGATGGTGTAACTTTTGGCCGATAAGCCCATCCCCATGGCCGGTGAAATTGGATTGTGGCCGGTGGCACCCCAGAGCACTCAGAGGGTGACTAAAAATGGGTCTGGGGATTTTCAGAATTTTCAGAGGAGCAGGGCAGTGTAAACAGAGGCAACAGTGGCATGGCACGGGTTTCCGGGCGAGGCGAGTCGAAGCATGCATCATCCTAGCATTCCGAGGCGGGGCTGCGGCCATCCTCTTTTTGCATTTGATTTGTTAATTAAATAGAAGATATGTAATATTTAATTAATTAGAAGAGTTAATTATTTATTTGTTTTGTAATATTTATTCGGTCCCTCCGAGCAAGGGCGTATTTGTAATAAGTGTGCGTGAGTGTGTGTATGTCTTCCAACCTCACGTCTTTCTTCCCTTTTATTTACTAGCTTTCGATGGTTAGTGTAGGGCATGTTTCTATTTGCATACTTATGATAGCATGTTTGCATACATTCATTCGTACTGCACGCACTAGGCTCGGCGCATCATACTAACTGCATAGTATTTCCATTCCAACTTGAATACGTGTATCGAATTGTCACATTTCATATGCCATTCTTAGATTAGCCGAGCTTATTCTAGTTGTATTCTGTATGTGTCGCATTAGCCATTTTAACATGAACTAGGATCATGCATTTGATTACTAACTAGTTTCTGTTTTGACTTGGAGTACTCTGTAAGTCTTTTCACTTTAGCATCCTTGCATGCGTGTGAGTGTTTCCATGACAGCATGCTTACCATGAGGCTATTTGCTTATATGATATACCTGTTTGAATGCCTGTGGGTGGAGGTTGAATTACCTGAATTGGAATGATACATTAAAAACTGTGAGTTTTAAGCCCACTAGACAGTGGCAAAACCATCTTTTCTAAGCCCACTTGAGGGTGGCAAAACCCGCATTTTAGCCACTTGCGAGTAGCAAACCGTTTTCAAAACAAACATGAGGTGCTTTGTTCCAACTCAGGCGACTCAGTCTATACTTGTTATGCTGTGCGCATCACATAGTAAATCTAGGCTAATAACTAAAATAATAACGTATAATGTTTTCAAAACAAGATATCATGGTTAGTAGAGGCCGATCTTTGATCGGGCGAGAGGGGGTGCTCATAGCTGACCTTCCCCAATCGTACCCAAGTTCCCGAGCCGAGGCAACTTTGGTGATGACGGACACGTGGCCTTAGGCAAACGAGTCAGGGTTTCCTAAATTCCACCATTAAAAAATATTTAGGTGGCGACTTTGTATCTGGCAAAACGGTCCATGTTTGGTACTTCTTTACAAAAAATCTGTTTTCCAAAACGATTTGCCAGATTTGGACTCTTTGGTTCAGATTAAGAACCGTGACAATTTGAGTCCGAACTGTAGTAAGCCCAAATGAACAAAACGGGATTTTTCCTGGGACGTTCGGGGACGTCTACACTTATAAGGTTTGATTATGTCAAATCCTGTAGGTGAATTTTGTATCTAATATATCAAATAAGTTAAGTGGAAGGTGTTAAGGAAATATTAAGAAGTTGATTAAATATAATTGTCAGTAATTTATTTAATTGACAGGTATTAGTAATATTTACGTGGAGAGATAGATAAGTATTTAATAATGTGGAGTTCGAAATATAATTTGGAGTTCGAAATATAAGTACAATTATAATTCTTTAGTGGTATGAATTATAAGATTGAATTAAGTTTTCCTAATTCCATAGGGAGTCATAATCATAATCGACTCCTAATAATTCTTGTCATAGCCTATACATATGCGTTCTTGCAGCTCACTAAAAAATATAAATTTTTCAAGTTCTAAAGAGAGAGTAAAAAAGTTCAAGTTTTTTAGTCCACACTCAGTTCGTGATCAGGCATAAGGAAGGAATGAGATACGAGATTGTAAGGTGCAATTGAGTTTAGAATTCAACTACGATCTTCTGTTGGTGATTTAAACTAGATCAAATCAAACATATCTCAAAAATATAAACCCTAATATCTGCCTTATAGAATTTTATAAATCACTATAATTTTTTTAAATCTAATTTATATATATCACTGGTCTTGAGAATTCGATCTCAACACAACCATCACACCTTATAGACCCACAATCACCCGCTAAACCACTATGAGCCACCACCGGTCACAAGTATAACCACCATACACGATCAAAGTAAAGGCATCATCTTTCAATTATGATCACCAATGAGAATTCAAATCAAATCTGCTGCTAGATCAGGGTGAACAAGATAATATTAGGGGATTAGGGTCTTGCAGTATGTTCTTTCAACAGTTGTTTTTCTTTTGAGTAAATTATACTTTTGATCTCTCTAATAATTTAACTTAAATTTTAATTTAATCATTATTATTTCAATTTAAACAATTTTCCTTCTATCAAATTTCTTTTTAAATTTTTCTACATGTACATATAAGGAGATTTATAACTATCTTAAAATTGTTAATTGTAACCTCCAACTTAAACGCAAAGACCAAATTAAAATTAAATTAAAAGTATAATGACCAAATTATTTAATTCAAAAAAATAAGGATCAAAGAAAATTTTAAATCAAACTAGTGTAACTTACCCTTTTCTTTTTCTTGTCAAGACCCTCTTATAGAGATGGGTATTTTTTCCCGCCCCACACCACCCCGTATGGGTTTTCCTTACCCCATTGAGGAAGTGGGACGGGAACGAGTTTTGTTTCCCCCGTCCCATTCTACTTGACCCCGCCTTGATATTATTTATTAAATATACTTATATGTGTATAATATATGTGGGGATATATTTTCTGAGTACCAACACGTGGCAAGGTGACGCTGACGTGTCAGCCGAGTTGCCACGTGTCCTGGTTATGACGCCGAGGTGATCTCGGCAAGGCCAAGGTTATCTTCGAAGATATCGGAATCTGAGATAAGTGGATAAGGGACAAGAGTCCTAGAATGAGAGAAGACTTCAGTTTGTATTAAGATAAGACTCTTAGAGAGTTTATCCTAATCTTACTGGGAGTCCAAGATTAGCAGTAATCCTGAGTCCATAGAAGTTAGGCTTCTATTGGGACTAGGTTTATGTTGGCTATAAAAGAGAGGCACCCCCATGGGTCTAGGTATGCTTTTTATGCTCAAGCTTGTGAGTTCAATAATGGATTATCTTTGAGAGATATTGAGTATTGACTTGATCGTCGGAGTACCCCCGGGTGGCGAACCACCGCGGGATTCTTATATTTCTGTTGCAGGTTAGTCAGGCGCCATCTATGATGCCGGTGCTCTCCAGCTGGATACTAAGCGGGCAGTGTGGTCAGAAAATCACTCACATAATTTGGCGCCGTCTGTGGGAAAGAAAGAAGAATAGATGGCCAATGAAAGAAAGAAGAATGGATGGTCAATGACGGACAGAAGGATCAGACTGGAGACAACACTCCTGCTGGGAATGGGAGACCTATCAACCTCGACGTTGAAGGGGACAACCGCAACATAGAAACTCGTGACCAGAGTCACGAAGTGAAAGACACCGGCCAGGAAGGTGGCGCACCAAAGACAACAGATCGAAGCGGATACTACAACGAAGATGACCTCCAGGTATGGAAGGATAGATACCTGAGGAGGAACGAAGACCCTCCCAGAAGGGATGCAAAGACAGGGGGCATGAGCGCTCCCAAGGAGATAACATTCAAGTATAGAAGAACTCATCCTGAGTGAGCAGATCCCGGATTCCAGATCCTGGATCCCGGATCCGAGAAGACATGATCTCAGCCTAGAGAAGTAGGCCCGAGAAGACGAGAGCTCAGCCTAAGTGAGAAGATCCCGGATCCTAGAAGACATGATCTCGGCCTAGATGAGTAGGTCCGAGAAGAGAAGAGCTCAACCTGAGTGAGCAGATCCAAGATTCTAGCAGACAAGATCTCGGCACTTAAGTCCGAAAAGAGAAGAGCTCAGTGAGCAAATCTCAGATCCCAGAAGATAAAAAAGAAAACACACAGGGTTGGACTGCAATTAGCCAGGTTGAAGACCTTTTATAAGGTTCGCAAAGGAGTATGTGGAAGCCATGCAGAGGGCAGAGAGAAGAAGAATATGTTTACCACTTGTTGAAATTTGTAGCAATTTACAAGTTGGTTAAATCGATATGATGTTTACCACTTGTTGAAATTTGTAGCAATTTACAAGTTGGTTAACCGAGATGATGTTTACCACTTGTTGAAATTTGTAGCAATTTACAAGTTGATTAAACCGAGATGATGTTTAACACTTGTTGAAATTCTGTGTGAATTTACAAGTTGAAGTTAAACCGAGGTCATATTTAACACTTGTTGAAATTCTGTGTGAATTTACAAGTTGAAGTTAAACCGAGGTCATGTTTAACACTTGTTGAAATTCTTTGTGAATTTACAAGTTGAAGTTAAACCGATGTGATATTTAACACTTGTTGAAATTCTGTGTGAACTTACAAGTTGAAGTTAAACCGAGATGATGTTTAACACTTGTTGAAATTCTGTGTGAATTTACAAGTTGAAGTTAAACCGAGATGATGTTTAACACTTGTTGAAATTCTGTGTGAATTTACAAGTTGAAGTTAAACCGAGGTCATGTTTAACACTTGTTGAAATTCTGTGTGAATTTACAAGTTGAAGTTAAACCGATGTGATATTTAATACTTGTTGAAATTCTGTGTGAATTTACAAGTTATAGTTAAACCGAGGTTATGATAAAGGAAGATTAGTTTAAATACTTGTTGAAATTCTGTGTGAATTTACAAGTTATAGTTAAAACCGAGGTTATGATAAAGGAAGATGGTTTAAACACTTGTTGAAATTTTGAGAAAAATTTACAAGCTGAAATTAAGCCGAGGTTATGATAAAGGATGATGGTTAAACACTTGTTGAAATTTTTGAGAAAAAATTACAAGTTAAAGACAAGCTCAAGCAACATCTGCGTACTTACCGAGACTACCAGGTTGTCAAAACTTGAAATATGGAAAACTGAAGTCTTGATAGAAGACATTGAGAAAGTGACAAGTCCTAAGCAACACTTGTGAAAATATTTGTTACAATATTTTCAAGTGTTAGGACAAGGCCGAGATGAGCAAGATTAGAAGTTGTGACAGAGGTATTTTACCCGAAGAGATTGCACAGTCAAGGTGTACTTTGAAGACATGCAAATTATTCTAAGTATAAAATCATACAAGAGCAGAAAAAAGAAGACATACATTCAAAGAAGAAATCAGAGAAATGCATTTAAAGAAGAAAGAAGGCACTTCGGCCTGAATATTGAAAAAATTATTCAGACTACAAAAATGGCACGCCAGCCGGATTAAAAGCATACAAAGACGGACAAAGTACAAGGTACAAGGTACAAGGAGTAAAAGAAGGAAACAAAACTACTTGGCATCAATGGCAGGATATAGAAGACAGTTGGGAAGACTTCTCAGCAGCCTTCTCGGCCTCGAGCTCAGCATCGATCTCCCGAAGAGTTTGATCAAGGCTCTTCTCGGCGATTGGCACCTCGGAGTTTGAAGGCAAGGATTGAAAGCAAGAATCTAGAAAAAGACACAGAAAACAGAAACAAGAATGTAAGTCGTAATCAAGAATGGTGATGAAACTATCAGGAAATCAAGACAAAAAGATTGCACAGGTGTGTCAAGCCAAGAACAGTGGCGGAAATCAACAGAAGATGATTTGGAAACAACGGGTAAAACAACAATGGTGATTAAACAATGAAGCAGAGCTTCTTGGAAAGCAACAAGAAATAAAACTAGGAGGAATCAGTGGCTTACCAGAAAGAGGGAAGCCGGAATGAGAATTGCCGAAGTCTGACGACAATGACAGAATGACGTAAACTTCACCGGAGGAGAGGAACGAAGACAGTTGCAGAAGCTTGAAAGCTTAGCTTGGAACAATGACGGATTTAAGCAAAAGAGCTAGAAAGAGAAAAAGCCAGAGGATTGAATGAAAAAAGAGAAAAATAGTCAAGAAGACGACAAAGTTCAAAGATAAAGCCAAGTGCACAGGCACTAAGTAAGTATGTGAAGAACAAGAAAGTAATGACCCAGACACGATGTTAGCAACAGAAAACGGATATGACAAGAACAGTGCCAGGCATTCAAACAATTCAAAACTTGAAGACAGATGAAAATAGAAGGCAACAGATGGCAAGTAAACAGATTCAGAAGAGTTATGAAAGATTGAGCTTAATAGCAAGTAAAGAGTTTCTGAACCTACCAAGTGAAATGAACGCCGATATGAAAATCGCCGGAGTCAAATAGATAACTGGAAATCGGGAACTCACCAGAGAGTGTGAGTGGAGCAGTTGCAAAGCTCTTGGAGTTTTCGAATTAATGGAACCAGAACCTCGGCTAGAAGGTGCGATTTCAAGCAGCTTGGAAAGCATGAAACTTGATTCTTGACACCAGTGGAGAGTAAAGTCTAGGGAACTTTGAGGTCGGCAAGTTTGATCTCGGACAGAGGGGCACAGATGAACGAACAGTGTAGGTTTCATCACCTCAGAATGCCGAGGTAATAGAACCTAGGGGGCAGTTGTGGGGATATATTTTATGAGTACCAACACGTGGCAAGGTAACGCCGACGTGTCAGCCGAGTTGCCACGTGTCCTGGTCGTGACGCCGAGGTGATCTCGGCAAGGCCGAGGTTATCTCCGAAGATATCGGAATCCGAGATAAGTGGATAAGGGACAAGAGTCCTAGAATGAGAGAAGACTTCAGTTTGTATTAAGATAAGACTCTTAGAGAGTTATCCTAATCTTACTGGGAGTCCAAGATTAGCAGTAATCCTGAGTCCATAGAAGTTAGGCTTCTATTGGGACTAGGTTTATGTTGGCTATAAAAGAGAGGCACCCCCATGGGTCTAAGGTATGCTTTTTATGCTCAAGCTTGTGAGTTGAATAATGGATTATCTTTGAGAGATATTGAGTACTGACTTGATCGTCGGAGTACCCCCGGGTGGCGAACCACCGCGGGATTCTTATATTTCTGTTGAAGGTTAGTCAGGCGCCATCTATTCTGCCGATGCTCTCCAGCTGGATACTAAGCGGGCAGTGTGGTCAGAAAATCACTCACACAATATATAATTTAATTTTTTTCATTATAATAAAATTAAAACACTATAATATTATTCTTAATATTAATTTTCAATCATTTATTTTCTATCTTATCTGTTAGAATTCTTATTAAGTATGAATTATTATCCATAATATATCATTTTGTTTATTAATATTTTTAATTTTCAATTTATAAAAAAAAATTTGTCCCTCGCCCACCCTGCTATCACCACCCTCGATTTGCTCCTCACCTGATATGAAATGAAGCGGGGGCAAATTATGACAAATTTGTTTCAAACTCGATCCGTGACCATCCCTACCCTACTCTCTCAAAATTTCTTTGTAAATTTATGATCCAAATGTAATATGAGAATTTCAGAATTTTGGATATAAACCAAATATACTCTCAGAGTTAAAGACTTTAGGTAATAAAACATTGTGAAGATTTTCTATTTGTTGTTCTTTTCCAGTTACTTTCTTGTTGCACATGACACATAGTAGGCCCATTAAGTAGGGGTGTAAAATTGACTCGCGAGCCTGCGGCCCACCCGAAGCCTACCCAGGGTCTGGATGGGCCTAACTTAGTTAGGCCCAATCAAGCCCGGGCCCAACTCCAGCACAAAACCCTGGGCTTAGGTTGTGTGTTTTATAGCCCAACCCAAAAATTTTGCTCCCTTGCTAGCTGACCCAGCCCGACCCCCCCCTCTCAACGGCTCCCTCTTCTTTAATAGTCAAAAAATTCAAAATCCTCCAATGGTCAAAAATTTCACCGTTTTCACCCGTTGGGCCCAAATTTTTTTTTTCTTCTTCTTCTATTTATTTTTTATTTTTTATACAAATTAACTCAATAAATTTTGAAGTCTCATTGGGCCTCATTTGGCAAGTTAACATTTTAACAAAAAAGCTAAAAAGTTACTAAAAAAGCCAAAAAGCCTATAAGCTATACCAAAAAGTCAAAGACTCCCTTTTCTCTCTACTTTTTGTACATCTTTTCGTAAAAAGCCACCCCAAACATACTAGTTTTTTTTACCTCATATTTTAGGAAAATTCTATTTCCACACGCTTAGTTATCTCAGTCCACACACTTAATGTAATATTATTTTAATAACAATTATACTCTAAACTAAAATGACTATAATGGGCATCCACTAACACCTATAATATTATATGAAAATATTCTATGTACACATCTTTTTTTTTTTTTTTAAATGTTAACAAATTGGCTCCCAAGTTCATAGAAACATATTGGCTCCCAAGTTTCTAATAAACAGAGCATTGGGATTATTTGTTGAGAAGCCAATAACCAATTTTGACAAGAAAATCATTTTGGCAGTCTGAGTTGCAAAATGAGAGCAATTGTGATAAGTAATTTTTTTTTTTTTTTTTTTAGGCACATCTTAACTAAAATTTGAATTGAGCTGCAAAATCAGGGAAATTGGGATGGTAAATTCTTGGTTTTCCACACTTCACTAACAACATCGCTTTAAAATTCAAACCAATTACAAATCCAGTGTGTAGCATCAGCACGGTAACAGTTTCATTTCTAACAAAAAAAGCTTCAGCCAAGAGGTCCAAACCCAAGAAGCTGCAAATAATGATCTGACGTTTAAACTATTATTTAACTATCCTATTCGATAAAACAAACATGAAACCACCCCCATCCTTTTTGTTACACTCTTTCTATAAAGCCTCGAGACAAAAGAAAAAAAAAATTAAAAAATTGATCTGGACCAAGATGATATGTTCAATGGAGTTTTTTAGGTTTTTCTTTTGTTCAATGGAGTTTCTCTTCACTGTGAACTAAAATAAGGAAGACGTTGCTCTTCAACTTTGAATAGGTGTGTGTGGAAAAAGCGTTAGTGTGTGGAAAGAGGATTGAGGTGGTGTGTGTATAATATATGAGTTAAGGGTATGACTGGTATAATTAGTGTGTGGAATGAGAACAAAAAATAATAATCAAACTACTAAGTGTGTGCACTAAGAAACGATGTGCACTAAGATAATTATATGTGTGAAAATAGAATTTTCCCATATTTTAGCTAAAAAGCCAAAAAATTACTAAAATAACATGTTCCCAAACGAGGCCAAGTGGCAATTGTAATTGTACAAAAAGAAACTTTTATCAGAAAAAGTTAATTTTTGTCTCGTATTCACAGTCAGTAACATTAATTATTTGAATTAATATTTATTAGTTACTCTTTTTTTACGTTAATTATTTCTTAACATATGTTACTTGTTATTGTTTACTAGTTGATATATATTATTTTATTTACATTACTATGGATCTTAATATTCCTAATATGTATCTCGATATTAATGCATATACACAACATGAATCTATTGATTCTCTGTAACGCTCCAAAATAAATAACTATAATCCGACTCGTAACATTTCTTACAAATGATCAACAATACCATATCTTCTATTCCATCCATATCTTTGATCTATGCAAAAGATGTCATATACGATATATATTCATAAACCCTAGATTTTGAATCTATAACATAGGGCATGGATACATGAAACAAGGCAAAAGCAAAACCAAATAATTAATGCTCTAATGACCACAACTTTCCAAGTCGATACTTGAGTACAACAAAAAGAGTTTAACTCAATAAAAGAAAGTCCGAGGCTTAACAAAAAATAATTACATCAATAAACAAAAATGAAACCTTCAACTCCAAGTCCTCCCAAGTTACGTTCATGGTGGAGGCATACCATCAGTACTTGAAAGTTGTTTTCTACATAGGGTGAGTCATAACCCAGTAGAGATACTCTAACACTGTATATGAATCTTAGCAAAATTATAAGGTGAATGCACATGCATGCTATTTGTCAAACATTACTCATTTTCCATCTCAAAACAATGTAATGTCAGATTATAAATAAATTCATGAAAATAATCAACAAAAAACAGGGCAGTGGATACGACACACTAAGAATCTCTAGGTACGTGTATGCCAGTAGGCTATACAAGCACTACCAAAGCCATTTTATCGGTACTAATTGGAAGGATTAACACCTAATTGTGCGAGTTTCTGAACTTTCACCAAAGACATATAGGCCAACATAAAAACTACAATCACAGCCCCTAACCAGATTTACCAAGGTATTTACCATTTCCTCCCCCCCTCCTCAAAATCAATACATTTGCAATGTTCAATATGAAATCATGTTCATTGCACAATGTATGGGAAATTAGTTTCAATTCAACCTAATCCTCATGCAATGTCTACAACAATCAAGACTATCCTCCGCCAATAGCTCAAAACAAATATTTCTATACACGGATAGTTTCCAATCAAAAAGACCTAATTCCATCATTTTACAATGGGGGTGATATTACATATCCAACTCCACCATCATCATTAACATAATCCTTGTTCCAATCTCATGAAACCCAACATCATTTTACATTTCTTTTCACAAATCCAAATATTTGAAATTTAGGGAAAAATTCCCTTTTCTTACAAAATCAATTCCAATAAAAGATATCCATCATTTTAATATTTCTCATCCATAAACACATTCCCACAATCATTTTCAAGAATCCATTTAGAAAACCCATCTTTTAATTTCAAACCCAAACCCTAAATTTTCCGAAAATCCCCAAATCATTAACCCTTTTCAAGAGCAAATAACTAAGCTAAAATTCATATAAAAGAGTCAAAGAAATTCATACCTTAAAGTAGTAGACAAAAGGAAACAAAGGGTAGAACTTGACGGAGCCGAAAACACCAACTTCTCTTATTAGAACCAAACCCTCGACGTACTCAGCGTTTTTCTCCAAAGGACTAGAATGAGGAAACCAACGGATTTGGAGTATTTGGAGCTAGAGTACAACAACTAGAGAGAAGGTAAAGATTTTAGGATTTTGAAATGTTTAGAGAGAGAAAGAGATGAAAAGGTGATCCAAAAAGTCTTCTTCTCGGACTGAAATACGTACAAACTGCTTGAGCGACCAAAACATCACTCGAGCGAACAGATATAATAAGTGACATCGCTCGGGCGTACAATGACCCCTTCCTAGAAGTTTTTTGACTACAAAAGACCGCTCGAGCACAAGAAGTATCGCTTGAGCACAGATATCACACTTCCATTAGTTTTGCAGACTGTAAAAAACTGCTCAAGCTCAAGAAAGATCGCTCGAGCGAATAGGCAAAAATCTGGGCAAAAACTTATTCAAAAACTGACTTCCCAACCTGTTCCCAATGCAACCAAAACTCCCAATAGCCAAACTCAACAAGCAATAAGATGGAAATGAGATGGGACAATAGTTAAGTACATGGATTCTTGGATTCAAAATCAAGAAAATGGGTCGAGTCTAAACTAGAATCATTATAATCTCCCCGCTTAAGGAATTTCGTCCCCGAAATTTAAAATTAACTAACATTCATTGAAATAAAACCAATCACATATCATCCAGACTTGTAACAAGGATGCACCGAGTTGTTCAACATCAACTATTACTATTCAATTCTCCAAAACATGTACAATGTTTATATATATATATATCACAACATAAATGAAATTTCTGACACAAGTCTCAAACATCAACAAATAGGTCTGGATACTTCTCACGAACTTCTGCCTCACGCTCCCAAGTCGCCTCCTTAACTTCGTGGTGTCGCCACAACACCTTAACCAAAGGAATAGTCTTGTCTCGCAAGACTTGGTCCCGAAAGTCTAAAACTCGTACCGATCTCTCCTTATACGAGACATCCTCATCTACATCTAACTCGGTCCAATCTAACACGTGTGAAGGATCCGGCTCGTACTTCCGGAGCAAACAAATATGAAACACATCATGAACCCCGAAAAGTTAGGGTGGCAAGGCCAAATGATAAACTACCTCCCCGATCCGCTCTAGAATTTTAAAGGTCCCAATAAATCTAGGGGACAACTTCCCTCTCTTCCCAAATCTCATTAAACCCTATCTCAGTGATATCTTCAGGAACACGTGATCTCCTATCTCAAAAGATAAAGGTCTCTTCCTACAGTTGGCATAGCTCTTTTAGCGACTCTGAGTCGAAACCAATCTCTTACGAATAAGTGCGACTTTCTCCATCATTTTCCGAACTAATGCAGGACCTAACATAGGTACGTCACCCACCTCGGCCCAACATACTAGAGATCTACACAGTCGGCTATATAAGGCCTCAAACGGTGCCATACCAATACTAGCTTGACAGCTGTTATTATAGGCAAACTTCACTAAAGGTAAGTGTCTCTCTCACAACCCATTAAAATAAAAAACACAACTCCGAAGCATGTCCTCTAAAGATTTGAATGGTTCACTCGGACTGCTCGTCAGTATAAGGATGATAGAAGGTGCTAAACCTCAATCTAAAACCCAAGGCATTCTGTAGGCTTTACTACAATCGAGCCATGAAACGAGGATCTCTATCTAAAACGATAGTCACAAGGACCCCATGAAGTTTATCTCCCTAACATAAAGGCTGACGAGATAATCTACTGAATCACTCATGCGCATAGGTACAAAATGTGCTGATTTAGTTAACCAGTCGACTATCACCCATACGACATTATTACCTCGTTGAGTCCTCGGAAGACCCACAACAAAATTCGTCGTGACATGCTCCCACTTCGACTCAACTATAGGTAAGGGTTATAACAAACCCACTAGTTGTTGGTGTTCGGCCTTCACTTATTGACAAATAAAGCACCTTAAAACAAACAAGGCTACGTCTCTCTTTATCCCCCTCCACCAAAACTGGCAGCTAAGATTGTAGTGCATCTTTGTGCCTCTTAAGTGTACTACAAGGTGTGAATGGTGGAACTCTTAGAGTACCTCCTCTCTACAAGGTTTTGGCATGAAAAGATGGTTCAAATATCTCACATTAGAGTCAGAATACACATTTAAGCCCTTCTCCAGCTTCTCACTAGTTATCTTCCCTTGGATAGCCTTTACTTCTAAATCACCTCGTTGTGCTTCTATAACTCGGCTCACTAGCGTAGGTTGGGCAACTACAGTGAACAAAACAAATGACTCAGTGGACTCACTGAGATGGAAGTCAAACTCGCCAATAGCACCCAACATCTCCCATTCTCGGATAGCAATACTAGCTATATTGCTTACAGACTTCCTACTCAAGGTGTTGGCCAATACATTAGCCTTTCCCGGATGATAATGCAACTCGCAGTCATAATCCTCCATAAACTCCATCCATCTCCCCTGTCTCAAATTCAAATCTTTCTGTGAAAATAGATATTTCAAACTCTTGTAATCAAAAAACACCTCGAATCTCTCATCATATAAGTAATGCCTCTAGATCTTTAAAGCAAAAATCACCGCCGCTAGCTCTAAGTCGTAAATAGGATAATTTCTCTTATGAGTTTTCAACTACTGCGAACTGTATGCTACTGTTTTTCCCTCTTGCATCAATACACAACCCAACCCTTCTCAAGATGCATCAAAATAAACTGAACAGCCTAAACCCCTCTCTGGAATAATCAACACTGGAGCAGTGGTGAGTCTAACTTTAAGCTCTTGAAACGACTTTTCACAAGTCTCACTCCACATAAACTTCACCCTTTCCTCATTGATCTAGTCAATGGTAAGGCCAATCTAGAGAAGTCTTTCACAAAACGTCGGTAATACCCGGCTAAGCCCAAGAAACTCCAGATCTCAAAGGCATTCTTAGGTTGTTCCCAATCCTGCATTGTCTCTATCTTAGAAGAGTCTACCATCACCACTTCCCCAGATACCACATGACCTAAGAACTTAACTTTTTTTAACCAAAACTTGTACTTCCTGAACTTAGCATATAAACGGTGGGCTCTAAGCAACTCAAGTACAACCCGCAAGTATTCCTCGTGTTCTTCCTCAGAGGATGAGTAGATCAAGATGTCGTCAACAAAGACAATCACAAAACGGTATAAGAACTCATGAAAAATTTGATTCATCAAATCCATAAACGAAGCCTGTGCATTGGTTACCCCAAAAGGCATCACTAAAAACTCATAGTGGCCATACTGCATACAGAATGCCATTTTCTGAATATCCTCCTCCTTCACCCTCAACTGGTGATAACCCGATCTCAAGTCAATCTTAGAAAAGAAACAAAACCCCTTCAACTGATCAAACAGATCATCTATACGAGGTTATGGGTACTTGTTCTTAACAGTTATCCAATTTAGCTTTCGATAATCTATATACAGCTACAAAGTGCCATAATTCTTCTTAACAAAGAAAGCCAGTGCTCCCCAAGGCAATGTGCTAGGGTGAATGAAACGCTTATCTATCAGCTCTTGGAGTTAAATCTTTAACTCATGCAATTCAGCTGGTGCAAATCTATACGGTGCCGTGCCGGACACTAAGTCATTGGAGAACTCAATCTCTCGGTGGGGTGGCAAACTAGTAAGATCCTTAGAAAAGATGTCTGGGTATTTATAGACCACCCTCGGCAACTTAACTCGGATCACATCACTCTTACTACCCAAGAAAGCTGCAAGAAGACAACTAAGCCCACTTCGACCACGCTAGTCAAATATTGGCAACAAGACACTATCAGCTCGGTCCCCTAGAAAATAAAAACAGTCACCACTCGAGGTGCAATCTATAACAGCACAGTACAAAGATAACTAATCCATACCCAAAATGACATCAAAACTTGACATGTCTAGCAATATAAAAGCAAAAAGAAGTCGGCGACCAGCAACCTCAATCTCACAACTACGACATCCCAGGTCCAAGTCAACCTTACCCTCAACCGATGACTCTACCCTGAGTAAAGATGCTAATTGATTCACTTCTAACCCCAAAACTGAAACGAATGTAGACAAAATGAAGGAATGAGATGCACCAGTATCCATCAACACATTAGCAATAGAATTGAACACTAGAAAGTTATCTCTCAAAATAAAAGGTGTTGGCAACTGATCTGACGTTATAACAGCATACACACGCCCCATAGGTCTCTGCTCCACCTGCTCACCCCTCGGAGCATAAGACTGATAAGTTGATTGAGCTAAAAAGGCTCTTTGAACGGTCTTCAAGGCTTGTGCTGACTGGGTATGCTAATGGCTCTATGTCTGTCTTGAACCAAGCGCACTAGGTGTGCCACCTATCTAAGGTCAAAACCTCTTCAAGTGCCTTGACTGCTAACACTAATAATAGGTAGGCGGCTGCCCTCTCTCCTAACTCGACTCTATGAACGAGTTGCAGACGGCGAAGACTGCTGCTCTCTCCCTCTCTGCGGGCAAGCTGGAGACTTGTGCCCTAACTGACTAATCCTCCCTGAACCAAAACTTGGTACAGGAAAGGTGGATCTGAACTGTGCTGCTTGGGAGTACTGTGGGGTAGAACCTCTCAGCCTCTTGTTATCCTGCGTCTCTCCTTAAACCTCTTGACTCCTCTACCTAGAGCCCTTCAGCCTTTCCTCCTCCGTTTGAATCACAATCTCTACATGAGCCACCGCCTCCACAAGACGACCGTAATCCCGAATCATAGAGAGGCTAGTAAAAGCGGCCTCAAACTCTGCTACAGGTGTGTTTAGCTGTTTGAGCTTCAAGAACTGATCCCTTAACTTCTCCCTAACAGTTGAAGGCAAAAAATTATCATGGAAGGTGTTGACAAAGGCCTCCCAAGTCACCTCAATGCGCCCACATACATACTTCCACCACCAACTCGCTCCTCTTTTCAGTTGGGAGGATGCCAAGGTCACCCTCAAACCATCATCCTCGATGCCAAGTATCTCAAACGTCTTCAGTATCTGCTCCAACCACTCATCTGCCTTCAGTGGCTCCTTTAAGTTCTCTAAAAACTCATCTAGATTTGACCGGAAGAACTCCTTCTTCAGAAAGGATAGCCCTGTCTCAGCAATATGGGCCTGGACTTGATTCGTAGCCCTAAGAATATCCATAGACTCCTGCAAGGCACCTGCCATTTCCCGAGCCAAAGCACCCATGGCTTGTTGACCTTTGGCTCGGCCACGTTGGCCTGCCTAACTTTCTTTTCCTGTGCCAGAATGTTATCCGGTAACGACACCTCCTGTCGCCTAGGCCTACCATGCCTACCACCTCCACGTCCTGACATCCTAATAAAGGTAACACAATAAATTAACACATTCACAAATATGCTGAAACTAATTCACTCGTGTCCTAATGTGGTGGACAACAAGTAATTCACTCAATATAAGCACTTAACCACATAAATACCAACGAATTTCCTTTCTAGATAATGACTATCCCGCGACATTATTAGAGTTCCAGTTAGAAATAGTAGTGATCAAGTGTTCTTCTAACAAGACTTCTAGAAACTCGTAGACCCAATCAATATCTAAGAAATTAAATCACATACCCATGTAGTCACATAAGCATGTTTTAACATAGCATATCAGGTCTATTTCTACTATCATCAAAGAAGAGAACCAATTGTGGTAAAAACTATATCGCATGATCCCAAAGTATTCTAACCTGGTAGCTTTGATACCAAGCTATAACGCCCCAAAATAAATAACGATAATCCGACTCATAACATTTCTTACAAATGATAAACAATATCACATCTTCTATTCCATCCATATCTTTGATCAATACAAAAGATGACATATGCGATATACATTCACAAAACTTAGATTCTGAATATATAGCATATGACATGGATAAATGAAACAAGGCAAAGGCAAAACCAAATAATTATATGCCCTAATGACCACAACTTTCCAAGTCGATGCTTGGGTACAACAAAATGAGCTTAACTCAATACAGGTAAAGTCTGAGGCTTAAACAAAAATAATTACATCAATAAACAAAAATGAAGCCTTTAGCTCCAAGTCCTCCCAAGTTACATCCTTGGTGAAGCATATCATTAGTACCTGCAAGTTGTTTTCCACATAGGGTGAGCCATAACCCAATAGAGATACTCTAACACAGTATATGAATCTTAGTAAAATTATAAGGTGAATACACATGCATGCCATTTGTCAAACATTTCTCGTTTTCCATTTCAAAACAATATAATGCCAAATTATAAATCAATTCATATAACTGAAAACTGGGCAGTGGATATGACACACTGGGAATCTCTAGGTACGTGTTTACCAGTACGCTATATAAGCACTACCAAATTCATTTTACTAGTACTAATCGGAGGGATCGACACCTAACCCCGCGGGTTTCTAAACTTTCACCAAGGACACACAGGCCAACATAAAAACCACAACCATACTCCCTAACCAGATTCACCAAGGTATTCACTCATTTTTCTCAAAATCAATACATTTGCAATGTTCAATATAAAATGATACTCAATGCACAATGTATGAGAAATTAGTTTCAATTCAACCTAATCCTCATGCAATGTCTACAACAATCAAGACTATCCTCCACCGATAGCCCAAAACAGATATTTCTATACACAGATAGTTTCCAATCAAAAGACACAATTCCATCCTTTTACAATGGGAGTGATATTACATATCCAACTCCACTATCATCATCAACATAATCCTTGTTCCAATCTTATGAAACCCAACATCATTTTCCATTTCTTTTCACAAATCCAAATATCTTAAATTTAGAGCAAAATCTCCTTTTCTTACAAAATCAATTCCAAGAAAAGATATCCATCATTTTAACATATCTCACCCACACACACATTCCAACAACCATTTTCAAGAATCTATTTGGAAAACCCCTTTTTTTAATTTCAAACCCAAATCCTAAGTTTTCCCAAAATCTCCAAATCATTAACCCTTTTCAAGAGAAAATAACTAAAAATCATATAAAAGAGTTAGAGAAATCCCTACCTCAAAGTAGAAGACAAAAGGAAACAAAGGGTAGAACTTGACGGAGCCGGAAACACAAACTTCTCCAATTAGAACGAAGCCCTCGACGTATTCAACGTTTTTCTCCAAAGGACTAGGATGAATAAACCAACGGATTTGGAGTATTTGGAGCTAGAGTACAAGAACTATAGAGAGAAGGTTTTAGGGTTTTGAAATGTTTAGAGAGAGAAAGAGATGAAAAAGTGATCCAAAAAGTCTTCTTCTCAGACTGAAATACACACAGACCACTCGAGCAAACAGGTACAATAAGTGACACCGCTCGAGTGACCAAAGCCACCGCTTGAGCGTACAATGACCGCCTCCCAGAAGTTTTGCAGACTGCAAAAGACCGCTCTAGTGCAAGAAGTATTGCTTGAGTGTAGATATCACACTTCCAGTAGTTTTACAGGCTGTAAAAGACTGCTCGAGCGCAAAAAAGACCACTCAAGTGAAAAGGCAATAACTTATTGAAAAAATGACTTCCCAACCTATTCCCAACACAACGAAAACTCCCAATAGCAAAACCCAACAAGCAATAAGATGGAAATGAGATGGACAACAGTTAAGTACATGGATTCTTAGATTCAAAATCAAGAAAATGGGTCAGGTCTAAACCAGAATTGTTATATTCTCCATCTAATATACTTAATATCCCTCTTCCAACAGTAGCATTATCATCTAGTGGCACGACTAGTAGTGTTTGGGAGTATTTTATTTTAAAATAGTATTTGTAAATAATCCTGATGGTATAACTACAATTAAAGCAAATATAAATATTGTGCACCTGTGCTTAGTGTTACATCTACAGGGGTACTAGTCATCTGAAAAGACATACTAACAAACATTTACAAAGTCAACAACCTGATATTAGAACTCAAATGCAATTAGGGGATTTATCAACTGGTAATTTGAAAATATTTTTATATGATCCTATACATGCACAAAATTTTGTAATTAATTATATTAGCAAAAAAGAACAATCTTTTACTACTAGTGAATGTCTCGATTTTTTAGAAATGATTCATGGAGGTTTTGCACCGCAATATCAAGGTTTTTCAAGAAATACTATTAGAAACAAGATTTTAAAGAAATTTGAGGATATTAAAAGTGAAATTTTAAATGGAAAAGTTTGTTTAACATATGATCTGTAGTTAAATAATGGTTTAAAATATCAATATATTACTGCACATTTTATTGATAATGATTAGAAATTAAATAAAAGAATAATTTCATTTAGATTAGTGGAACTTTCATGCACTGGTCATTCACTTGAGGTAAAAATAAGAAATGTATTATATGAGTGAGCTTTGTAAATAAAATATTTATCATAAGTTCATATAGCGATTCTGGTTTAAACCCACCCATCTTGCATTCTGGACTTGGGTTTCATGATTCTGTATTGTTGTTCTTGTCTTTTTCCCCTAATTTCTCATTGAGTTTGAATATTGGAGTGTCTCGGTTGTGTGCGGAACAGGTTGGTTGCCAGTTGGTTCAAATTGTTGTTGCCCAAAATTTGGCCTCTTCTCTCAAGCGAAGCTTCTTGCACTTGAACGAGCTTTGTGAGCTCCTAGTACTTTTGCAGGCCTGCAGAGATACTGGGGAGGTAGTGTTTTTCGCTCGAGCAGAACTTCTTGCACATGAGCGACAATCTTTTGTCTGTAAAACTTCTGGGAATATGCATTCTGCGCTCAGCGAAACAACTTATTGTGTTTGGTCACTCGAGCGACAACTCTTGCGTTCGAGCGAGCTGTGCGTATATTAGTTTGTAGCAGCACCTTTTTACATCACTTTTTCATATCTTTTTCTCTCAAAACCCTAGACCAACTCTCTCTCTCTCTCTCTCTAAAACCCAACTTCTCTCTACATTTTCACCTAGATCTGTTGGTTTCTCTACCTAGTGTCTTTGGGAAGGAGGTAGAGCGTCTCAAGAGCTTCGCTTTGATTCGAATAAAGCTTGGTTTTGGTGTCTTTGAAGTTCCACTATTTCTTCCTTGGTCTTCTAAGCTTGAGGTAGGAACTTTCTATACTCTTCTATGAGTTTTAACGTAGTTATTTGTTGATGTGTAAAGAATATTGGAATTTGGTTGATTTGGACACTTAAGTTAATATTTGGGAGACTGGGAGTCATGCCCTAGATGGGTCAATTTGTGTTTTGTGTAAATACACGAAATTGATTATGGTAACATGGAATTGGATAGTTGTTGATATAAATGGTGGAGCCGGATACGCGTTATCTCGCTCCTATGGAAATTTAAATAAATTATCTGTCTTGAGATTGAATATCTATTTAGAAATATCTATATTGGGCTATTGGTGGAGGATAGCTATGATTGTTATAGAAATTTCATAAAGATTAGGTGAATTGAAACTAATCATTTAATTGGTGTCATTGAACATGATGGTATTTTAGATACATTGTATATGTATAATGTTTTGGGAGGAGAAAGGAGATGTACTCCATGGTTTGGAAGGAGATAGGGGATGGACTCCATTAAAATTAAGTTGGCCGAAGTGTCCAGGGTGAAAATTCCGAAATCATGTGTATACATGGATGCTGATCCCGCGAACGAAATTTTCGTAAAATGACAAAATTGAAGTACTTGTATGATGATTGTGTTGATTGAGAACCATTGAGTTGTAGTCTCAGTTGGATTATTTGGAGAATTATGAATTTGGCCCATGAATTGAAATGAATTGAATTAACTTGAAATGAATAGATGGGAATGCATTGAGACGTGAACATCGGTACCATAAGGTCATGTGAAGAATGAATGTTTTGTCATAGATTTTGAATATACGCTTGACACTTATATCTTCGTTAAACCTCATATATTATGTTAGAATTGTTTCTACTAGGCTTTGGCTCACTCTACTTGGGAAACCATTTTCAGGTACCGGTGACATGCTTCCTCCAAAGACGTAGGTTGGGAGGACCTAGGAGCTGGATGCTCTATTTTGTTGTTTTATACTTAATGTTTACTCAAGCCGAGGGCTTTATATGTACAGAGCTTATGACTCTCTCTCTTTTGTTGTAACTAAGTAATGTCTTGGAATGATGTAAGCCCGTAAGGCATTTGTTTTGTTGATTTTTAACTGATACTACATGCTATAAATTCAGGATGAATATTTATGAATGTATATTGCATGTATTATCTTTTGTACTGCGAACTTTGATGAATGAAAGCATATCGTTTTGTTATTACTTCTCTTATGAGTTGGATTTGTAGTATTATTTTGAGGGCGTTACAATAATTTCTTCAAGCTTCTAATGAGATTCCTCTTCATGAGAGGAGACTCTTGAAATAAGAGTTTTTAGTCCAAATTTTGATATATAAATATATAAGAAAGAAAGAAAGAAAAGAAAAGGAGAAATTTTTTTAAAAAAAATCAACCGCTAGGTTGATCGAAAATCGGGACTGATTCGTCGATTTTACCGGTTGAACCACTGATTTTCCTTGTTCTTGCAAATAAGGCCAGTTTTTTGCCTAGGCCGGTTTTTGTGGATCATTCGGACTGGAACTAGGTCCGGTCACTGTTTCTACCGGTTAAGCTGGCCGGTCCGGTCTGGTTCTTAAAACATTGCATGGCAGGACCTTATTGTAAAATAATAGTGAAGAAAGATCTTTGATCAAGTGAATTCCTCACATTGAAACAAAGAAAATAATAAGAATAATAATCTTCTATATTTATATAGAGTATTTTATATATATCATAAATGAAATATATCTAATAATAATTTTCTTTTCCTAGATATATGGTATATATATATATATATTACAATAAAAGTTTATAAGGGTAAAATAGTCCACATAATACTTCCAATATAGGGAAAATGACCTATTGGAATATAAGTTCAAATGTATGGGACTAGGTGGAACACAAGAATATTTTGTGAACTTATTGGGCTATAAGACCTTCAAATGAAATTTATAAATAAATCTCTCAACATAAAATTTATTTCAAATATATAGAAACAATAATTGAGAATCAATTCAATTTTAACCATTTTTATCACAGTTACTCATACGATTTTTTTTTAAAAATTTTATTGTTATGTCATCAATTGTTTATTCTAAATTCTTAATAAAAAATACATGTCATAATTTTATTAGTAAAATAAAATTAAAAAAGATAAATTACAAAAAGTTACATTTACGATAAAATATAAAATATTTTCCAAAAATGATTAAGAACTCTAATTTTGGAGCTCTAGGAGCTCTAATGGTGGAACCCATCATGCGATGTGATGTTTATGTTTTTCTTTTTATTTTATTTTATTTTATTATTATTATTATTTTTTTTATGCCACATCAAATTAGAGCACTAATTTTAGAGCTCTTAATCACTACTCAATATTTTCCCTCCTATGTGTTTTGTAATTTTAGTTCATCTTATGACAAAGTTTGCCCGATAATATCATTGTCTATTTTGTAATTCCTAAAATTTTGTTTACATAGGCATAAAAATTATATTTTGCCTTATGTGATTATTCTAAAGTAAAAATAGATGAGGATTGATTTATGGAGTTAAAATTAGACTAAACCTTAAAAGTGACTTAGAAATCAATCGATTCAACCTTTACGTCAATTTGACCTTGACTTCATCACTAAGAATCATCTTGGCATACCACACCCATGAATAACTTGACCCATTTAAATTGGTTAAATTTTTCATAATAAAAATATGAAATATGTACATGTTAATGCCATTTTCATTAAAAATTTAAATTTAGGTAAATAATTTATATATTCATGTTTAAAACTAGTACATGAATAGTTAGGTATATTTATATATGAAAAATAACTATTTAAACTCAGAGTCAATTTAAACTATGAGTCAAGTTTCAACCCTAACCTTGTATTTGATCTAAAAAAATTGACCAGATAATTAATGGAAATATTTGGAAATAATAAATTTAGACTTTATATTTAACTTATATCTGTGATGACCAGGTACGTAACCTGTCTCATTCTTCTTTGAATTGTGTTGGCATTACTTTTGTTAGAGTGTCGGGTTTAACGTGAGGCCTTGTCAACCATTTGGATTTGTTGTTTTTGAAAACTTTTCTCAAAATTCTCGTTCTTATTTATTCCGGTGTTGAGTTTCACTTGTTTGGGAAGCATGATGTTAGATTCGGGAGATTTTTGTTCAGCTGGTAAAATTTATGGCTGAAAGGTAGAGCCGCATGTGCAGAAGAGGGGCCACACATGCGGGAGGTGAGGTCGCACATACGGGAAATAAGGGTTGCCAAGGTGCAACACTGAAATAATTGCACGTGAAATTGCAGATACGGGAAAGAAGGACCACACGTGTGGGGGTGGAGGCTGCACGTGCGGTGAAGGCGTGCCGTACGTGCGAGGAAAGGGGCGCACGTATGGGAAAACACTGAGTTCGAACTCTGCCTTTTTCTTTCTTCTTGGGCTGAGTGTATATCACTTTTGCACATCTCTCTCTCACTCTAAAATTATCTTTTTCTGTCCATTCTCTCTAAAAACTTCAACCAAACACCATAAACTATTGATTTCTTCCATTCCATTGGGGTTTTGACCCAACATCCTTCATTATTTTCGAAAGGCTAACCGAGGGCTTCGTTTTGTGCAGTGGAGATTTGATTTCAACACCGTCAAATTTGGGGATTTCTCATCTTTTCTTCTCCAAAATTTGAGGTTGGGATTTCTTAGAGTTATATATATTTTTGCAAGATTATGTTGATTATAGAACCTTTTCTTGTAGTATTAAATTTTGATTTGTGTGTGTGTGTGTGTGTGTGTGTGTGTGTGTTTCAAGAGTGTTGAAGATTTTAAAAAGGGGTGTCACACTTGTTTTCAAGGAAGTTCTTGAGAGTTTGAATTACATTGTTAAGAATGGGTGTTGTGTTGGAGAGATTCTTCAAATGGGACAATGTTTAGTTCTTGGTGAAAAACCTAAAAATTTGGAGATTTTTGAGAAAATGTTTTGAAGTTGTGAAATTGATATTTGGTAAATATTATGACAATGTTGAATGAAAAGAATTTCATGGAGTATGAGGAATATTTGGTTTTGAAGTTTGTCATTCAAAAATGTGGATATAGTCATGAAATGACTAAATTGTTGAGAATCCATGAAATGTGGAAGTGTTGCTACTCTTGGATAGATATAAATTGATATATGTTTATCTTGTGAAATTGCATTGGAAAGGGAAATGAAAATTGTGATCGAAATGGAGAAATTGTGTGGAAATATTGCAAATAGAAGACTATTATAATGCCTTGATATATGTTGCATTGGTATTTCAATTCATTTGATTGTTACAAATTTCGAATTGAGATTTGAAAACTTTTGCATTGAGAAAGGAATGTTGTGAAATAAGATCTCATTGAAATGCTTTGGGATAAATATGTTGGTAAGTCCGGATAAGGAGTGTAGATGAAATTGATTAAGTTGGCCTGAGTGTCTAGGGTGAAAGACCGAAAACACGTGCGGAGGAGGTACCACGTGCCTTTCGATTAGCCACCGGTAAAGGGGAGATTTGGTAGTACTAGTTATGCCTACATACAGACACTAACCTAGGGAGTACCTGAGTCGTATTTACTGCCCCTTGAACTTAATTTAAAATTATTGAACTGTTGACTTTTTTTTTTAGGTTTCATTGAGCATGATGGTTTTCAAAAGAATGAAGATACGACTTTCTTTTAAAAAACATGACATGGCATATGCATTTCACCTCATGAGAATTGTATAAAATGTATATACTTTGTTAAAATTTTCCTACTGGGCTTTATGCTCACCCTATGGGATTTGTGCAGGGAAAGATGTGGTGATTCCGCCAAACTAAGGGCGTAGATGTGTACATTGAGAGCATAAGGCTCTTATTTTTGTTATGATTATTTTTGCAAGCCAAGGGCTATATATGTGTGAGTTCGAGCAACCATTTTGTGTAACAGGGCTTGGACTTTGTAGCCCTTGAGGGCATTTATCTACTTTTGATTGATTATTTCACATGCTATAGACTTATGTACTTAAGTCGTTGAATGTGTATTCGCATGTGAGATTATTTTATAAATCTCTTATGATTATGTATGCTAATGTCGGAGATTTAGAGTTAACGTAAGCATTGGAATTTACTTATGTTTATCGCAAGGTTGGTAGTTGGTGTTCTCCATTTTTATTTTATTTTTTGGCGTTACAACTTGGTATCAGAGCTACCAGGTTTGAATACTTGGGGCTCGTGGGAGGTGGTTGTTTTGCCTCAATGGGTTTATTTCACTTGATTAAGAGATGTTGCATATTTGGTGGTTATGTGACAACATGTTTATATGACTAGATGGGTATGAGATTAGACTTTTGGAATGTGGTTTGCACCTATTAAATTCCTTGAGGTCTTATTAGAAGAGTACGTGATCAATACTCGTTCTACTAAGAATTCATGGTATTTCGTGGGACAACTTTCATCGTAAAGAAATAATCCATGTATGTTTATGTGACTAAGTGCTTATGTGGAGTGAAACTAAGTTGCTTATGTGGTAAGAAAATATATAAAACTGTGTGGCTGAATGTGTGAGGTAAGTTGCGGGCACGTTTGAGTTCGTGTGCTAAATTGTTTACTTTATTCCCTTAATAGGATGTTAGGAAGGGGTCAAGCCCGTGGTGGTAGAGGCAGGAGGCGCGATAGGCCTCGTCAAGGTGTACATAAGGTACCAGTCCATGAGGTTCGGGTGCAAGAAGAAGGGTTCGGTCAAGCCAATGCGGCCAAACAAGCAGGCCAAGCTAATGTGGCTGAGCAAGTAGGGCAAGCGATGATTCCAGAATAGGCGGGTCAAGCCGCAATGGGGGCCCTAACCCAAGAAATGGCAGGGGCTTTGAGGGAATCGATGAACTTGTTGAGAGCGGAGAACCAAGACCGAGAAAACGCCGTAGAGACAAGGGCGAGTTTTCTCACTAGAGAGTTTTTGCGGGCCAAATCGAACAAGTTTCATGGTGGCCCCGAGCCCAAGAAAGCGGATGAGTGGCTTGAGCAAACAGTGAAGACATTTGAGATGCTTTACATTGAAGATAGTGAGCTAAGAGTGACTCTAGCGAGTTACTACCTTAAAAGGGATGTAGGCCAATGGTGGAAGTACGCCAAGGGTAGAGTGTAGCCAACATGGAAGCCTTTGTGATTGCTTTTCAAGACAAGTATCTACCTCCTACTGCTAGGGAGAGATTGAGACAAGAGTTTCGAGACCTCAAGCAACTTAACCTATCCATGGCCGAGTTTGAGGCGACCTTCACTAGTTTGTCCCAGTTTGCGCCGGAGTTGGTGGCAATGAAAGAGTGTTGTTACATAGAATTTGAGAAAAGGTTAAGAACTAAAATTTTGTTCAAGGTTGCTAGAAATATGATTCAGAACTATGATCGTCTTGTAAAGGTGGCGGCGCATGTAGAGATCATTGTGCAAGCTGAGGAGGAGAGACTTCGGGGTTCGAGGTCCAGGGGCCAAGAGTCACGGGGTGATTATAGATGCAACAAGAAGAACAGGGGCACCTTTTCATCCCAATCCCAGTCACAACATTCTAGATCTACTTTTCCTTGCCTAGTGTGGGCCTGGGAAAAAATGCACTGGGTAGTTTTTCATGTTTCAAGTGTGACCAACTGGGTCACAAGGCCTTTTCCTGCCCGCAGAAGGGAGGAGGACAACAGATGTTACCACCACCACCACTTAACCAATCTCAGAGTCAGTCCCAAAATAGAGGGCAATGACTTACTTGTTTTCAGTTTGGTCAGTCTAGGAATATGAGGAGAGCTTGCCCGCAATTGGGAGACACATCTGGCGCATCTGGGTCAAGGTAGACTCAAAGCCACCAACAGGCTCATTCAGTTCAAACTTCATGAGCTAATCAAGAAGCAACTTCGGCTCAGTCAGTGCAACAGGCCTATGCTCCGAGAGATACGCAGGTTGATCAAAGACCACAGGGGCGCGTGTATACTGTTACCGCGTTAGAGCAATTAC
This sequence comes from Camellia japonica, assembly GCA_030407325.1. NCBI lineage: Eukaryota > Viridiplantae > Streptophyta > Magnoliopsida > Ericales > Theaceae > Camellia > Camellia japonica. Next base: position 180,550,453 of record JAPPVO010000059.1, on the reverse strand, counting down.
CAGGATCCTCAGTTGTGAGAGGTATTTTTGTTGTGTGTAATTCTTTGGCTAATGTGTTGATAGATACGGGTGTGTCACATTCATTTATATCTACTACATTTGCTTCTACATTGGGGTTAGAGGTGGCACGGTTAGTGTCTTCGCTCAGAGTAGAGTCACTAATTGGGGGTACGGCTGACTTAGACCGAGGATGTCGTGGTTGTGAAATAGAGGTTGCCGGATACAGACTTCCGTTTGCTTCTGTGTTGCTAGACATATTAGGTTTTGATGTCATTTTAGGCATGGAATGGTTATCTTCGTACTGTGCTGTGATTAATTGTTATCGTCAGAGAGTTACAGTGTGCACCTCGAGTGGTGACTGTTTTTATTTTCTGGGAGACCGAGTTGATAGGGTCTTGTCACCAATTTCTGACCCTCGTGGTAGGAGCGAGCTTAGTGGTCTTTTTGCGACTCTCTTGGATAGTGAGGGTGACGGGGCTTGTGTTGAATTGTCAATGATAGTTTGTGAATACTCAGATGTCTTTCCCGAGGATCTTACTAGTTTGCCACCCCACCGGGAGATTGAGTTCTTCATTGACTTAGTGCCGGCACAACACCGATTTCGATGGCACCTTATAAACTTGCACCCGCCAATTGCATAAGTTGAAGATTCAACTCCAAGAACTCTTAGACAAGGGCTTCATTCACCCTAGTACATCACCTTAGGGAGCGCTGGCTCTGTTGCAAAGAAGAAGGATAGGTCGTTGTGGTTATGTATTGATTACCACAAGTTGAATCGAGTTACCGTTGAGAACAAACATCCTCTACCCAGAATAGATGATTTATTTGACCAACTTAGAGGGTCTCGCTGCTTCTCGAAGATAGACTTGAAGTCGAGATACCATCAGTTGAGAGTCCGGGTGGTGGACATCCAAAAAATGACCTTTCGCACGCCTTACGGCCATTATGAATTCCTTGTAATGCCTTTTGGTTTGAGCAATGCACCTGCTTCCTTTATAGATTTGATGAACCGAGTGTTTCGAGAATTTTTAGACCGTTTTGTGGTCGTCTTTGTGGACAACATCTTGATTTATTCGGCCTCCGAGGGGAAACACGAAAACCCCTTGCGGCTAGTGCTTGATTTATTGAGGGAGCACTAATTGTATGTCAAATTTGAGAAATGTAAGTTTTAGTTAACTGAGGTGAAGTTTTTGGGGCATGTAGTGTCGAGAGGAGTAACTGTAGACTCTTCTAAGATAGATGCCATACAAGATTGAGAACAACCAAAAAATGTTTTTGAGATCCGGAGTTTCTTGGGATTAGTTAGGTATTATCGTCGTTTTGTAAGGGACTTCTCTAAATTAGCCGCACCTTTGACTAGGTTGACAAGGAAGGGTGTCAAATTTTTATGGAGTGAAGCTTGTGAAAAGTCATTCCAAGAACTTAAGACTAGATTGACCACCGCACCGGTTCTGATAATTCCGAAAAGAGGTTTGGGTTATACTGTTTATTGTGATGCGTCATGGGATGGGCTTGGTTATGTCTTGATGCAAGAGGAAAAGGTTGTGGCCTATGGTTCACGACAATTGAAAACTCATGAGAAAGACTACCTCCACCCATGATTTAGAATTAGCAGCAGTAATTTTTACCTTGAAAATTTGGAGGCATTAGTTGTATGGTGAGAAGTTTGAGGTCATCTCCGATCATAAGAGCCTAAGATATTTGTTTTTCCTAAAAGACTTGAATTTACGCCAACGAAGGTGGATGGAACTTATGGAGGATTACAACTTCGAGTTACATTATCATCTGGGAAAGGCTAATGTGGTGGCCGATGCCTTGAGTCAGAAATCTGTGAGTAGTTTGGCAAGTGTGGCCATTCGGGAATGGGATATGCTAGACGATATCGGTAAGTTTGATTTTTATTTGAGTGAGTCCAGTGAGGGTGCTACCTTGTTCACCTTAATTGCTCAACCTACCTTGATTAGTAAGGTCATAGAGGCCCAACAAGGTGACTGTGAGGTGGAGTCAATTCGTGATAGGATCTCCAATGAGGAAGGAAGAGAAGGGTTTGAACATTCACTCGGATCTGAGTGTACATTGTTTAGACCGTTTGTTTGTATCGGAATCTTGTAAAAAGGAGGTACTTCGAGAGTTCCATCACTCACGCCTTGCGGTGCATTCGAAGGCACCAAAATGTATCATGATCTTAGTCGCCAGTTTTGGTGGAGGGGTATGAGGGGGACGTCGCTTTATTTGTATTGAAATGCCTTACTTGTTAGCAAGTAAAGGCCGAATACCAAAGGCCAGTGGGTTTTCTACAACCCTTACTGATCCCTGAGTGGAAATGGGAGCATGTTACCATGCATTTTGTAGTTGGGCTTCCTAGAACTCAGTAGGGCAATGATGTCGTTTGGGTGATTGTTGATAGGTTAACTAAGTCTACGCATTTCATTCCGATGCACACTGACGACTCAGTTGAGCATTTGGTAGAATTGTACATTAGAGAAATAGTTCGACTGCATGGGGTCCCTGTGACCATTGTATCGGATAGAGATTCTCGTTTCACCGCCCGATTGTGGCAAAGACTTCAAGAGGCGTTAGGAACTAAGTTGACATTTAGCACTACTTATCACCTTCAAACCGATGGGCAGTCAGAGCATACCATTTAGATTTTGAAGGACATACTTAGAGCTTGCGTCTTTGAGTTCAAAGGGTCTTGGGAGAGACACTTACCATTGATTGAGTTTGCCTATAACAATAGTTATTAAGCTAGTATTGAGATGGCACCGTTTGAGGCCTTGTATGGCTGACCTTGTAGATCGCCAATTTGTTGGGCCGAGATGGGTGATGCACCGTTGTTGGGTCTAGAGATTGTTAGAGAGACAATCGAGAAAGTTGCTCTTATTCGGAAGAGGTTAGCTATGGCTCAGAGCTGATAGAAGAGTTATGCCGATAAGAGGAGACGACCTTTATCTTTTGAAGTTGGTGACCACGTGTTCCTTAAAATCTCACCAAGGTGGGGTTTGATGAGATTTGGTAAGAGTAATAAATTGTCTCCAAGATTCATTGGGCCTTTAGAGATATTAGAGCAAATTGGGGAAGTGGCATACCGGTTAGTCTTATCGCCACAACTTTCAGGGATTCACAACGTGTTTCATGTATCCATGCTTAGAAAGTATGAACCCAACCCTTCTCATGTACTTGATTGGGTTAATTTGGAGGTAGACGAGGATGCCTCATACGAAGAGCGACCGGTTTAAATTTTAGACACCTGGGAAAAAAGTGTTAAGGGGAAAGACTATACTGCTAGTGAAGGTGTTGTGGAGACACCATGAGGTTGAGGAAGTGACTTGGGAACGGGAGACGGAGGTCCGCTCGAAGTATCTGGATTTGTTTGAAAATGCTTAGTTGTCGTAACTTGTAATGTTTCCTTGCATTTGAGGGAAATGTGTTAAATTGTTAACCATGTGTTGTTATGTGTATTGTTATTTTGAGCATGAGATTATTATGAATTGTCATTATTGTTTTTGGAAAGTTTCATGCTTATGCTTATCACAAACAGTTGTTGTTAATGTTGTGGCTAAGGTGCCCGAAAACCACGTTGTTAATTGCAAATTTTGTTGAGAATTGAGATCTCTGTACTATTATGAGAGTTACTATTATTGTGATTTAAAATTGTGTTTAGCGTGGTTTGATCACTAGAAGTCCTTGCTTGTTTGAGAAGTTGGTTTAATTTCGGGGACGAAATTTCCTATGGTGGGGAGGTTGTGATGACCGGGTACGTAACCCGTCTCATTCTTCCTTGAATTGTGTTGGCATTACTCTTGTTAGAGTGTTAGGTTTAACGTGAGGCCTTATCAATCGTTTGGATTTGTCGTTTTTGAAAACTTTTTTCAAAATTCTTGTTCTTATTTATTCTAGTGTGGAGTTTCACTTTTCGGGAGGCATGAGGTTAGATCCAGGAGATTTCTGTTCAGCTGGTAAAATTTTTGGCTGAAAGGTAGAGCCGCACGTGCGGGGGCTTGGGCCGCACGTGCGGTAGGTGAGGCCACACGTGCAGGAAGCAAGGGTTGCCAAGGTGCAACACTGAAATAATTGCACGTGAAATTGCAGATGCGGGGAAGGAGGGCCGCACGTGCGGGGGTGGAGGCCGCACGTGCGATGAAGGCGTGCCGTACATGCGAGGAAAAGGGCGCATGTATGGGAAAACATTGAGTTCGAACTCTGCCTTTTTCTTTCTTCTTGGGCAGAATGTATATCACTTTTGCACATCTCTCTCTCACTTTAAAATTATCTTTTTCTCTTTCTTCTCTCTAAAAACCTCCACCAAACACCACAAACTATTGATTTCTTCTAATCCATTGGGGTTTTGACCCAACATCCATCATTAATTTCGGAAGGCTAACCAAGGGTTTCGTTTTGTGCGTGGAGATTTGATTTCAACACCGTCAAATTTGGGGGTTTCTCATCTTTTCTTCTCCAAAATTTGAGGTAGGGATTTCTTAGAGTTACATATATATTTTTGTAAGATCATGTTGATTATAGAACCTTTTCTTGTGGTATTAAATTTCGTTTTTTTTTTTTTTTTTGGGTGTGTTTCAAGAGTGTTGATGATTTTAAAAAGGGGTGTCACACTTGTTTTCAAGGAAGTTCTTGAGAGTTTGAATTACATTGTTAAGAATGGGTGTTGTGTTGGAGATATTCTTCAAATGCGAAAATGTTTAGTTCTTGGTGAAAAACCTAAAAATTTGGAGATTTTTGAGAAAATGTTTTGAAGTTGTGAAATTGATATTTGATAAATGTTATGACAATGTTGAATGAAAAGAATTTCATGGAGTATGAGGAATAGTTGGTTTTGAAGTTTGTCATTCAAAAATGTGGATATGGTCATGAAATGGCTAAATTGTTGACAATGCATGAAATGTGGAAGTGTTGCTACTCTTGGATAGATATAAATTGATATATGTTTATCTTGTGAAATTGCATTGGAAAGAGAAATGGAAATTGTGATCGAAATGGAGAAATTGTGTGGAAATATTACAAATGGAAGACTATTATAATGCCTTGATAAATGTTGCATTCGTATTTCAATTCATTTGGTTGTTACGAATTTTGAATTGAGATTTGAAAACTTTTGCATTGAAAAGGAATGTTGTGAAATAAGATCTCATTGAAATGTTTTGGGGTAAATAAGTTGGTAAGTCTGGATAAGGGGTGTAGATGAAATTGATTAAGTTGGCCTGAGTATCTAAGGTGAAAGACTGAAGACGCGAGCGGATGAAGTACCATGTGCCTTCCAGTTAGCTACGGTAAAGTGGGGATTTGGTAGTGCTATTTATGCCTACTTGCAGACATCAACCTAGGGATTACCTGAGTCATATTTACCGCCCCTTGAAATTAATTTAAAATTATTGAACTCTTGATTTTTTTTTAGGTTTCATTGAGCATGATGGTTTTCAAAAGAATGAAGATACGACTTTCTTTTAAAAAGCATGTGATGGCATATGCATTTCACCTCACGAGAATTGTATAAAATGTATATACTTTGTTAAGATTTTTCTACTGAGCTTTGTGCTCACCCTATGGGATTTGTGTTGGGAAAGATGTGGTGATTCTGTCAAACTAAGGACGTGGATGTATACGTTGAGAGCACAAGATCTTGTTTTTGTTGTGATTATTTTTGCAAGCCAAGGGCTATACATGTGTGGGTTCGAGCAACCATTTTGTGTAATCGGACTTAAGCCTTGGACTTTGTAGCCCTTGAAGGCATTTACTACTTTTGACTAATTATTTCACATGCTATAGACTTATGTACTAAGGTCGTTGAATGTGTATTCACATGTGAGATTATTTTGTAAATCTCTTATGATTATGTATGCTAATGTCGGAGATTTAGAGTTAATGTGAGCATTGGGATTTACTTATGTTTATTACAAGGTTGGTAGTTGGTGTTCTCCATTTTTTTTTTTTGGGGGGGGGGGGGGCGGGCGTTACAATATCATACTTTCTTATGTTGTGACGAGCATGAGCTAGTATGAGGGTATTAATATTCAATTAAACACTAAAAGTAACTTAGAAACCGCGTTTGATTCAATTTTTTTGCCAACAATCCTTAGGGCAAGTCCAATCTTTGTAAAATTATCTTGGTTCATGTTCAATCCATAAGTTACCTAGTCTACCTATTTTATTTAATATTTAAATTGATAAATATATTTTTGAATATTTTTGGTGATAAAAATAATATATATATTGGTATATATGTTAACATTTTAAAATTTTTAATTAAGAAATTATATATTTATTCTTAAAATATGTCTAATAGTTGTATCGATATTAATGTATATTTACATTTGAAAACCTGTTTAAGACTAGATCGGGCTAGTGCATAAATTATATTTTTAGCTCAAAATGTGAATAAAAAGGTGATGGCTTAATTTAAAAAATATTTTATAATTATAAATTCAAATTTTCATTTAATGTTTTTCTTTATAGGATTAGGCCATTTCATAAATTATAATGTATAGCTAAAATTTCATTCCTACTATCTGTTTAAATATTTTTAAATTATATAAAATTAAATTTCATTTGTACTTTTCAATTAAATCTCAAATTAGATATAATTTAGATATGGTTAAAATTTTATTTTTCACTTTCCATGCACAAAAAAGATAAATAGGCCAAAAGTTTTATACGTTGTATTATTTTGGGATAACCTCCCCTTCATACATCATTTCTCCATACCTCTGCATTTTCTTTTTGTGAGCCCCAACCTAAACACACATAGATGATTCAAATCGTCTAACTTGTAGGCCTCATTGTAAAGGTTATCCATTCAAAAAATAAGTTTCATCTGACAACTATAAATACATGAACAAATCATAATTTATTTTATAGAATTGATGGTATAAGTTTACAATCATATTTGTCGTTCATTTTATAAAACAAAAAATGATTTGTTCCTCTGTGTATAATTGTCCTATAAAACTGATTTTTTTGGATAACCTTTACTACGAGATCTACAAGGTAGATGGTTTAGATTATCGATATAGTTGGAGTTGAGACCCCAAAAACAAATAAATAAAGAGTTTGAGAAAGAAAGAATTGGTTTATCACAATTGATATATCATAATAAATAAAAAATAAAAAGAAATTAATAGGGAAATCGGAAAGAGAGTTTCAATTAAAAAGAAATTGAGAGAGGAATAAGGGACAACAGTTTCAATTTCAATTTAAAAAAAAAAAAAAACAAATAAACAACTCTAGAACTCAAATAAAGAGTTTAAGAGAGGAAGAATTGGTTCATTTATAATAAAGAAATAAAAAGAGAAATTTAGAGAGAGAATTGGGTGAAAAGAAATCATAATCAATCCTATGCTGGAAAATAAAAAAATAAAAAAAGGAGTTTTAGTTTGCAGGAAAAAGGAAAAACAGTCTACAATAATCTACCAATGTTCTAAATATATACCAAAAACAAATAAATAAAGAGTTTGAGAGAGGGAGAATTGACCTAAAAAAAAAAAAAAACCTAACTGTAGAACCCAAATAAAGAAATAAAGAGTTTGAGAGAAAATTGGTTCATCCATAACAAAGAAATAAAAAATAAAATTGAGAGAGAGAGAGTACTGGGAAAAGAGTTTCAGTTCAGAAGAAATTAAGAGAGAGAATTGGAAGGAAAAAAAAAAAAAAAAACTCTACATTAAAAAATTTAAAAATATATATATACAGTACTGTACCCGTGTTCCAAATACATGACAATAAAAAGAAATTGTATAAAACAAACATAATTCACAATGATTGTCTTTGTACATTTCAATAATGATTAAAAAAAAATAATACTGAATAGGAAAAGGTGAAACCTGAAAGAGAGAAAAAGAGAGAGACGAGAGCAATAATCAGATTTTGTTTGGGAATAAATTATTTTAATAATTTTTTAATTAAAATATGAAATAAAAAAATTAATATATTTAAAATGATTTTTTGACATTTTATAAAAAAATATACAAAAAATAAAGACAAAATAGAATCTTTTAACTTTTTGCATAATTTATTGATATTTTTAGCCTTTTAGGGCTGGCTTGGCAAGTGTAAAAAAAATTAAAAAGTCAAAAAGTTATCACTATTCACAAAAAAAAATATAAAATAATTAATATACAAATATTAAATACCAATCAACTTTTTCTCCCATCAATGTACTGACATCAAGCCAGCTTCAGAGGGTTGGAAAAAAAAATTTGCATGTGTACATTGATTAAGTTAGATGGTAAAGTTGGCCCATGGGGGCCCATCATGGATCCCGTTTTGATAATCCGAACCGTAAAGATGTAGAACTCGTCTAGTACTATATGCCTGTAAAAAATCACGTCTATCAGATATCGCTAACTATATGATTAAATCAGTTTTGTATAAAAATTGGATGGTGTTATAGTTAACAGTTGAAAAAAAAAAACTAACACGATCAGATAGCTATCGATATCTAATCAACGTGATTTTTTATAAGCATATACTGTTCGACAAGTTCTACACATTGAACGGTTCTAATTAGAAAAAAGGGACCTATGGTGGGGCCCCACGGGCCGAACAACACCGTCCAATCAAAGCCCGAAAAGGAGACAATTTTTTCCCATGTATTCACCCAGTCGACTGACTGCCAATCCGTACGGTGTACTACACTATCTTCTCCTATACACTTATTTATACAATTTTTTAATACACATTTTTTCATAAGAAGTCAAAAAATTAACCCAAACATCCATATTTTTTTCTCAATTTTTTAATTTAAAAAGACAAAAAATACACTTATTTAAGATACCCCAAAGTGTTAGTTTGATTTTTAAGTTAAAATTTGATATTTCCAGACGAGCCAGTGTAATGGACAGTTGTTAATTATTTTGAAACATTTACAATTGTATCCTTTTTGTAACTAATAGAAAAGAAACATTAAAGGGTTAATTACACTAATAGTCCCTATAATTTGGGACTTGTGTCACTTTGGTCCCTGACTTTTTAATTGTGACACATTTGACCCTAAATTTTGAATCTTGTTCCAAATAAAGACAATTGAAAATATTATTAGATTTTTTAAGGGTAAAATCGTCAATTTGATAAAATATAAACTAATTTGACAAAAATAAATGCCAAAAAAATATTTTTAATTTTTTTAAAATTATTTTTATCCACCAATGATAAAATTATGTAAAATAAAAATTACATGATTAATTTTTTAAAATTAATTTTACATGATCATTATTCAAACACATAATAAAAATTAATTTGGTAAAAAAAATAAATAAATGTCTAAAAGATTTATCAATTTTACATAATTTATTTCTAGTAAGTAGAAATAATTTTTTAAAATTCAAAAATATTTATTTGACATTTATTTTTGTCAAATTAGTTTATATTTTATCAAATTGACAATTTTACCCTTGAAAAATCTAATTATATATTCAATTGTCCTTATTTGGAACAAGATTCAAAATTTATGGTCAAATGTGTCACAATTAAAAAGTCAGGAATCAAAGTGACATAAGTCCCAAACTATAGGGACTATTTATGTAATTTACCCAACATTAAATATGAAAATTATATAGTTGTTATGGATTATTTGGAATAAAATAACAATCATCGGTGATTAGGCGTAGTAGAATCCTTTAGTTAGTGTCCGTAAGTTATAGGGCTCCTGCCACAACTCATGTCACGCCCCAAAAAAAATTCCCTCAATAAATAATCCTTAACTCCCATTGTTAATTATATACATGGATAGTGTTTAAGGTTAACATAGTCTACAATCTCTACATTTGTATTCATTGATCATTGAAAGAGATACAAATATACATTCAACATTCCTAGTATATGAATCTATGACATGTGGCATAGTAGTTCAAATACAATTAAATGGCTTCAAGGCTACAATTTCTAAAATTTAAATCCGGTTACCTATACACATAAAGCCCTTGGCTTGCCAAAAAGAATTACAACTAAAGAAAAGAGCCTTGTGCTCTCAAAATATATCACACGCCTCTATCTCGGTAGAATCACCACATCTTTTTTTGCACAAAATCATATATGGGTGTGCATAAAACCCAGTAGAAAAACCTTAACAAAGTATATATATTTTATACAATCTCACGAGATAATCGCACATGCCATGCCATGCCATGTTCAAAATAACATATATCTTTATCTTTTGAAAACATTCGTGCACAATGCAATCGTGAGAAAATCAACATTTTAATAATTTCAATGTAGTTAATAGGAGCGGTAAATACGACTCAGATAATCCCTAGATTGGTGTCTGTAAGTAGGCTTTACAAGCACTATCTAATCCCCACTTTACCCATAACTAACCGAAAGGCACGTGGTACCTCATTCGCGCGTGTTTTCGGTCTTTTACACCCTCTATCCGGACTTACCAACGTATTTATCTCAAAACAAATCGATATGATCTTGTTTCACAATTCAATTTCTGTTCTCAAAATAATTCTTTTCTCGAAATAATAGTTTTCAATTGAAATTCTACATCAATGATAAGAAATGAAATGGAATGGCAATGCGATATACAACAATATACTTGAATAATTCCAATCTCAATTTCCACCACACAATCTTCCATTGTGATAAAAAAATTCCCATACCTCTTCGCAAGGTAATCTCAAAATAAATCTATAAAGTGGTAAATAACAACACCAATTATATGCATCCTCCACATGTTAATCAATCATTTCAAATTAACCACTTCAAGACAAGTTAATGATATATTATATATCAAACTCTCAAATTCAACATTTCTTGTCTTACCAAGAATTTCTTCATTTAAAAAAAAAAAAATGGCAATCCTCCACAAATTATATACCATAATACTTTATAAATCATAAATTTCATCAAATCACAACATTTTTATCTTTTTGTTTTCAAAATCCCCAAAATTCTAGGGTTTCACCAAAACTAAGTTTTTTCATCATTTTTGAAAGGGTTTCCAACAACAACCTTCTTCAACAATGTAGTTCATACCCCTAAGAGTTTCATTGAAAACATTGAGAAAAAACCCCTTTTTAAAATCATCAAGACACCATGAATAAAAATAAATCTTCCATACTACAAGAAGAAATTCCAAATTAACATAGACTTGCAAAAATGTATATATAACTCAAAGATTATTCCTACCTCAAGTTTTAGAGAAAAATAGAAAAGAAACCCCCAAAATTGACGGTGTTAAAACTTGATCTCCACCACACAAAACATAACCCTCGAAGAGTTCTCTAACTTTGATGAAGAAACTATGATTAAAACTCTAATGTATTTGAAGGAATCAAAGGATTAATGTGATTTGGTGGGAGTAATGTAGAGAAAATGAGGAGAAATGTGTTTTAGAGAGAGAGAGAGATGAGAGAAAAGTGGAGTGGTGCTTAGCCCAAGAGAAGAAAAAGAGAAAATTTTTAGACTCAGCGTACTCCCGCACGTGCGGCACGTACCTTTCACATGTGCGGCACTCTTCCCTGCACGTGCGACTCACAATTTCGCACCTCCCACCACTTGTGCATATAAAGCAGTCTTGCACCATCGGCTGCTTCACCTCACTACAAGTGCAACCTCACCTCTTACACATGCAACCCCACTTCCGCACGTGCGGCCCAAGCCCCAACATGTGCAGTTCTGCCCTTTGCCCAAAAAAATATACAAGCCGAAACTGAGACACCCCTGATCCAATTCCACACCTTTCAAAACAAAACGAAACCCAACTTAGGAAAAACATAAAGGCGAGAATTTGAAGAAGGTTTAAAGAACGGTGAACCCAAGCGGTCGACAAGACCTCATCTAAATCCCCGACACTCCTAACATGAGTAAGCTAATCACGAATAAAAGGAAAACAAGATGGGTTGCGTACCCAGTCATCACAATTCGGGCCGACCCATGAGCTAGAAACTTAGGCCTAGGCCTAGGCCTAGGCCCTGGGGGTATTCAACCATTGGACAAACCGGGCCGGTGGGCTTAGGCAGGCCTGAACATTTTTTTCTATTTTTTCCATCAAAATTTTATTCTTTTCTACAAAAAATGACACTGGGCCCCAGGTGGGCTAGGAGGGCCGGGCTTTGAGTGAACCTTGAGCAAGCCGATGGGCCAAGCCAAGCTAGGCCTCAAAATGACAGTCCAGGTCCGGGCCCAAGATCTCGGGCTGGGTTTGGGCCCAGACCTAACTGGGTCGGGTCTACCCCGAGCCGCAAGCCATTTTTAAACTCCTAGTTATGTGGAATTGTGATCATCTTCATTTCAAAGTTGCAATAGAAGATTTCCATTGCATTATTTAAGGATTTATAATGATTATTTTTAAATTTAAAATATTGATAAATTATTATTATTATTATTTCACAATCCTTACGTGATATAATTGAAATCTTTCATTATAACCATGAAATGAAGAGAACCTCAGTCCAACTATGTGCATAAAAAATTAGTTGTATACTGTTTTGAATAATGAAAAATAGTAGAGCAATTTCATTTCGATTTTTTTTTATATGTTCCCTCTTTCATTTGTTTGTTGAGAAAACAAAGAAAAACGAAGAAGAAAATTTCTTATTTCTTCTTATTCTTGTTTGTTCTCTCAATTGTTGTTAAAAGGCATATTGACAGTAAATGATTGTGATATAAATTCATCTTACTTTGCCTTCCTTACTCCGAAACATTGATTCTTTGGCCCTGTTTGATTCTAGGATATGAAGATTGAGATTGGATATTATATCTGGTGGGGTCCACATATCCCGTGTTTGCAATTTTTTTTGAAGGGGATATAATATACACCCAAATTTGGAGGATATACAATACCATCACCCCCCTTATTATATCATATCCCCTGGTCTGGGATATGAGTTAAAAAGTCCAATATACCCTCATCTATCTTATATACACAGACTAGGGCTCAGAAAATGTACGCAGCTCATACATCCAGCAGAAGAGAAAAAGGCTCTAGTTTTGCAAGTGTAGATCTGCTCAATTTTGTGACTGATTTCCGTTGGCAAGACTTCATTCCGGTGATTATCATCGTTTCCCTCTACCTTGCTTTCTTTTTTTTTGATTTTCTGGTTTTAGGTTTTTTTTGTACGATTTTTATGTAAACCATTTGTGGTCTTTCCATTGATTTTTGTTCAATCTAAACCCTCTTGAGGCTGATTTTTACCCTCTTGTCTATGATTTTTGGAACTTTGATTTCTAAACCCACTAATTTCTAAACCCACTGATTTCTAAATTGATTTTTCGAACTTTGATTTCTAAACCCACTGAGATAATAGAAAGTTTCTAAACTGATTTGTAAATCCACTGATTTGGAGCTTTTGAAACTTTTTGGCCCTTTTTGGAATAAACACACTGTTTTTTGGAACTTTTTGTTCAATCTAAAGTTTGTGTAATTTTGGAACAGATTTTGTAATCAAACAGATTTTGTTTTTTTTTATCAGTGGGCTTTGATTGTTTTGTAATCAAATTCGATTCGATCAATAAAAAGTTGTCTCTGTTTTATTGGAACCAGATTTTATATCTCTGTTTTTTTTATTTATTTATTTTTTGCAAGCAATAAAAATTTATTTGTTTTGTATGTAAAGTCTAGGAATTTGATTGAATCAAACTCTTGACATTTAAAAAAATAAAAATAAATAAATAATCTATGAAGAGTTTGATTTTTTTACATAATTAGATTTTTATATATTGGGAAAGGTAGTTTAAAGATTGATTTTTGTTTGATAATCAGATTTTTATAATTAGATTTTTCCTAAGATTGATATATTGGGAAAGTTAGTTTACATAATCAGATTTTTATAATCAGATTGATTTTTTTACATTATCTGATTGTCTACAAAATTATGTCAAAAGTTTGATTTTTGATGTAGCTTAATAATCCTTCTTATTGAATGCTTCTTGTGGATAAGATTATTTTCTATCAAATTTGATTGTTTACATGGGGCTGCTGTGAATAATAGTTAGCATTGATTTAGTTATCTATTTGATTGCTTTAGTTATTTAATTTACTTGTGCACTATTTCTTTTCATAGATGGCAAGTAATAAAGGATTTGATGGTAGGAGGGACCTCATTGAGGCCTATGTTGCCCTACAACATATTGTATCATCCATGAATTATACTTGTGGAGTTTATATAGTCGTTTTGCATGTTGCACTGGAAAGATTTGAGGCTACGAGGAAAATAAGTAGAAATCCTAATCCTTTCAAACAACAACTTGACCACCTAAATAGGTTGGTTAGAGATAATGACATAGATTGCCATGAACAACTACGAATGAATAGGTATACCTTTCTGTAGTTGTGTGGGCTTATCAGAACAAAGGGTGTGTCAGATTCAAAATATGTTGTGTTAGAGGAAAATGTTGCTATGTTCTTGACTGTGCTTGGGCACCACCATAAAAATCGAAATGTCAAATTCAATTTTATGAGGTCTGGTCAAACAGTTAGTAAGTATTTCAATGATGTCCTTAAAACTGTGCTTCGACTGCAAGGTGTCTTACTAAAGACACCTGAGCCAATAACTGCTGGGTGCACAGATGATAGGTGGAGGTGGTTTCAGGTAAATGCTAGTTTTAGTAATGCTTCATGTTTGATAAAAGTTATATATTCATAATTACAATTTAATAAGTAATAATTTATTTTTGGTAATTTTTGGTAGAATTGTCTTGGTGCACTTGATGGCACTTATGTTAGAGTGCTAGGTCCTGCAGTAGATAAAGCAAAGTATAGATCAAGAAAGGGTGAAATTGCGACTAATGTCTTGGGTGTTTGCTCCCATGACATGCATTTCATATATGTCTTACCTGGATGGGAAGGTTCCGCTTCAGATTCTAGAGTACTTAGAGATGCCATAAGTAGACGAAATGGGTTGAGAGTGCCAACGGGTACAACTGCATTTCACAATATCTTTACTATGTATAACCTTTGTACTTGTACATAAATTATGTAATTATGTAATTATATAATCCTACATTATTACAGGTTCCTACTATCTAGTTGATGCGGGCTATACTAATGGGGAGGTCTTTTTAGCACCTTATAGAGGACAACGTTACCACTTGTCCACTTAGAGGGAAGGGGGTGCTCCAACTAATCCAGAGGAGTTCTTCAATATGAAGCACTCCGCGGCTCGTAACATAATAGAGAGATGTTTTGGTCTTCTGAAGCTTAGATAGGCAATATTGAGAACATATTCCTACTTTCCAATCAAGACCCAATGTCGAATTATCACAGCTTGTTGTCTTCTACACAATCTCATCAAACGTGAGATGCCTATGGATCCATTAGAGGTAGACTTAGATGACACATTGCCAAATAATCAAGAAACAGGGGACGAGTACATTGACACAATTGAGGGATCTGACCAATGGAGTAATTGGAGGGACACTCTAGCTAACCAAATGTATAATGAGTGGTTAGCTAATAGGATGTAAAATTAAGTACTATTTTCATTGGATGTAATGTTTTTTAATACTTATGTTGTGTAGTGAGTTGGAGACTTGTAACTTAATAGGATGATGTAGACATGTAACTTATTTTATGTTTCAGTTATTTGTTAAAGACATAACTCTTTCCTGTGTTCCTTTGGTTGTCTTAATAAAATTATTGTTCTGTTAAAAATGGTTGCATGTTCGGTATGGATGACACAACTGTTACTAGTGGATGTCGAAAAAAGGGTAAGGGGAAGGCAACTGCTTCCTCATCAAGGGGTCGTAGAGTGTGGACTCCGAAAGAGTGTGATTTGTTGATCCAAGCCATGAGGGATCTGTTCAGTGAAAAATGGAAGGCTGACAATGGTCAGTTCAGGTGTGGATTTTACTCTGAGTTAGAGAAGCTTATCATATTGGCTTTTCCCGGAACTGATCTTCGTGCATCCCTTCATATTGAGTCAAAGATCAAATTTTGGAGAAGACAATACAATTTGCTTACTGACATGCTTCGCTTGAGTGGCTTTGAGTGGGATGACTCTGAGAAGATGATTTTGGTCGACAGTGACCAAGTTTGGCAAAACTATGTCAAGGTAAAAAACTTACCTTAACCATTTTGCATTATTTATTAACTAGAAATATAAAATTTGAAAAAATGTTGTTTTGTAGAGGGAGCTAGATGCCAAGGGCATGAGAAATGTACCTTTTCCTTACTACGAGGATTGGGTAATTCTCTTTGGCAAGGATAGAGCCACTGGAGTCTTGGCTGAAGGACCTGCTGACATGGTTGATGCCTTAGAAAAAGAGGACCAAACTACTGAGGAGTGTTACACTCCAATTGTTGATCTGCCTGATTGTTCCTTATCAGCATCTGGGACTCCATGCAACCAAGGTGGCTCAAGCACAACTTCTAAGAAAAGAGCTAGGGAAGCTGAAGGTATTGCAAAGGGTCTTGTTGATATGGCTGTTGAGTTTGGTTCCTTCTTTAAGAAAACCAACACTACCATGGAAGAAATTGCTTATAGGATTGGTTATGCTCATAACTTGTCTCAAGCTAGGAAGATGGTTAATGGGGAACTAGTCAAGTTGCGATTGAACCTGAATGACAGGTTGAGAGCAGCTACCCTTATTGTGAAGGATGCTGAAAGGGTTGATTTGTTCTTTAGCTTGCCTGAAGAAGAAAAAATGGAATGGGTATGTTTGTTGTTGGCCGGGTGTGTTTAGGTGTGTTTGCTGTAGGCTAATGAAATATATCTATCTATATATTATAATATTAGTATTGCTATTCCTCCTCAGGCACATGTGTAGTGCCTATTTTGCATAGTAATTAGGAGGTTTAGAAATATTTTGACATACTAATTGGTTTACATCCCCTGGAAATGGCTTTTGTACCTAATTTTGTTGTAATTGTTGGGGTTGTAAGTAAGCTTGTGGATATGCATATATAACATATGATGTATGGTGACAATCATGATGCTTAATATATTAAGTTGTCTATTGTAAAAAAAATGTTATCATTTACTTAGAATGAATGAAGGTTATTTTTAATTATAATGGCTTGGATTATTTTATAAGAATAATGATGTGCGATGAATGAATGAATAAAGATGTTATTTTTTTTCATTCAATGATTAATGATGTGCGATGAATGAATGAATAAAGATGTTATTTTTTTTCATTCAATGATTATTTTTGTAAGATAAATTTTTTTAGAATGAATATTAGTTTTTTTTTTTGGGTAAAATTATTGAATTTAATATAATATAAATTTTTTTATCGGTGGACATTAATTTAATATCATTTTTTTTTTGTTTTGAAAAATTATTGAATTTAATATGAATATTTAATTTTTTCAAATAAAAAATAATATGAATTTTTAATTTGTTGATTTACATTAGTTTTTCCTAACCTGAACAATTTGGTTTTGATGGACATAAGGGCAGTATGGGTATTTAAAATATATTATGAGGGTAATCTTATAAATTACTTGTTTATATCCCACAATATATTTTATAAAACAAACATAGATAATATATATCAGGTCTTATATATCAAGTCAACAAACATGATTTAGGGGATATACTATTCAATACATATATCATATTCATTATATATCCTGACTATATCTTACATCATATTATATCTTCTATTTTATATCCAGTGAAACAAACAGGGCCAGTGTGTCTTCAGGCTTGTTTGGAAACTTAATTTTTTTTAAGTGATTTTGTAGGTTTTTATTTATTTTATTTATTTATTTTAATGAGATGAAAAAAAATTAAAATGTGTTTAGGAATATTTTTTAGTGAATATATTAGTGTCAAAAAAGTGATTGATTGATACGTATAATATATTTTACTATTAGGACTAAATTTTTTACTTTTATTTTATTTTATTTTTTTAACTTTATAAATCAAAAGACCAACGTTTTTGGAGTTTTTTTCTCAATATTCTAAAAAAAAAAAAAAACAATTTAGAGAATTGACTCACTTTTTAAACTATTTGAAAAACTAACCTGTTTTTTAAAATTAAATTTTGAAAATGCAATTTCAATTTAAAATTATATTTTCAACATGCAATTTCATCTTTCAAAAAGTGAAATTCATATCATCATAAATTATGATTTCAAGATGAAATTATATGTTAAAAATGCGATTTCAAAAAGTAGGTTAGTTTCTTAAATAGTTTGCAAAGTGGATCAATTCTCTAAATTATTATTTTTTTAAAATATTAGAAAAAAAAAAAAAAAAACTCACGTTTGTGTGGTGCTTGGCTGTTTATGATATTCCTTTACATGAAAAATTATTATAAAGGTCCGATTTATATTCTACGTACTATATTCTGATAATTTTATTAATTATATATTAATTATTTTTTATTTTATTTATATATTATATAAAACAATTAATAAAATTTAAAAGATACATAACTTAATTAAAATTTTTATTTTGTGAGGTGTTCCACTTAAATAAAGCTATCCGAAGATATATAGTTCCGATTCGTAGCTCGAGAGAGTGTGGCTCGAGAGTGGCTCGACATCAAAACGACGTCGTTTTGGTATTTATTTATTTATTTATTTTTTTTTTTTTTTTCGCGTTTTTTCTGAAGATGAAGAAGAAGAAGAAGAAGGAGCTGGGTCTGGCTGCTGGGTTCATCAACATCAACACAAAAAAAAAAAAAAAAAAAAAATTGTTGATCAACATCAACAAATTTTTTTCTGAACAAATTTTTTTTTGTTCATCAACATCAACAACAAGATCTGGTTCTGCAGATCCAGATCACCATCATCAACATCTTCATCAACAATTTTTTTTTTTTTCCCTTCATCTTCAGATTTTGAACATCATCATCATCTTCATCAACAAAAAAAAAAAAAATTCCCTTTCATCCTCAAATCCAGATCTACTAGAAAGGGAACTACCATCATCGACCGATCATCGACATCACCGACCGCCATCACCAATCGCCATCACTGCCGATCATCGACCGCCCCCTTCTCTCTTCCTCCTCTCTCCTCTCTCTCGCCTCCTCTCTTCCTTTTCTTTTCTTCTCCTTCTCTCTCTCTTTTCTGTCTCTCTATTCAAAAAGCAAGAAAAGGAGAAAAAAAAAAAATCGAAACCCAAAACGACGTCGTTTTGGGTTTCGAGCCAAATTCGGGCCTCCGAATTTCGAGCTACGGATCATTTTTCAAAGACATATTGACTCTACTTATAGATGGCATAATATAATTTATTGGTGTACTATCACTTTAGACAATTATATCTTTTGTCAACGTTAAGATTCTCTAGATTGAAATGATAGACTGATCTCCTATAGTAAATTTATCAGCAATGCTAGGTATCATGAAAAATCTTTCATAAAAATAATCATGAAAGTTTTGTAATCCTTGGATTACACTTAGAATAAAGCACCACACACTAATCAAGATAATTCAAGGATCATAACTTCTTCATGATTATTTTTATGAAATTTTTTTTATAATTCCTAACTTTTCTCTAAATTTATGAGAGCGCAGCACCTATCTCACTAATGATTTAGGGTTGAGATTAATTCCTCATCAAAACTACGTAGTTTTAGCGGGGGAAATTATAAAAAGAAAAAACGTGAACAGAATCAGAAGAGAGAAAAGAGAAGAGACAGATTCCACGGCCAAACCCACCCTCATCAGAGGTGGCGGCCACTTGGTCCCCCACCCTCACCGACCGCCGCCAATGTCTCCCCAACCCTTCTCCAGCCAACCATCCTTTCCCCCACCCCTCTACCTCCATCCATGGCCGGATTCTTCCATTACCAAATTGAACTCAAAAAAAGTCAAGTTAAAATATGTTTGTCAACGAAATTCAAGTTACAATCTCAAAAAATATATTTGAACTAAGGTTGGAGAACTCCATAATTTTACATCAATCTTTGGCGCACAACCAGACACAAACCTGTTTTGGCAAAAAATGGATCACACAGGTGGGTGTTTGTGTTATAGAACAAAAAGAAAGAAAGATGCTTCAAACTGTGTATATACATATATATTTTTTGGGAACATGATTCAAAGGAAAAAAAAAAATTTAAAAATTATCTGTAAACTACCAATTGATCTTCCAATTTTGATTTATTATAATATGACTTTTCTTTTTTAATTATTATTTAACAAATGGGAGAGAAGATTTCTCAAACAAAGTCACATACAGTCAAAAGTGAAATGTGGCGCCGGCGGACGGTGTGAACCAGTGGACGACGAGCCGTAGCTGGCTTCGTCGTCGATGACAGACAGTCAATGCCAGCTTCGTTCTTTGTTCGTTCTTCTCCAAGTCCAAATTCGTTCCTCGTCTTCTCACTCTTCGATCCAGATTTGTTGAGGATTTGAGACTATTTTTTTTTTTTTGTTTTTTCCTCCTTATAGATTTTGAGTTCAATTTGGTGATGGAAGAATCTGGTGATGAATGGAGGCGGAGGGGTAAGGAAAAGGATGGTTGGCCGGAGGAGGGTTGGGGAGATGAGATCATAATTGTGACATCTTTTCAAATTCTGTGATGAGATTGGAACTTTCTTTTACTTCTTCTGATCTCTCTCTCTCTCTCTTCCTCTCGTCCTTTTTTTTTCTTTTTTTGTTTTTTTTTAAATTTATAGTGGATGTTTAAAAGTTGTTATTTTAATAGGTTATTTTAGTTTTTAGCTATTTTAGTAGGTTAAAATTTTTGCGTTTGAAAAGATAATTGAATTTTTTTATAGTTGGATGTGATGTTTGTGAGAAAAAAAGTGAAATGATTATGAGTTTGATGTGATATTTTGTCTTATTGGTTATTTTAGCTTATTTTGTCTTTAGCCAAAAAAAAGGCTAGAAAGCCTTCTTCTCAAACATCCCCATAATTTCCCCTACCAAAACGACGTCGTTTTGACGAGGGATTGATCTCAATCCTTAGTTCCATTAATGAGACAAGTGTCGCGCCCTTATAAATTTACTGTAGGAGATCACTCTACCATTTCACTCTAGCGGATCTTAATGCCTTTTGTCAAGCATGCCTCATCTTTCATGCCATATATTTCATGGACTTTTCTTAAGTGTGCCTTGCATATGGTATGCAAGGCACTTACACCCTTCTATGTTACCTTTACACCTTTTTGGGTATTGAGTTATACCCAAATATTTGAAAAGTAACACATTGGTGACCTGCTTTAGCAGGTCACCAACAGGTAAATGAATAAAAGAATATATTATATGACTAAAAGTGTAATTTTGTCAGAAAAGGTGTAAATAATTTCACAAAATGTGTAAATTTTAACAGAAGCCGTAAATTTTAACAAAAGGCCTAAGTAATTTCAGAAAAAGGCATAAGGGATTTTTGAAAGTTTACAACGTTTGTGAAAACTTACTGCTTATGTGAAAACTTACACCTTTTGTGAGAACTTACACTTTTTTTTGAAAGTTCTTACACTTTTCTGACAACTTACAACTTTTGTAAAATTGCTAACCAAAGGCGTAACTTTTGACAACTTACACATGATACTTACATCTTTTGTAAAACAAGTTATACCTTTTGTCAAAGTTACACCATATGTGAATGACAACTTACACATAACACTTATATCTTTTGTAAAAAAAGGTTATACCTTTTCTGAAAGTTACACCATATGTGAAAAAAAAAAATTCAAAAAATTTTGACAACTTACACATAATACTTACGACTTTTGTAAAACAAGTTATACTTTTCTAAAAGTTACACCAAACGTGAATGACAACTTACACATAATACTTACATCTTTTTTAAAACAAGTTATACCTTTTCTGAAAGTTACACCGTATGTGAATGACCCCTTACGCATAATACTTATATCTTTTTTAAAACAAGTTATAACTTTTCTGAAAGTTACACCATATGTGAATGAGAACTTACACATAATACTTATATCTTTTGTAAAACAAGTTATACCTTTTCTGAAAGTTACACCATAAATTTTAGCAAAAGGTATAAATTTTACGATTTTTTTTTTCACAAAAGATATAAGTGACTTCAGAAAAAGGTTTAAGTTGGGCTTTGACAAAAGGTGTATGTTTGAAGAAAATGTATAAATCTTATGACAAAAATGCTTTCACAAAAGGAGTAACTTTACCACAGCTGTGTAAGTGTTTTCACAAAAAGGTGTAAGTTTTAGCAAAATGTGTAAATTTGATGAATTTTTTTTTTCACAAAATATATAAGTGACTTCAGAAAAATGTTTAAGTTGGGCTTTCACAAAAGGAGTAACATTTCAAAGTGTTCATAAACAAAAGGAGTATCATTTCAAAGTGTTCATAACCACAAAAGGAGTAACACTTCAAAGTGTTCATAAACAAATGGGACAACGACTGCACAAATCAAAGGGTTCGTGACCCCCGCTGACCACCCGAGCGTCGGTGGCCCCCGGTGCTCACTGCCGTCGCCACCTCCACGGCCACCGCCCCTCTACGGCCACGGCCACCGCCGCCGCAAATCAAATGTTTTTTTCTCTCTGGCTATCGATCTTGGTCTCTCTCTGTCGATGTCGGTCTCTCTCAGTCTGTCTCCAGCGATCTTGGTCTGTCTGTGTCCATGTGGTCTCTTCTCTGTCGATCTCTGTCGATTCGGTCCCTCTTTGTCGATCTCGGTCTGGCTGTCTCTATCGATTCGGTCCCTCTCTGTCGATCTTGGTCTGGCTGTCTCTGTCGATCACTATCCATCTAGGTCACTGTCTGTTGATCTCAGTTTATCTCTCTTTGTCTGTCCGTTGCTCTATATTTAAAACGGTTCTCTTTTACATTGACATTCTTCGTTGGATTTGGACTTGGAGTCGCTATTCGAAGCCCTCCCAAACTCGTCTTCTCTGAAACGGACTTCTACTGATATAACGACCCCGGTCTTTTCCCATTTGATTATTGTATCCGGACTTATGTTCCGTAGATTCCATTATCATATTGTTGTTGTTGTTGTCCTTTATTTCTTCAGTTGGAGTTATAATTGTTTTGGGCAGGTTGATTGCAGGTTGGTTGGGTTTAGAAACCAAGAGTTGATGTTCAGTTTTTGGCTTGGTCGCTCGAGCGAGCTTATCTTCGCTCGAGCGAGGCTTTTGTTTTTGGTCCGTCGCTCGAGCGAGAATTTCTTGGCTCGAGCGAGGATTGCGTCCAGTGCTAGACCTGAAGCAGTGTTAGCTGGCTCGAGCGAGCTTCTCTTCGCTCGAGCGAACTGTTAGTTCTTCGCTCGAGCGAGCCTTCTTTGGCTCGAGCGAGGATTTTTCTGTGTCTGGTCGCTCGAGCGACCAGTCTTCGCTCGAGCGAGCCTATTTTGCCTAAATACGCAGCAGCGTGTTTCAGATCAGTTTTTTCAGCCCCTTCAGTTTCAGAAAACCCTAGGTTACGAGTTCTCTCTCTCCCAACTCATCTTCTTTCCTAGGATTGATCTAGTTAGGGTGTGTTTTTACCCTAGTTGCTTTACAAAAAAGGTAGAGGGAGTGAGGGCTTTCATTTAATCTGAACAAACTTCGATTTGGAGCACTTTGAAGTTTTGGGCATCATCTTCATCTTCTTCTTTTTGAGTTATATCTTCGAGGTAGGGATTCCTACTCCATTTATACGTTTTAATCCCAAGTGGTGGTATTTTGGTATGTGGGGTAGTTTTGGTAATTTTGGGAGAGACCTTAGGGTTTGTCATAGATAATTTATATAATCAATCTAAGGGAAGATTGTGATATTGGGTAAATTCATGAGATTGGGGAATTTAGTGATTTATGTTGTATTTGGTTAGTTTAAATACTTACCTTGAGAATGTTGAAATTACATGTGTTGCTATATTTATTTCTTGTTTAGAAATAATTGTTTTGGGCTATCGGTGAGGATAGCCATGATTGTTGTAGACATTGCATGTGGATTAGGCAAAATTGAAACTAATCATTTGGTTAGGTTGTTGAGTATAAAGGTTGGAATAATACGTTAAAAGTTTATGTATGATGGATTGTGTATATGACTTTATGTTTATATGCCTTACTTGTGTATGGGAGGAGATAGGTGATGTACTCCACGGTTTAGGGGAAGATGGGGGATGTACCTCTAAACCGGTTAATGATTATGGAAGATAGGTGATGAACCCAGGGTTGCTGCTTATATGCGTGCCTATAGCAGAGATCAGCTCATATGCTTATCTATTTGATATGATACATCACCAAAATGTGTATCAGTTGAGAAGTATGGAAGTGAATTTGATTGTGATTGATCGCAATACCAACTTGTGTATTTGTTATGCTATATGAGAGGTTTAACTTGATTTGTTATCCCTGTTTGAATTGGAAAGATTGTTAATAAGAGATGAAATTCCCGTTGAGTTATTTGGGTCAGGTTCTGAGCCATAATTGGAAGGTGAATTATGCCATAGACAAAGTGTCATAGGCAATGTAGACATTTGTGTCATGAAATTGTAAATGGATTATTTTGTGTTTAACCATGTATCAGCTGCTACTGCTTTAGTTAATTCTTATGCTTGGTTTAGTATTTCTTTACTGGGCTGTGGCTCACCCTATATGGGAACTTTATTTTCAGGTTCAGGGCGGTTCACTACCTCCAAAGACTTAGCTTGTGAGGATTTGGACTTGAAGACTTGTTTTATTTGTTTTAGTCGTTTTATTTGAATAATGTAAACATTCAAGCCTAGGGCTTTATTTGTTTGAGTTAGAACTCATGAATTTTGTCCAAGTGTTGGCTTGGCAAGGAGATGTAAGCCCGTAGGGGCATTTATTTTGATGTTCTATTTCATGTTACTCTGATGATTTAGAATAAATATAATGTTTTTCTTTTAATAATGCATGCCTTGTTTTATGTTTAATGGGTTTAATTTTGAGGGCGTTACAACTTGGTATCAGAGCGTACCGGGTTTGAATACTTTGGGTACGTGGGAAGTGATTAGTATCACAATGGTTCGTCTTGTTTGATAGAGACTTAGGTGTAATGATACATGCTTATATGATAACATGTTTATGTGATTATGTGGGTATGGAATGTAGTTCCTAGGATGTTGATGGGATCCTTGAGTCTCTGAAAGTCTTGTTGGAAAGGCACTTGATCAATGTTGTTTCCAACCGGAACTTTAGTGGCGCCTTGGGACTATCATTATCCAGGGATGAAATTCGTAGGTGCTTATGTGATTATGTGCTTACGTGGTATGATATTATTGTCCAATGTATTAGGACGTGAGTGTTATAGTTTTGGCACATTATTTAGAGTGCTAATGTCTTTGTTTCCTTTATTAGGATGTCAGGACGAGGGATGTTTTGGATTTTCCTCCTTCCGTCGGGAAGAATTGAGGAAACAGTTTTGTGGATTACGCCAGGGTACTACACCTTTGGCACAGTTTGAAGCGTGGTTTGCTAACCTGTCAATGTTTGCTCCAGAGTTGGTGGAGACGGAAGAATTGCGTTGTGCGGAGTTTGAGAGTAAGTTGTGTGACGACATCCGTGTTAGGATTGCGAGATCTTGGCATAGGAGTTACAGTGTACTTGTTGAGGCTGCGACTCATATAGAGGCAGCGGTACTAGCTATGGGGCAGAATAAGGAAGGGACCACGAATGTGAGTGTTGGTTGGGTCAGGGAGGAGGCCATCTCGGCAACTCCTGTGATTCAGGGTGTTGGTAGGCCTTTTAAGAGGCAGAAGTATTTAAACTCGCAACAGGGAGATCGGGTTAGAACTACCCTTTCAATGACGGATTTGGGTTCGGGAGGAAGTAAACAGAGGGGCGTCACTTGTTTTAAATGTGGTCTGTCGGGCCACAAGGTGTCGGTTTGCCCACTGAGGAAGAGAGCTGGGTTGACAGTTCGACCAGTAGTGGCACCACCAGAATCTTTTGGTCAGCCAGATTTTGGATCGACAGAGCGCACAGTGGGGAGGCAGTTGTTGGAATCCCCACCAGTTCAGGTTTTGCACCAGTCGTATAATCGGGATCCACTTGCTTGCTGGGGGTGTAAACAGCAGGGTCATCTTAAACGTTTCTGTAAACAGCCGGGGGCTTCTTTAAAGGTTTTGCAACCTAGTCAGGCTCAGTTTCATTCGACTGGGCAGGAGCAGTATCGTTTTGGGACTAGCAGGCCAGACTTCGACGGCCTCAGTAGAGTCGAGTTCCAAAGCCCCAGTTGGGGAAGTTTGTAGTTGTTCCAGGTGTGGACAGAGGGGTCACGTCAGTAGTTTCTTGTCCGTGGCTAGTAAGCTCGTAGGTTATCTTGTGTTTGGGGATGACCAACTTTGACGGTCCAGCGAGGGACAGTAGTGGTAGTAATATCGATGGGATGATTTTGTTTTGACTAATCAGTTTTGTAATCAATGGATTATTGTTTTGTGATCATTAGGTTCGGTTGTGTAACCTATGTGTTTTGGGAATGTTGAAACATCTAAACTGTTTGGTTATCTATATATATGTATATATGCTTTGTTTGTTAATTTCCGTGATTGGGTGGATTGTAATAGCTCTACAGTTTTATTAATGTAATAAGCTGCTATAAGGCCATAAAATTTTTGGTATTAATGCATTTTATGTGGGTGACTTGATTTGGGAAAGATAAAGGCTAAAGAGCCATGTTTTCATAAGTTGAGAACCACTGAGGGTTGCCGTGTCTTAACCCAGACATTATCGGGGCGAGAACTGTTTTACTTGCCGAGTGTTGCGGGATTCCAGGGGTGTTACCCATTTAAATTTTGTGCGTGGTAATAGACGTTGGTCTACTGTCAGGTGAACTCGAGAGGATGTGAAGGGTGCAATTAATACTAGTTGTAGTAAGTATTTAATACGGTGTCCTACGGGGAGCATAATAATGCATAATTGGTTAGGATTGGACTGTACCCTCGTGG